>JAODKE010000125.1:31154836-31202435 GCA_026779605.1 Mormyrus hasselquistii
GCATTGTCGTGCACCAGGAGGAACCCAGGACCCACTGCACCAGCGAAGTCCAAGGATTTCATCCTGATACCTAATGGCAGTCAAGGTGCCATTGTCTAGTCTGTAGAGGTCTGTGCGTCCCTCCATGGATATGCCTCCCCAGACCATCACTGACCCACCACCAAACCGGTTACAGGCAGCATGACATTCTTCACGGCTTCTCCAGACCCTTTCATGTCTGTCATGTGCTCAGGGTGAACCTGCTCTTACCTGTGAAAAGCACAGGCCACCAGTGACGGACCTGCCAATTCTAATATTCTATGGCAAATGCCAGTCGAGCATCACAGTACCAGGCAGTGAGCACAGGGCCCACAAGAGGACATCGGGCCCCAAGGCCACCCTCACGAAGTCTGTTTCTGATCATCTGGTCAGAGACATTCACACCAGTGGCCTGCTGCAGATCATCCTGGTCCTCCTTGCACAAAGGAGTAGATACTAGTCCTGCTGATGGGCTAAGGACCTGCTACAGCCCTGTCCAGCTCTACTAAAGTAACTGCCTGTCCTCTGGAATCTCTTACATGCCCCTGAAACTGTGCTGGGAGACACAACAAACCTCTTGGCAATGGCACATATTGAGTTGGATTACCTGTGAAACCTTTGTAGGGTCCAGGTATTGCCTCATCCTACCAGTAGTAGAGTTGGATGTCTCGAGACCGGTCTTTGCTGTCTCAGATCAAAATAGTGGTTGGAAGATTTAGAGCGAAAAGTATCCATGACACACAACGTAACATTCGATAATGCAACATTATTATTATTTCACCTTTCGCAGCCTTCAAATGCAACCAATCAATGACATATATGCATTTTGTTGTGATACGCGCAAAATAAGGTTAGCGTCAGTTAAATGTTACATCTAGCATCACAGGCTATAAGATGTTGCAATCTTTAGTTTTCCTGAAGTGCAATTCCCAGTGCAACCACTATTTTAAAATGTGAACTGTTTTCTCTCTCTCCCTCACTCTCTTAAGTATTTCATCTAACTGTATTAGTTTACCAATCTGTTATTTGTCCATAATGTCTGTGTTCTATTGTTCTTGCCCTACTGAACAGCATATCATTGGCAGTGTGTTGTAATCACATGTCACTGCAGCCATCAAGATGTTAGAATCTTTTAAGCACTTGTCCTTATTCTTATTAATGCACAATTTGATGTGCAGTTTGTATTGGTGTATAGTATTTGTAGTTTGCATTTGATTCATGTGACTTGTGGGCATGTCTTTATATTGTTTGATTACACTATTATACTTGAAATGGTGTTGACTAAATAAATGTGACCATTGACTTAAATAACATCTGCATATCACATTGTGTTGACTTAACAGGCCTAATCCATTTCAGAGAAGTTGATATCATACAGTGTCATTCGGCTAGTACTACTACAATGGGACAATTTCAAGTTTATAATTGTGTATTTTCAATTTGATGTTACAATTTCATCTATAAATGAAGTATAATTAAAATCAGTTACATATTTCCTATTCTTCAAACAGTGTTTGGAGGTGTTAGCTGTTTTGTCAAATGACTTTGGGACCAGTCAGTACCCGTCATGTCAGTCCTCAACAGCACACAAAAGTTAAGGGAGTCTATTCATTTGGTCTCGGTCTCAGTCTCGGTCTTGTCTCGACTTTGTCTTGGTCTTAGTCTTGGTCTTGTCTTGGTCTCGATACCCTCTGGTCTTGGTAGTGTCTTGGTCTTGGTTTAGGTGGTCTTCACTACAAGTCTAATCAGTAGTGAGACAGACTGTAGCCAAATGCAAAATTAGTGAAAAAACTGTCAAAAAAGATTAGGAGGGAAAAATGTCAGTGGGCTCCACCTGTTAAACCCATTGTTGCTCCTCTAGTGCACCTGTTATTAATTTTATTAACACCAAAGCAGATGAAACTGATTAACAACCCCCTCTGCTATTTAACTGACCAGATCAATGTCCCAGAAGTTTGACATGATGCTATACGCTGTTTTAAAAAAAAAAAGTGTTATATTTTATAGTGAGCAAATACGGATGAAAAAATGTATGTGACAAGAGACATACATAATGTACTCTTCGACCTCATTTGTAGATCTTATTTTTAGCATTTTTGAGCCATTTGCAGTTCAATTTGAATGTTGCCCAAGGGAGTATACACACATGGCGAATGCTTAAAATGGCCCAGAGACTCACTTACACTTCATTGCAATAGCAGCCACCTCTGTATCACAAGCTGTAGCGAGTGTGGAAAACAGCCTAAGCTAGTGACTCCCAAATCGTCCATTTTTTCCGTGCACTATGCTTAGTGGAATTTTTCACTAAATGCTACTCCCAGCTCCCAAAACTTTATTTTTACAAAGATTGCAAGTTGTTGTGCTTCAATTTGCTGTTAAAGTGTAAAATGCTCTTAGATGGTCACCTAAAGGGGACGCACATGACATCACAGCAGGCGGAAGTCACTGTGCTCAGCAAAATCTGTTCAGTTGCTGTAGGCCTCATGGCAACCTCCCTCATCTTGTCTCTTCATCGATTTTGGAGGGACGTCCAGTTCTCGGTAGCGTCACTATTGTTCCATATTTTCTCCACTTCCTGATGATGTCTTCACTGTGTCCCATGGTATAGCTAATGTACCTGTCTCCAGACTGATACCTTTGATGCTTTGTAAACTCCCTGCAAACCATAGCTTTTGCTGTAGGATGTAACTGAGTGAATGTCAGGAAAATCCTACTAAGACAGCTGAACTTTATTTGGGGTTAATCAGAGTGATAAATGAAATTAAACTGAAAATTGATGGCAGGTGTGTACCTGTAAATGACTGCATGTGTTAATTATTAAATTTTAAAATAAAAATTAAATTTTGCTTCAAAAAAGTATCACTTTGAGGGTGTGCAACCAGCTTATTGTACATTTTTTATTTTTTATATTTTTATTTGTTTTTCATTTGAATTGTGCAGGTTTCACAGGTCAAATTAAAGGTCAGAAAAGTCTTTAAATGATTTATTATGGTTTCATTTTATTACATTACAAAGACTTTTTAACAGGGGTTAGGGTCAAGGTTAGGGTGAGGGGTTCCCACGGACAGCTAGACACCTGTATGCTTTTTATCTTTAATTTAGCCCTGATGATGAACAGCCCCCAAGAACCGTATGTTGAGGAGGACTGCTCTCTGTTCACCTCGGAATGCGTGGGCGAGGGACACCCAGGTAAGCCGTCTGTGTACGTTGGCACACTTTGCGGATTACGGGAGTCGGGGCCACTCTGCTTGGTGATGGCATGTCACTTACATTTCATTGCTCGCCTTTTTCCCCTAACGACATCCGGACGTGGCGGCGTGTGCAGACCGGAGCTCTGTTCCCCATCCTTACTGATCCAATGGTTGTTGTGGTGACGCCCGCAGTCGCTCCGGGCTCCAGACATCCCGCCTCTCCCAGGACTTTCCAGAAAATTGACAGCAACTCCTGTTACCCGCATATGATGCGCAACGTCCCGGAAATCGGTCATTCCATTATATAGCAGTGGCAAAATTAGCCGACAAGAATTTTTACCATTGCAATCACACCCCAAATTTTACCATCACTCTCTAGCCCAGTCAGTAAATTTTACCCACCTGCCTCAGTCGGCACTTCACTCTGTCAGATGCCCCTCATCTGCTTCCCTGTAATCAATACACCTAAGGTGGGATATCTGTGCCTTCATCACCTAGAACCGTAGATGGCTTATTATGGGGCTTTGGTGGTTCTTAAGATGCCAGCTCCTCACCTGCGACCAGGTCAGCAACGTCATCTGAGGCAAGGACCATGGCAAGACCCAAACCTCATCCGACTGATTACTGCCAGTCAAAGTGCCTTTTTCATTACATAACCCTTAATGTGTATTTATGCTGTTAATAGTAAATGTAAATAGTAACTGTGAAGATTTCTGTATCGCTAGCGTGTTACCATAGTACTGTCACAGTAATTGTTGGCTTCCATGTCTGTGCTGCTGCTAGTGCCATAATAGTGATCAGTGTATTGTAACGACTGCCCAGGAGATCATCGGCTGTCTGGCAGGGAGCTGGACTGGAGCACAGCCACCCTCCACCTCAGCACAGATGCAGTGACCCTCTGGCAAGTGGCAACCGAATGTGGAATCAGCTTTGTGGAAGCGGACTGTGAAAAAGCGGACCACCGTGATCCCGGCTGTTCGGCAGAGTGCAAGAAACCCCCCCCCACAGCGCAAGAGGGCAGCGGTGTGATCGGGGAACCTTCCTGGACGATGGTGCAGGCAGTTCACAAGCTGTGAGCATCGTGGGCCTGACAGCAGAGTAAGCCACCAGTCCTGGGTGCCCCCCGCAGTACCAGGTGGGGGCACCCCTGGCGAGGGTTGGGTGGACCTCCTGAGCCTTTTGACTTGCAGTGACTCAAGATGACACTACATGCTTGTGGCCATGAATTATTTTACCAAGCGGCTGGGTATAGCTAATAGACACATTAACTGCATGCTTGCTGCACAGTGCGCCATCCTGGTCGCCCACCCCAAGCACGACTGGGGCTACCACCCGTCCCTGGTCCTGTAGGCCTGCTGAGTGTGCAGGGCAGTGCAGTGCAGTACAGGACTGCTCTCCAGCCACACTGCGGTTCGGGGGGGGGAGCTGTGCATCTCTGTGGACTTGATGTCTGGGCCACCTCCCTGAGCTGGAGGTGCCAAAAGAGCCAGAGTACCTGTGATGCCTCCGGAAGCATCTGCAGGGCTCAAACTAACCCAGCAAGACCAAGGTGTAGCAACCTCCCAGCAGAAGAACACCAAAGCCGTCAGGGACCCAGTTTGGCTGCACCGCAGATAGTGTAAAATAATAAGTGTATTCATGTATATATGTTGTAAATGGTAAATATCATTGACTGTTTAATGCGTGTGTGTTTTCGTTAGCATGTAACCATGTGTGCGACTGTAATTTTTGTTAATAGTTGGCTTCCGTGTCTGTGCCACTGTGGCCCTCAGACTTCTGATTCTTAAAAAGGCAGCTTCTCCAGTTTAAAAGAGATGCCCTCTTCATTTATTAAAATGACCCACACGCTCACTACCATACGTAAATTAATGTAATGTATAAGGAGAATAACATGTACAATGATTGTCGCTCTCTAGGGGCAATCAAAGCACTTTGCACTGCCAATGTGAGTAAAACACATTTAATCACATTTAAATGCCTCTTTGCTCCCACACTCAAGTCGTTGTTCACACTGAAAATTTTCTGAATATTCTATGCCAAGCAATTCTTTCACATATCCTTTGAAAACACAGTTTATCAGCAGACATTCTAGCGTCTGGATTAATATTTGCTGTGGTTAGAAGCAGAAGCATTCATTTGAACTTTGATTAGAAAAAGACGCTAGATTAGAAAAGCACAACAGAGGGTGACTTGATAGGGGGAACGCACTCATCAAACATGCCTAGAGTGCTATCTATTTCCAAAGGATTTAGAAACGTCTGTTAAAATAAGAATAAAAAAACACTCCAATTGTATATGCATATTTGTCCAAGCTGATATGATGTTGAAATCTGCGAGGGTGAAGGCAGATCTGGAACTTGCTGGTTGCGATGGTGGAGAAGGCTGAAAACAAACAAAGTGTGTGCTTTGAAAACGGGTGTGAATTTGAAAGTAAACACACTTTAATCTGGCAGCACAAAATACCACAGGCTGCCTTTTCATGTAGCTTTGGTTGAGAAAGCACATAGAATTTCCCTGTACATCTACAATCACATTAAAAATATTCTCTTCTATTCTATTCTGTTAAACCTGAGAAATCATGCTTGATTAATCTCCAGCAAGAAATATCGATGCAGGCTACCATGCAATTTTCTGCGATCACAATGGCCAGCTTTCACTCGCTTAGCTTGCCAATAGCAAATATTGTGCCTGTTTGGCAAAGGGTCCCTAAAGTGAAGTTTGACGTTTCAAACCCAGGCGAGTTGTTAGCCACATGGTGGGCAGAAGCATCGCTGTCCAGCCACAGTGGTGGATTCTAGCAAGAACATATAAGGTACAGTAGCAATGGTCAAGATCCTGAGGTAGCTAACTAGCTAGCTAAGTAAATAGCAATGTTAGCCTGGGTTGGAGATGCATGGACATATTGGTAATTGGTTGATATTTGATAACAGTCCAGATATTGGCAGGTACCCGGCCGATATTTGAAATTAATCAATATTTAAATTTAGCAGCACTGGAGATAAGATATAACTACTAAAATAATGGAAATCATAGCATTTGTATTCCATTAATAGTGTACAATTAAGTTCTCATGGTAATATTTGTGAAATTTTGGTTAAGTAAAAAATGTTTTAATTTAGTGTGCTGTGCATACAGCTCAGAATTAAAAGCAATAGTTCATAAGCATCAAGCAGAAGATCAGTGTATGACTGGTTTTACCGTGCAATGGGAGTTTCCTCTCCAGTGGCTTGATCCTTATTGCCAGAAAAACTTCTCACAGAACGAGACGGACTGCAAAGTAATGTTGTATGCCATCATTTAAGAAACAGTTATTTTAGTCTTACTTTCCTGTCAATAATCGTGTGTTCCCAGTCTGCCCACTGGATGCTCTGTTCTCCGGTGATTACTGCACTCACGTTGCAGGCTTTAGCTGTCCTCATGTCTCTGCACACATGACGGCTGCCCTTGGTACAGTGTTTAACTGCTTCCGCTTCAGTCTCCCTGACAGCTGCACACAGGCCCGCCTCCTGAGAACAGCAGTGAATGAGTGAGATCAACTTTGCTTGTTCATTAGTGGTGCTGTATGGTGCTGCCTGCGTATGGGACCACCAGGACATGCCTGTGTTTACCGTCACTGTAAAGGCTGTAGTTTAGTGTCACTGTGCTTACCGTCACTGTAAAGGCTTTAGTTTAGTGTCACTGTGCTTACCGTCACTGTAAAGGCTGTAGTTTAGTGTCACTGTGCTTACCGTCACTGTAAAGGCTGTAGTTTAGTGTCACTTGTGAAAACAAGAGCAGGTACTTGCATACCTCACACATGTCTTGGGCGCTTCTCATTTTACCAAGAACACTTTGGAGCTGGGACCCAAAGCGCTGGGTGAAAAGCTCACACTGGAACAAGAGAAAAAAAATCAAAACTGAGAAGAGGAGCCGTGTAAACTGTCCCCAAAGACAATGCTTCCCAACCCAACCGTCAGTGACTCCCAGACAGTTCATGTTTTTGCTCCCTCCCATCTCCCTGCCAGACAGTCTGCATTTTTGTTCCCTCCCAGTGCCCAGGCAGGAGCAAAAACATGGACTGTTGGACCCAATGTGGACCAGACTGAGAAACGCTGCCCTAAGATATAGACAGAGCTGGAACAACACATAATCCACCACGGTCACAGAGTACATGTACGACAACAATAAAGTTTTTCTATACACATACATCCCTCTGTCAGGAGGTGGAGCTGACCTTTGGTATGGCATATGGGTGGAGCCAACAAACTTTCTGTAGGAAGGAGGCAGTCTGTAGGTCAGTGGTGTTGGAGCCCAAGTAAAAATGGGACAAAATCGCCACCGTCTGGCAGGACTGACAGTCATTGGGTGGTATTTCGACTGAAGGAGGAAAGAAATGGGCAGGTGATCATCATCACTCACATCACCCACTGCTTAAGGGGGAGGGAATGAATACCAGCTCCAACCCCCACTGACCAGGAGGGGGCAGCTCCTGGCCATGGCAGAGCTGCAAAATGGTGCAGATGGTGCGGGGCATGGCTGAAGACAGTAGCAGGTTGATCAGCTTCCCACTGAAGGCGCTGATGAATTTGTTACACAGCAGCTGCGTGGGTTTGGGCAGTATGCTGCAGATATGGTCCAGTAGCTTCTCTACGGCAGCCTGCAGGGGCCAAGAGGTACAACAGGAACAGCAGCAGGGGTTAAGGCTTCAGGGCAAACACACAGAGCCAGGAGTCTCACTCAAGTTAAAGAGTGACTCCATGACTCAGCACATTTCTCCGCTGTCTTTGACTCTTGGTTTCCTTGTCTGTCTCAGTATCTGTGTTTGTCTCTGTGTTTCATGTCTGTTTATCTCTGGGTCTGTGTTTGTCTCTGTGTCTGTGTCTGAATTTGTCTCTGTAAATCGTTGTCGGTGTTTGTCTGTGTCTTTCTGTGTCTGCGTCTGTGTTTTTCTCTGTGTCTCAGTGTCTGTCTTTGGCTCTGTGTCTCTGTATGTCTATGTCTCTGTGTCTCATGTCTGACTTCGTCTCTGTGTCTCAGTGTCTCTGTGTTTGTCTTTGTGGGTTACACATTGATGTTTACTTGTGTGTATGTAAGTTTATGTTACCGCAGTCTTTTCCTTGGGCAGCATACACTCCAACTTTTCAACGATAAAAACACAGATGGCACACTGAGGTAGACCCACTGCCTACGGGGAGACAGACAGGGAGTCATAGGGCACTGAACTACATCTTTACCTGTCAGACAGCACCTTCAGCTGAATAAAAGATGATGAACACAAGGGGTTACCTGGGCTGTCTCTGTGCCTTCGGCCATTGAAACGTCAACCTTGGGTGTGCCATTGATCAGGATCTCTGCCCCATTGTCCTCTGACTGATTCTTGCATATCCCTAAGAATTTGCATACCATGCCAGGGTCCTGTAGGAGATGGACAGCTTCAGTATAGATGAATATTTCCTCTGTATTTGGTGCCAGTGTATCTTCCACTCATTAACAGGTGCTTATCGGAAAGAAAAGCAGCTGTTAAGTGTGTAGGGTTTTACTTCTCAATGACATAGTGTTTGTAAAGAAGAGCTACCAAATTTATAAATAAATATATGGAACCAACCACTGATACAAAAAGATGAATTCAGATAGAGATCAACAGTGATCAGATCAGGTCACCAGTGCTCTCAAGTATGGACATCAGCATGACTGCATGAGTATTCATTTTGCAGTGTCAAATATATGCTGTTGATTGGGATGATTATGCAGTGTCATTTGCACAATATTGATTAATATGACTAAACAGTGTGAATTATATGGTGCTAATTATTCAGTGTTGAATATTCATTCATTCATTCATTCTCCAACTCGCTTTATCCTATTGGGTCACGGGGGGTCCGGAGCCTATCCCAAAAGCAATGGGCACGAGGCAGGGAACAACCCTGGACAGGGGGCCAGCCCATCGCAGGGCACACTCACACGCTGTTACCATTCACATCTATGGGCAATTTATTAACTCCGATTAGCCTCAGCATGTCTTTGGACTGTGGGGGGAAACCAGAGTACATGGAGGAAACCCCACGACGACACGGGGAGAACATGCAAACTCCACACTCATGTAACTCGAACCCGGGTCCCAGAGGTGTGAGGCAACAGTGCTAACCACTGCACCACCATGTCGCCCCAGGGTTGAATATGTGGTATCATTTATACAATGGTGAGTATGCAATGTCAATTACATAGTGATTGTTGGTTAATCAGTGTTAATTAGATGGTGTTGGTTATGTGGTGCTGATTATACACCTACAATTTGTTTCACCAGGATGCTGATGGCCATGGGCAGGTATTTATCCACCTGCTGCACACAGTAGACCTTGGCTTTTGGCACAGGGAGGAGGTTGCAAAGGTAATGTAGCGCGTTCTCGATCTTCTCCTGCCAAGGAGAAAGACAAGTCAGTGGCAGAGTAGACCTAGTTGATGTGCAACAGGCAGCCATCCCCTCCATGATGGAGACACACACAGCACTTTCCCCTGCTGGGCATGTGAATTCAGCACATTGACCTGTCCATGCAGCATGTTTTTCTGAAAGAGACAATCATTATCAGAATGGTTCAATGAATTCATAATAATTTCAAATCAGAAAATCATATCACAGTAAATTTAGCATACAAATTGTTCTTCGATGATAACTAAGTATACTAATGATCTGTTGTGTGGCTGTACTCTGATAAGCCAGCAGGAAATGTAGGAGGAACCAGGTGTGAACAGCTATGGGACTCTGACATTGTCCCCTGACGGGAAATGAAACTGAGAATCACTGAGCAGAATGCAGAAGTCGTGATAATTCAGAGAAGCAACCACACCTGTACCAAACAAAAGCAGTTTCCACCATGAATGATTGTGGCTGGAAAGCTTCCAGTGGTGAGAGACCAAGTGACGGTACCCCAATTCCAAACTCTAGGGTCACCTAAATGTATTGTATACAGTCAGTCTTACTGCGTGTGCCAAATCTTTGTAACATGATTAATATATTAGCAACCAGGTCCAATACAATGCAGGATTGCATTTGTATTTTTGCGATTTTCTGTCAGACAGTAAAGGACTATGGCAACTACAATATGATATGATCTTAATGAGAAACACTATTTGCATGCACAAACAGCTATCCAAATGAACAATAGTGATGTCTAATTCATGAACAATTACTGGTTCTTTTCAGTGAATCAGTCGAATCAGTTTTCAAATGTACAGTAAAAGAATCTTTTTGCACATCCACATATTGCACAGGTCAAAGTCATAGATTTCAAAGTCACAGAGTCATTTTGACATTGTGAGGATTCCACAAAGGGAAACTCAGTTTTATAAAAATCTGTGACTATAATCAAAAAACTAAAAACATCAAAAGCCTTGAATTTTGGTTGGTTATTTGTGTTTAAGGTTTGTGTATAAGGTTATAACCTTAAACACAAATAACCAACACAAATAACTCAACCAAATAACCAGCCAAAAGACTTTTGATGTGTTTAGTTATAGGGCTGGGGAGAGGTTACGATTGTCATTGATGGAATTAGGGCAAAAGAATGGACAGTTCCCAGAAAGATTTGAATATAAACATGTGAGCATGTGTGTGTGTGTGTGTGTGTGTGTGTGTGTGTGTGTGTGTGTGTGTGTGTGTATGTGTGTGTGTGTTTGCTCACCTGGGTATCATTATTGGATATCATGTCTGCAAACAACTTCAAAATCTGCATACAGTCATTACAGCTGTCTTCTCCCTGCCACAAAAAACACAACAGACCATTGTCTGCAAATGTTGAAATTCTGGAGCCCATATACACTAAGTGCGAAACACACACAGTGCAGACCTGAGTTATGAAATGCTCTCAAAGACAATTTACACGTCCTGCAACCCTGAACTTGGAAATCGGTTGGGTGGATGGATGGATGGATGGATGGATATGCTGCAAGATCTCCCTACGACTAGTGCTAAGGCTGCTCAAACTGAGGCCGGCATGTAGAGTTTTTTCACAAACTTGTTTTATCAAAAGTAACTTCACCGATAAAGGAGAAGTGAAATTTTCAAGTGTCTTTTTTAAATGTGAGGAAGTGGGTAATTGCCCTCTACTGCTCCAGCTGCACTGATGTTAGCCGACCCTGCACTCAGACTGACCCCCCACTCCCCCCCCCCCCCAAAGAAATCACTCTCACCTGTATATGCGTGTGTGTTTGCAAAATGGTAGCTTTTTTATTATTATTGATAAAATATCCACATTTGTAATTTTTACTGTTTCTTGACCTATACATTTACTGTAACTGTATTAGACTCTGTGTTCCTTACACTGCCCATCACACTGCTTATCACACTGCCCATCACACTGTCCATCACACTGCCCATCACATTGTCCATCACACTGCCCATCACACTGCCCATCACACTACTTATCACACTGTCCATCACACTGTCCATCACACTGCCCATCACACTGTCCATCACACTGTCCATCACATTGTCCATCACACTGTCCATCACACTGACCATCACACTGCTTATCACACTGCCCATCACACTGCCCATCATATTGTCCATCACACTGCCCATCACACTGCTTATCACACTGCTTATCACACTGCCCATCATATTGTCCATCACACTGCCCATCACACTGTCCATCACACTGCCCATCATATTGTCCATCACACTGCCCATCACACTGCTTATCACACTGTCCATCAGGTCAAAGTAACAGACACAAATGCATATAGAGCCAGAGAAAAATTGTTTTCTTGTGTGGAGACACAAGTCAAAAGTGAACGTTATCTTTCTATATACAAGTAAACGGAAAAACGAGATGGAGAAGCTCAGACTCCACAGATACACATATGATTGAATTTTACACATAAAGTAGGTAAGATACTGAGAACAGTGCAAGACAAGAAGAGTGCAAATGAGCTGAGAAGCATTTTAAGTAAAGTGCAGTAAATGCTAACAGCTGTCTGTTGTGGAAGCAAAGGGCAAAGTAAGATTATTTGTGCAATGTGATTTTTTGTGCAAATACAGTATAAATACAATATGATATCTGTGTGAAAATACAGTATAAGTACAGTATGATATAAATATAATATTAATATATAATATATAAGAAATTACCAGTATCCGTCAACTTGTGTCCGCATTTGGGACTGGCACCACCAGATGCAAGTCATTTTGGACTTAATCTTAATAGTTATACGGGAGAGGCAAGACATTAAAGGGGCCCAATTATACTCATGTTCATTTTTCATAATTTAGCTAAAACCTTGGGTTCCTTTAAATGAGCTAGAAAAGATTTCAACAACTCCAACAACCAACAACTGAGCCTTTAGTTGAGTTCTCCCCAAATGAGTTTATGTTCTGGTTTTTGGGGTCTCCTAGAACAGATGTTTCAATGTTCCAAAAACACATTTTTCTCATACTCTACATCTCATTCACTCTGTGAATAATTCCCCCTGAAACACTATGTTTGATCTTTTAGCCCCATCCCTGATGAGCACAATGTGCTCTGATTGGCCAGTTTGTCAGACTGGTCAGCTTGCCCTACACGTTCTGCCCCTGTCTTGCAGGTATACAGCCAATAAGGATTATGTTACGAGGTGACTTCATCATGTCGCAGAAATAAAAGGCTAGAATTCCAATTGCATTTCAAGCAGATTACAGAAGAGTGGTTTGTGGGGTGAGAGTTCCTCCGTTTGGTGTGTGCTTTGGGCCTTAAGCCGCTGTTGACCGTTTACATGCATGTAAAGCTATATAGGTCTAACATAATAAAGACAATGAGAAAACGGGAAAAGCATGAAAGAGCCGTTAAGTATAGTAAGCCTACTGCAACATACACACCATACTCTATTGCAAATAATATATATACTTTATATAATATAATATAATATAACATAATAAACTCTTCATCATAAAAAACGAAGCGACCCATGCGCTAACGTATTTCTACGTGCGCCTTCAGGCATCTCACGATCAGTGTATAGGCCTACAGCATTATTCACTATCGATCTCGGATGTAAATTCGATCGGGAATTACTGGGTAGAATGCAATTTGATGGATACCTGTATACTGTACCTACATGGTATTGTTTTGAGTGAACAATACATTATCTTGCACACAACATACATAGTATTCACAATAAAATTGTTGCGTGTAATAAATATATAATCATGAGCGCACATGAAATCAAACGATATTAAAGAATTTTGAATATGAACCTAACTTTACCACACTGAAACAGAATTTTAGGAGTTGTGTTCGCCGCTACATGTTCAGTTAAGTGTGCTCAATCAATACCCTAATCCTATATAGTGGTTGCAATCAGGGTCACCAACTCAGGTCAGCTAACTTGCGTGAGATTTTCATTTCAGGTCAAATTTGTATAGACACATCTGCATGTATGTAACAGTTTTATTACCTTGCAAATAGCCTGTAGGGTTTGCAAAGTACATCAACGCTTTTGACATAGCTAATTTTAGGTTTATAATGGAATGAAAGGAAGATTTTTGCGTGAGTATGAGTCTGAAAGCGTGAGTGTAACACCAGATGCCTGAGAGTTGGGAAAACTGCACAGTAGAACTTCTTGTGCCCTCACAATAATAGCCTACATTGTGCGCATAAGATAATTCTGTTGTGCGCTTGTGCGCGCATATTATGCTGTTGACTCACTCAAAGTTATATATATATATATAGATAGAGAGAGAGAGAGAGAGAGAGAGAGACAGACAGACAGACAGACAGACTGTAGACAATAGTCATGCCCAAGTGTAAGCCCTTTTGTCAGTGATTACGGTGGTCTCACCACGGAGCGCTGCTCCTTCAGCTCAGGTTGAAGTATTTTCCCTTGGCAGCTGGGCAGAGCTGCGGAGACAAGTAAGCACTGCATGTCAGGCAGCTGGAGCAGCTTTAACACTCGGAGCTGAGAACCGCGTAGCTCTCGGCTTTGTCCTTTTGGTTTAATGTTTGGTCTGATGATGAACATTGCACATATGTAATCTAATTGACCAGATAAGTATGGAAGACCATATGAAAATTATAGTGAACGTACCTGCACAGCAGGAGACGAGAGCTAGCAACGTGACCCAGGCAGAAAGCATCTTCTCCCGTCCGTCCTCAGCTACGCACGCTATGCGCTGCTGACGAAAAGACTCTGCTCTTATATACCACACCTGACCAAGCACACACGCTCCAGGAAGCGGATGCTATCTCAGTACTGAGTCTAATAGTATAAGATTAATAATAACGATGTTAACTATTCATATACGTAAATGAAGACTATTCCCCAGTCATCCGTGCGTAACATCCATAACGATCATAATAGGCTCCCTGTTGAGACAGGTAGGATCGAGAAGAGAATGTAGGTTGTTTTACTAGTAAATGTATCTCTTAATTCTGAATTTTCGGTCAAAGTCATGTAATGTGGTAATCCCCATTGTGAGCTGTCAGCTGTGTTGCTTTTAATGACTCGGGATAAATGTCCTGGTCCCGATCCCCAAGGGGCACCTGGTAAGACTTCAAACACCGTAAAAGCCGCACTCCCTCACTCACTCTCATGTTCATTGAGACTTCCATCTTAAGCGCGCAACAGGTGGCGTAATGGTTACGAGCGTCAGTGCAGGTTTGTGGAGCTCTACGACAGGACGCCGAGCAAATTCAAGCAGGTCTCCGAAGGTGCTCTGTCTGCTTGCTGAACAAATTATTTCCTGAATTAATGTAGCACTCGACCATAGCCCTTAGGTTTTATTATGCTCCGAAACGTAAACATAAATAAAATGTGGAAAAACGTAAAAATATAAAACAACTATTATGCCGTTGAACTATCAGTTATATATCATCTGAATTTGTAATTACGAAAAATAAAATCTGCTAAGCATATCCTTCCATCCATCCGTCTTCACAATGCCTGTGCTGCTCAGGGTCGTGGGACTACAGTAAACTGTCTTTCAGAGGTTTTGTGATTGTGAGGTCAGCGTGCGTTTCCCTCTCATTGTATATACGCTCCAGAAGTTCAGCATTTGCAGACATCGGTCTGTCGTGTAACTAAAAGTTATTTTTTTAATGTACGTGTTAAACCAAATACAACGCCACTGCTCAGCCGGCCCGCCACTAAGGACAAGATGCTGGTACAGCTGAGTGTGTGTATGTGTGTCGAGTGGGGGGGGGGCACTCCTTTATTGTGTAGCATGGCTATAACCACAGCTTGCCTGATGAGGGCGTTATATCTTTCTCAATCATGCATACAAACCAAACAATCTGTAGTAGATCTGTGTAATTCATCGAATTTGAAACACGATTGCAATTATCTCCTTCTTGAAAAGTACATTTATCAGGATAATAAGGATTATCAGGATAATAATTTTTATAAAAACTATAAAAAATTTGACTTGTCTTAATTTGGCATAAAACTCCTGGGCTGAATATTAATCGCACTTTGTCCCTGGCAGAGTGTCTGTCAGTTGTATCACCTGTGATAATAGTGGCATTAGGAATGTGCCGGATAATCCTTTCCTGTTCTGACATTGTGATGCTGCGACAACATCACTGCTTCCGGTGTCACAGCTGGGATCACCACCAGTGAGACTCCCATTTTCAGTCCAAGAGCAAATAGGCACTGATGCTGTATCAGAACTGGCAAGTTCGCTGTCTCCAACAATCACATATGGGCCTGGAAGCCCACCAGCCCTCACACACACAAAAACACTCATACCTCACCATCATCTACATATCATCTGTAGTGCTCATTATCGCTGGGCTTTTAATGAAAATCCGTACTGGTAAAGGGCATCTTGTTCGTAAACAGACCAATTGGGGAATCTTGTCTTTGTGTACACCAATCGGAGGCATGCTGTGCTCAAGCATATCGGTCAGGCACTGTGAGAGCCCCACCTGTAGCTCAAGGCCCAGGTGGAGGGGCAGGGGATTTTTTATAACCTATAATGGCTCACTTTATTGACAGGAGATACCCAGAAGCTTTCCCTGCTGCAGTATGACTCTGGATGTTAAGGGCAAATCTGAACCAGTCAAAGACACCATGGCGATTCACTCATCGCTCTCCACCTGAACTTCACTATAGCTAACTGCTGATTTCTTGCACTTTCTTTTAAAATCCCAATTTTTATTTGCCGTGATAAAAATGGGTGCACTGCAAGACTGTAGCACACATCCTTATGAATTAACCCATTACATTTATTTAGCTGTATGCTCTATTTAATCCATTGGCCAGGCAAACACCACTGACATACAAAACTTCCTAGGAAGCCAAACAAGAAATGTACCTAAAATTATGATTAAGAAACAAAGATCACCAAAATTCTAATGAGGTAAAATTAAATAAAAACACACTGAGTATGTCCCCAGACAAAAGTGGATCAGGGAGAAATGAAAGTAATGAGGTTTATTAGCTTATAATTAGGCAAAACACAGAACTGGTTCATATATAGCCAGACAAGCACTACTGTCTGCCCAGATGGGCACAGTCTCCTGTCTGGATATCCAGTGCATTAGCAATAGCACAATGATCATATAACAGAAATGCGAGTGAACCTATAGCTCTAATATTAAAACAAAAAAACACTAAAATCAGAGATTATTTTCACTCCTAATTTTACTTGTGAGACGCACACAAGCTGTTGTACTGGCTCCCTCTTGTGGACAGAATAGTGTTTGACGCTCCTCTTCACACATAGCTCTGGAAAAAATGAAGAGACCACACTACATATTTTTTTTAAATATGCATTTTTTGATGCTGGATTAAACCTGATTCTGCTGTCAGAAGGCTACACTGTGAGGCGGGCTGCTTCCAGGCTCAAAGTTTCTAAGTCAGCAGTACACAAGAACAAAGTGAAGCAGAAGACATTGGCAATTACCAAAAACCAGCCAGGTAGACAGGGTTGGGGTCATTCCAAAATGCATTCATCAATTCCAATCCAGGTCAGGAAATGGAATTGGAGTTGGGATTGGAAAAAAAAAACTATGGGGAACAGAACTGGAAATGAATTTCAATTCAGGAAGATATAAATTCCAACTCCCTTTCCTGATTTGGACTCGAATTGATGAATGTATTCCGGAATGACCCCAACCCTGCAGGTAGAAGACAGAAGGAACTTTCTAATGCAAGACAGTGCCTCATACATCGGACGATGACCTTAAGTGACCTTCAAAAGGAATCAAGGAAGAAGCCCTTCAAGAACGAAAAGCAGGGAAGAGCCAGGCTGGAGTTTGCAAAAAAAATCACATTTTACACAAGCGTATAAATTGAGAAATAAGTGAAACTGAAAATTTTGCTCTGGTCTCTTAATTTTCTCCAAAACCATACATGTCCGCTCAGTTATATTCAGGCCTCACAGCTCCGCCCCTCATCTACGGCAGCCGGTGAGCCTTCCTGCTGAACATCCACTTCACAGACAACAGTGGATCATGGCAGACTCCTTGGAAACTACCAGCCGCCAGCTGCTTTCCGGTCACCTTGACTCCAGGCCTCCCCGTGCAAAGCACACGGAAGGAGAGAAAGCAAGCTGCCTGAGGACCAGTCTCAAGGTCTCACTGCAGAGTGGGCCAACAAGTCCTGTCCAGAGGGAATCTGGCACTTAGCACACACGGGTCCATCAGGGTGTGGCATTCGTCAGCGGCAGTTTCTGAATGCCTGCCGCAACCCCACAGTTGGCTGCAGATAGCAACACTGCCTCCTACAGACCAAATAGGAACTGCAGGATGTTGGTTCTCTTCCAGTTGGTGCCACACTACCTGTAAAGAAAACCATGGGTTTGGCAGACTGTATATATAACACACACCCCTGCCTCCAGTTAGGTGGGGGTGTGCACAGTCAAATTTAACAAACAATTAAAGAAAATCAGACATCGAAGACTGAAGACATGGTTCTGCTGGTCCAAACTACGGAGCAGTGGCGCATTACACCAGTGCGACAGCAGAGAGGATATACTTTCAATCACATTCAGTCAGTCAGACAGAAAGTTGTCCTGCTCCAGCGCAGAGGGCAGGAGGGAGAAAGAGAACGGGATGAACTTTATGCCAGCACCGCTGTAGAACTTGTTCTGGAACTCCACCCTGAGAAATGAGACATTGCAAGGAGTGAGACTGGATAAGGGGCACAGGAGTGGGATAGGAGCGAGCATGTGCTGCCTATGTGTGTCTGTACTGACCAGTGCAGCCGGAGTGCGTGCAGGAAGGCGGACAGACCCTCCATCAGCAGCAGGATGGTCACTGTGAGCGTGGCGAACACACCCAGAACGGGCACCTGGAGGAGGGCAGCGGTGCCAGAGTCCAGCCGCAGGGCAGGACGCATCACCATGGACCAGAGCACCTCCGACAGCTCTGCCAGACAGCCACAGAGTGACAGGCAGCCAGAGTCATAGCTTTAGTCACACATAACCATAGTCATAGCTTTACACAAAGTCACACATAACCATAGTCAGAGCTTTACACAAAATCACACATAACCATATTCATAGCTTTACACAAAGTCACGCATAACCATAGTCATAGCTTTACACAGAATCCCACATAACCATAGTCATAACTTTACAGTCACACATAACCATAGTCATAGCTTTACACAAAGTCACGCATAACCATAGTCAGAGCTTTATACAGTCACATATAACCATAGTCATAGCTTTACACAGTCACACATACCCATAGTCATAGCTTTACACAAAGTCACACATAACCATAGTCATAGCTTTACAGAAAGTGACACATAACCATGATCATAGCTTTACACAGAGTCACGCACAGTCATCCATCCATCCATTCGCCATTGTTTATCTGGGCCCGGGTCACAGGGACAACAGTCTGAACATAGAAGCCCAGACCTCTCCCTCCTCCCTCTCCCCAGCCGCCTTCTGCAGCTAATCCAGGGGGATACCCAGGTGCTCTCAGGCCAGTCGAGAGATATAATGTCTCTGTCCTGGGTTTCACCCACAGAGGCATCCTAGACAGATCTCCAAACCGCCTATGCTGGCTACTTTTAATGCAGAGCAACAGTGACTCACCAAACTCCTCTCAAACTCAGATTTTTGATTTTGCACCTGCCAAAGCAATACTCTGCTTGGCCTGCTGACACTTGTCAGATGCTCTCTGAGCCCCACAAGTTAACCAAGCTCTGAAAAACTCCTTCTTCAGCCTGATGGATCCCTTTACCGCTAGTGTCCTCCATTGGGTTTGGGGGTTACTGCTGCAACAGACACCAACAACCTTACGGCCGCAGCTCTACACAGCGACCTCAGCAATAGAGGATCAGAACACGGCCTGTTCAGTCTCAGTCTCCAGACTCCCACAGAATGCAAGAAAGGTTCTGTTGGAAGTGTGAGTTGAAGATCTCCTGGACAGGGTCCTCTGCCAGGCACTCCCAGCACATCCTCACTATACGTTTGGGCCTACCAGGTCTATCTGGCATTTTCTCCCACCAACTGACTCAACTCACTACCAGGTGGTGATCAGTTGACAGCTCAGCTCCTCTCTTCACCCACATGTCCAAGATGCACAATCATAGTTCTGATGATATGACTACAAAATCAATCATCGAGCTGTTGTCTGGGGTTCTGGTGCCAAGTGTACCCTAAATACCCTAATGCTCAAACATGGTGTTCACTGTGCTTAACACAGATGTCTAGTAACAGAGAACCACTCAGTGGCTCTGGGCAGGCCATTCTTCCCAGTCACACCCTCCCAGGTTTTATTATTAGTACCTATATCCTCTGAACTCATGTTTGGTGGATAGGCACAGAAAACAGTCAAAGCCTGTCTCACAATTCGTCTAAGAGAGGCAACCCTCTTGACCAAACATGGGTAACTCCAGAGTGCAATAGAGTCTGGCGCCTCTCCAGTAGATCTAAATGGTATCTCTGTACCTCCCACACTAGCTGAGCCTCGCTCCTCACCAGATATATTACATTCCATGTCCATAAAGCTAGTTTCGGTACCCGGTAACAGTCCACCAAGACCCGTGCCTTGACTGCCACCCGATCCATGTCCCGATGGAGCCAGCAGGCTTCTCCAGCAGGTGCTGCGGCCACAGGAACATCACACAGGAAGAGTCTGACCTTTACGCCATCAGTCACACACAGCCAGACAGTGCCAGGGCCTTAAATTAAATCACAGTTTTACAGTGTCACAGGCATCAAAAGTCACAGTCACAGATCATCACAGTCAGTTACAGTCACAGCTCAAAGACCCAGCGTGTCAGTCATATACATTCATGCACCATAATCATTCTATAACTATATGCATATATGAACTGTGTATTACTGGCATTGTGGTGAGTACTCACGGGCATGTGCCAGACTCAGTGCCCAGAGCCGCAGGTAGGAGGCACTGTTGCTAATGCAGCCTAGGCAGTACTCCATAGTGTGGATGGACTGATGTAGTACCACTTCTCCCAGATCAAACTGTCATAAAGAGGAAGAGCCTGTGATTCGTTGCACCGCCTCCTACTGGCATGTCAACCCAAGCGCTTAAGTCCCTTCTCACAGCTTTGAACCCACTAACGCTACAGGATCCACATAGCTGAGCATGACAACTATCTTCAGCGGACATGAGTGTGACACATAGGTGTATGTTGTATGAGGTCATACATTATTGTCCTCCTTCCTGTTTGTGGTTGATCTATGGTTGTGTTAATCTCTGACCTCTGGCTGAGTCTCCCTGCTGGCAGGATCACTGTGGGTTCCTCCTTCTTCTGCGTCATGGTCCCGCATCGCAGACATATCATCCTCACTGCCGTGACGCACCCGTTCATACCCCTGAGCAAAAACATGCACATGCATCCATAAAGCTGAAGAGAGGCACATATGACTCCATGGGTCAGTACCCCAAGGCACAGGTCAGACGCACCCGGAAACTCACCCGGTACACCCCCAGGCTCCTGCCCCCCTGGTGTGACCAATAAAGGTACAGTGGTTTTCCCAGAAGCAGAACTGGGATGGACAGGAAGGCCACGAGCAGCAGGAACACCTGCAGGCCTGTCTGTGAGACCAGACATGAACAAAACGTCACCCTCAATCCCACGGGAATCAGCAGCTGTGTTGACAGGGGCCTCATTCGCATTTCATTTTGCTGCGTAGGATCGAATTGGACCGGACTGTCTTTAGTGAAGGTGAAAGGGCAATTTGGTTTGCAGACAGCAGTCAACACAACCAACACACATATAAATACATTTAAAATAAAAATAATTAAAAAAATACATATTAAAATTATTTATAATTATAGATAAATAAATAAAAACAAATACATATAGCCTGCAGTGTGTTGGCGACTGCCCAGGGTTGGTTCCCGCCTGCGCCCATTGTTCCCAGGATAGGCTCCGGTCCCCCGCAACCCCAGCTGGGATTAAGCGGTTTCAGAAAATGGATGGATGGAAATACATGTAGCATACAACAGGTGGCAACATTATTAAGTTACAATAAGATTTAGAACACTGAAAGTTGATTAGTCCTTGTAAAAATGTCATAAACAATAGCAAGAGGGCCTAAAGCCACAACAGAGGACGGAACAAATGATCTCAGGTATCTGTTTTATTTGGTCCTCCCTGAAAAAGTATACCTCCCCCCGGAGGGCAGGAGGCAAAACTGCGTGAAGAGGGTCCAGAATGACATTTGCCCTCTGAATGGCTCTAACTTGATATACATGGCCAAGATTATGAATGTTAGCGCCAATAGTCTTTTGGCAAACTTTAATAATCTTCCCTAGCCTATTTTTGTTAACCATGCTGAGGTTGCCAAACCAACAAATCAAAGCAAATGTTAAAAATGACTCAATAAATCATTGCACTATATCAACATTAAAACCCCTCAACTTTCTGCCTTTTTGCAGATGGAATCCATATTGGAGTCGAAAGTAATTTTGTCATCTAGGATGGTGCCAAATTATTTATATTGTCTTACTATCTGTTTAACTATTAGGGCTGTCACTTCTTTCAAAAATCAAGTTTCAAATTTCAAATGTCACGAAATTCATGTAGATGAGGAGGGGACTTTCACTTTGACGCTTGAGTGGACTTTTATTGTGACATTTGAGTGCGGTATCCCACCATATTTATGCCCTCATGGTCTCGCAATCCAGGGTGAACTACCATTTGGTGTTGTTGACGGGCGATGGGAAGGAGGGAGTGTGGCATTTAAACTTTGGCGATGTGCATTTAGGATGTAATAAGAACACCCACCGTGAAGTTCGAGTATTGCTGGTGGGATATGAAAATGTTTGCCTAAGGGCAGAAGCGGGAGAAGTCACACATCCAGACTAAGGTCGGCCGCAAGTATAAGAAGACGATCGAAATTGAAAACCTAAATCGGCTGGTGTGAGTCTGGGTTCCTCTGGGGATTATGTAGAGGCTGCCCTGGTGTGAGTCTGGGTTCCTCTGGGGATTATGTAGAGGCTGCCCTGGTGTGAGGGAACGGCATCATCTGGGGAGCCTTAGTCGTTGTTTCTCTTCCCCTCTTTTAGTGGGCAGGTTATATCCTGCTATTTTGAGTTACCTTTGTATCTAAACCTTTATCATACGGTTAATAAAGTTTAATCCATCCGGTGGTCCCTTAGTACCCTTCAGTAGGCCTTACCCTGAGCGTATTAGTTGGGATGTTGTCTAGTACTCTGGTAACCCCAGGGTGTGCATCTGATTGGATTGCTGTGCGCTGTTTGTGTTTATTCTGATTTTGTTTGCCGTATGGGTTCGGTTTTTTTGGTTTTGCATGCATAGCATTCTGATTTGTTTTATATAAGGGGGGATGCGCGAGCAATGGCATCCCATGCTAATGTTAGGAGATCTTAGGCTGTAACAGGGGAATTGGCCAAGGGCTTGGAGCACCTTCTGAAGGTCATAGGTCATCATTGAAATCACCAGCTGGGGCATTTGGAATTATTTAACCCCTTTGTTGTGATTGGGAATAAAATAAAAATACTTTTAAGATCAATCCCTAATCTGTCCTGTGTGTGCATTTGATACCATCTGGTTATTGCGGTACACAGTGGAGGTCACATTGTGGAAGTCATCCTACAAAATAACCCTCCTCTTCTCCTCTCTCTCGTCTCCCTCTCAACATCCACGCTTCTTTTGAGAGGTAAAGTGCAGGTTAATTTGTTTTATGTATTCTTACTTTATATTTTGTATTAATCATTTTTATAAGAATATTTTTGGGTTGTGGAACGAATCATCTGTTTCCATTATTTCTAAGGAGAAAATTCACTTTGATATACGAGTGCTTTGGATTACAAGCACGTTTCCGGAACAAATTGTGCTTGCCATCCAAGGTTTTACTGTATATGATTTTATATATTACGTATTTATTAATAACTGCACTCTGTCTATTAACCGCCAGTGACTGTAAACAAGACAGCTGGGCTATTCAAATATCAGTTAAAAAGTAACAGCCCTATTAGCTATTTAATTGATAAACATTGCTGTTGTGAGGTCGATTACAGGGGAAGTCAATAAGCATCTCTTTTTGTCTTAGAACGATCGAGTTGAAAATGTGAATCTTTATACCAACTGATAAATATGTCCAGGACTGGACCATGGCCAATCGTATTATCCTGTTGGATATAACTTGATTATATACCTTGATTAAAATATACTCTGACAGTCATTGTTGTAGACCACAAATAACAAAGGTGACACATCGTAACTCTGAGGTGATCCTGTAGAGCAAACTGAGGTGGTCCTCAGACAAAGTGTCGTTAATATGGATTCTCTCAGTTGTTATGCAGTCAACCATTGCTGTGGATGAGTTACACTCTGTGTCAAGGCCAATAAACTCCCCTTCACTATTTGCTTAAAACCTTTCATAACTAATGAGGCATGGGCCACAAGGCAGTAATCCTTCAACACCTTTGCTGATGGACCCATGGCCACTAGAACACCTATAGATCCTTTCCGACCTAGGAACTTTATCCTGACAAAAATGAGTTGGAAAATAAGTGTTAACATGCTACACAAAAATAAGGCACAATTCTTAAGCAGAAGGCTACTGATGCAGTCAGGCCTGTGACTTTTTCTTATATTAGCCTGTTCAAGAGTCCTCCAGACATTGCTTTCAGCTGGGAACACTGCATTCTGAGAAATCCTCCCTGAATGACTAAAAAGCATAGGTTTGAAGTCAAGTTTCAAGTCATCACACAATCTGGTGGCAGAGTGACCTGAGGCCTGGCCACAGGAGGCCTGCCTGGCGAGACTCCCACCTGGCCTGGGTAGAGGGGCTCCAGAGCCTGTCCCTGCATGAGGAACATACTGATGAAGTGGACGAGGATACTGGGCGCCAGCCAGGAGTCCCGCGCTGAGAATGCCAACCACTTGTAGACCACCATGAAGACCAGATAGCCAAAGAGGCACAAAAGGAACAGCAGCTCTGGCAGGAATAACAGGAACAGGCCAAATTTACGCCTGAAATAGCTGGGTAAATGCAGAGAACAAATCAAAATTAGCGGTTTAGCACCAGACGTCAATAAAGAAGAGAGAGCAGCCACAAGACATTAGTACCAAATATCAATAAATTAAAGATCAGCCTCCAGTCATTAGTATGTGATGCCAGAAAAAGGAGAGACTAGGCTCAAAACTTTAGTACCAGACATCAGAAATGGAGAGACCAGCCTCCAAACCATAGTACCAGATGCTAATAAAAGGAAGACTAGCCTCAGGACTTTAGTTCCAGATGCCAGTAAAGGACAACTCAAGCTCCAGACTTTCTGAAAAATGACATCACTATCATTATGGCAATGAAACACCGGAAACTCACATGTGGTTGAACACCCCTAGGATGACCCCAAAGGTCATGTGACAAACTCCCAGGATGATGGACATCTTCATCTTATAGGAGTTGAGGAAAGTGAGACGGTTTGAAGCTAAGTTCCAAATCTAACAGAAGGGAAGTGAAGCAGGTAAGTATCCGAGAGTAGAGGCATGCTTGTGCAGCTCACGTGCGCGTGCATATGTGTCAGCATCATGTTCACGTGCACTCACTGGATCAATTCCCACAGGGTATGGTCCCCCGAAGACACCTGTGATGTTAGGGTCAAGTGTGAGGAGGCTGTTTGTGTGGAGAGTTTTATTCCTTAGGAGGAAGCACACAGGTTATGAGAGGCACTGCACACCATACCCAGCGCTGGGCCAACTGTCCAGCTCAACATGCTTTTCACTGGTGCACAGTGGATTCATTTAAGCAAGGGTATAACTCAGATTCACATCAATGTAACTGGCTGATATATCGAAAAAATTCACACATTTGAAGAATTCATGTACACTACAGTATAGAAGCAAACTGGTATTGTTGTGAATAAACCATATAAACTGATGTCATATAGAAAAGTGGAGACATCTGTAGTGGTTGGAACCCAGGGGAGTATCTAGCTATCAAGTCAAGTTTACCTGGGACTTGGCTATTTTTTAATTTTTTTGGAATCGGGGCTAAACTTACATCCATGGGCCCTGGGTAAACATAGCCCTCACACTCCAGCCTGAGCCAAAGATGTTCAGTGACTTGGAGAAGCAGTCGTTGTAGATGAGCCCCGTGTACATGGAAAAGAATCCCATCATCAGAATTATGTAGCGTCCCTCAAAAAGAATTCTCCATATCTGCAGCAGAAGAGGACACAGTAAAATAAACTGAATAAACAACTCTGAAAAGACACTGTGCACACAACCCAGACACACAACTCCACGAGAACAACACTGTCCAAACAACACCAGGAAATCAACACTGCAAACAACATCAGGAGCCCACATCACAAAGCCAGATTTTTGGGTTAGCAAAATAACTTGTCAGATTTAAGGTAGTCTGGGTAAATGTAAGTAAATGAAGATAAATTCCATTTAAACTGGGATGCCTTAAATCCAAGACGATATCTAACTGACTGATCTCACTTTTTGAAAAAAGCTCCGGGAGTAAAACACTGTGGATACATTTTCAGGAAAACATCACTTTGCAAACAAGTCCAGGCACACAACACCAGAAGAAGTACTACAGTGCAAAAAACATATAGACCCCCTCACCTCATTCCTATGGCACTTCACAGTTGGGCTCTTCTCCTGCATGAGCATCCACAAGGCGAAGACAGTCATCACAGCTCCATGACCCATGTCCCCAAACATGACGGCAAACAGGAACGGAAAGGTGATGACAGTGTATGGAGCTGAGAACCGGACAGAGCAGTACACATGGTCAGCTGGGCAGATCCCACGGAACTGCCTGCCCTCAGCCCCTCTCATCTTGCCCCATCTCACCTGGATTGACTTCCCTGTAGCTCCCCACTCCATAAGCATCCACAATGTTCTGGAAGCCGGAGGTAAATTTGTTGGTGTGGAGGAGGGTGGGGGGTGTTTCACTGCATGGGATCCGATTTACAAAGGAGGGAACCACAGCTCCACTTTTTCTCTGGGGGGGGGGGGGGTAAATTATTAAAGGTCTGGAACAACCCAGAGAAACTTGTGTGGAGAAAGAGCCATGAAACGAGAAGAACACCCAAAAACATCAAGAGTTTGGCTCAGCGGAAGGGCTCCCACTCACCGAGCCCTCCTCCAGTGCACCTCGCAAGGAGGACAAGGCCGACACGGGGCACCACACCTCTGCGATCAGGCATTTGTTGGTGACATCAAAGCTGCACATGTTCAAAGTGTGGTAGATGGCCTTCATCTTTTGCACCTGGATGGCCCATGTGTAGACAGACTCAGAGGCCTTGTTCAGGACTTGCCTCAAATACTCCTCAGTCCTACTGAGCACCTGGGAAAGAAGGGGGACCCATGCCTTAGGGAGGTTAACTGGGCACATCTGCTGGACCAAAGTATGCATGAATGTGTGGACATTAACAGATATGTGATGAGTAACAAATATGTCAGTGCAATGCAGGAGGCCTGAGATACTGCCTCAAATAGCATCACACAGATCACACAGACAGGGTAATAGTGAGGTTCCCAATACAGGTATCCATTCCCATCTAAACAGCTGCAGCATGTTTGGAGGGTCAGTAATTTCCTGGCTCATAATAGTGCAGTATCTGTTCCAAAATGACTGGCATGCCCAAGCAGGCCATACATAGCATCAAAAATCAGGTAGAGCTTCCCAAGAAGAGTGACAATGCGCTAACAACACAGGAACAGCGCTGCCATGCTAAGCTATGCTAACAGCAGCTAAGATCATACATACAGTGTGCAGGTCCTGGATGCGGGTGGCCAGGCTCTCCATCACATCACATCGCTCTTCTTCGCTCTCGGGGTGTGGGTACAGGTGGCAGTGGTAGCTAAAAGAAACACCTCACTGTGTGAGACCTACATGAGTTCATTAAATGGGTTGGAGGTCCACAGAAGACTCAGAAAGATAAGACAACTTACCTCTGGCATATCTTCTGGACCTTCTGCCCAATCTGGTCACCCCAAAATGAGATTAGGAAGACAACGGTCTCCGTGCTTTCCCCCTGAAAATGCACAAAGTTACGGATGCAGCTGGGGCAGAGTAATAAGACATGGACATCAGTACACATGGAGTATCCATCCAAGGTCACAAATGCGCTTTCAGGTTAAACCCAGAGTTATACTCAACAGCTCCTGGAATGACTAAGCTCCACTGATCTCACCAAGTTCATATGGATACTGTGTAATATGGAGCAGTTCCTCAGAGTTCCGCTGATCTCACCGTGACAGGATCCTTGAGGCTGTCCTCCATCTCTGAGCAGCTGAGGATCATGTACCCCTTACACACCCGCCACAAGAGGCGCTCAAACGCCTCTACCTTCACACGTGGGATGAGCCCAGAGATAAACCTGCAGCAGGAAGATGGTCAGCATGCCATGAGCAGGGGAGTGAGCATATCTTAACCCTAAGCCCCAAGCCTCTGTGACTGTGTGTCTATATCTTTGTATCTGTGTTAGAGTCTCTAGGTGTTTCTGTGTTTCTTTGCATCTATGTCTCTCTGTCTCTGAGTGTCTGTCTGTCTGTCTGTATCTCTGCGTGTCTGTGTCTCTGTGTGACTGTCTGTCTGTGTCTCTGTGTGTCTGTCTGTATCTCCGTGTGACTGTCTGTCTGTCTGTACTGTATCTCTGTGTGTCTGTCTTTCTGTGTCTCTGTGTGTGTCTATCTGTGTCTCTGAGTGTCTGTCTGTCTGTATCTCTGTGTGTCTGTCTTTCTGTGTCTCTGAGTGTCTGTCTGTACTGTATCTCTGTGTGTCTGTCTTTCTGTGTCTCTGTGTGTCTGTCTATCTGTGTCTCTGAGTGTCTGTCTATCTGTGTCTCTGAGTGTCTGTCTGTACTGTATCTCTGTGTGTTGCTTACCCCAGTTTCGCTCCCAAACGCTGCATGCTGGTGTAGCCTGTCACAGAGTCCTTCTCCAGCGAGGGGAACTCTTCATACTGAGGACCCAAAGGCTCACGCTGAAGAGAGAGAGACATACAGACTCACAAGGAGAGTCACAGTCACAGAGTCATGGTCATGGAGTCACGGGGAGAGTTACGATCCCAGAATGAAGACAGAGTTATGGTCATAAAGTCAGTCTCAGAGGAGCATTTAAGACTAACAGGAAGCAACCAAGCTGACGCCCAGTGGGGGCCAAAGGTGCTCATGCTCACCTCAGCATTGCGTTTCACAAATGTGTGGGTGACCTTCAGCATGTGTGTGTACTCTGTCAGCTCCAGAAGGTTCTTCTGCAGCTTCTCCTTGTTCGTGGCCACCTCTCTCAGCTCCACCTCGAGCCGCTGGAGCTGCTCCTGAACCAAGTGTGGTTCATACAATTAGGACCACGCTACACACAGTAAAAGTCTCCAAACAGCTGCTTGGTAACGAGACTGAGAGACAGAGACCTGCACACAGTCGAAAAGGTGAACAGACAAACAAGGAGGGACAAACAGACAGAGATGGAAAAACAGATGGGCAGGCAGGCAGGCAGGCACAAACACAGGCTGGTGGACACAGACAGACAGAGAGACAGGCAAACAGATAGGCTGGTGGACAGACACAGCTCACCCTTATCTCCAGGACATGTCTGGGTTGTGGAGCCAAAGGCCTGACCTCTGCCTCTGGTACTGGGATGTTAGCCTTCCTGATCTCCCTCAGCAGGTACCCTGTCATGGACACGCCGCATTATACTACCAGCTACCAGCAGCCTACATGAGCAGAGCAACAGCACCACGGTGCTTTTTGGAGCAACATGTCAAACAGAGTCCAGTACAGGGACAAAGGGAGCCTGGAGCCAATCCCACAAGGCTGAGGTACACCCAGGATGGGATGACAGTCTATTGGAGGGCACACACTCTCTCTCTCTCTCTCTCACACACACACACAAGTTTACAATTATGTCTCTGTGGGGACTCTCCATTCATTTCTATGGGGAAAACTCTAATCCCAAAATGACAACCTTAACCCTACCCAGTCCTAACCTTAACCATAAGTAACCAGACTAAATACGAGACTTTTGGCATTTTTATTTATTGATTGCATTCACAGATCTTTATAGGGGGACATTTGGACCCCACAAAGTAATATAAACCTAATTGCACATACACACACACACCTGCATATACACTCACATAATACAGCAATTCAGAGATATCTGTTCTCCTGGATATCTGGTATATGCATCTTTGCACTGCAGGAGGAAACTGGTGTACTAGGAGTAAACATGCATGACACAAGCACGCAAAACACACAAACGCCACATGGGCAAAGCTAGGGGGCAGGATTTAAACCCATATCCCTAAACATGAGAGGAGGTTTGCATCTAAAGATGAACTCACACCTGAGCCCTTCAAAATGCCTCTTGCACATCCTGCATGCAGATGGCAGCATTCTGCTGAACACCTGAATAACTTCAAACTGTGTACGGGTACAAGGGCACCCACTGCCACTCAGTACTCCGTTTACACTGTCCCTCAGTATCCCTACCACCTAACACTGCCCTGGGGCAGTGAGTGTAAAGGGTGTAATGGGGCACTGAGGGGCAGTGAAAGGCTGTACGGAGGAGCAGTGTAAAGGGGCACTTAGGGGAAGTGTAAAGGTGGTACTGAGGGGCAGTGTAAATGAGGTACTAAGGAACAATGTAAAGAGAGCACTGAAGGGCACTGAGGGGTAGTGAGGGCAAGAGTAAAGGGGGTAATGAGGGGCAATGCGGGACAGTGTGAAGTGGGTACTGAGGGGCAATGAGACCCGGTGTAAAGGAAGACCTGAGAGGTTCTGAGAGGCAGTATAAAAGGGGCACTAAGGAGCAGTGTAAAGTGGTACTGTGGGGCAGTGTTATAGGGCTACTGAGAGACACTGAGGGGCAGTGTAAAGAGGGCACCGAGGAGCAGTGAGGTGCAGTGTGAAGAGGACCCTAAGGGGCAGTGTAAGGGGGTTACTGAGGAGCAGTGAGGAGCAGGGTAAAGAGGGCACTAAGGAACACTGATGTGCACTGAGGTAGGGGTGTGTGTTTGACAATATTAGATTGTGAATGACTAAAATGTCTCCACAATCTGCCTTTACTGAGAGATTGTTAGCATCATACTACAATGCACATTCTATCAGTTGCATATCTATGGCTCATACATAGATTTAAAGTTATTTTGTCAGTCAAATCTGTTTCAACACACCAACAAAGAGGTAATAGCAAACAGTAGGTAATTTTTTCCTCTCTTTCTTTTGCATCCTTGCCCCAGCATGCAAGACATTCCCTATTTGGCAATGTAGCAAAATAGGCGCCATGAAGGAGCTGATCCCTAAAAGCAATTCTCTACTGGTAATATGGAACTTTGGATTTGTTGTTTAGATTTCCAAAAACCAACATGGCATAAACAACAGTTATTTGTAAATATAAGGTTTGCACGACAGATGACAACATGACCACCTCAAAAGAAAAGACTTGTAAGAGTATGTCACCTTTTGTTACCTTATATAGCTACATTTGAAACTGTGGAATTAGTTTTGGTTGAATTGTTCAGTAACTTGCAAAATAGACTTAAAAACCAACATGAAAAACAATCATGATGAGATTTTCGATCGTGATCCTGCTTTAAAAAAATTGTGATAATATTTTCACCGACCCCTACACTGTGGAGCACTAAGGGTAAAGGAGGTACTGAGAGGCACTAAGGGGCACTGAGGGACACTAGGTGGCAGTATAAAGGGAGTAGGATGTCTGTGTATGAACGGGTTGCCTAGAAGGTTGATGGGCCGAATGGCCTCCTCTCGTTTGTATAGTTCTTATTAGTGAAAGACACAGATACACTGTTCCCTTACACACACACAATCAGGGTACAGAGCAGAGTACAGAGAGGGACAGGGTGCTATACAGGGTTGGGTACATGGTGGGATACAGGGCTGGGTACAAGGCAAGGTAAAGGATGGTGTACAAGGTGCGGTACAAGGCAGGGTGCAGGGCACTGTATAGGGTGAGTTTGAGATTAGGGTTTGGTGCAAAGTGGTGTACAGGGCGAAATACAGGGTGGTGTACAGGGTGGGGTGCAGGATGGTGTACAGGGCAGGGTACAAGTTGGGGTACAGAGTGAGATTATGGTGGGGCACAGGGTGGTGTACAAGGTAAAGTAGAGGGCGGTGTACAGGGTGGGGTAGAGAGTGAGATTAGGGGGAGATACAGGGTGGTATAGAGGGTCAGGTAGAGGGCAGAAGACAGGGTGGGGTAGAGAGAGGGCTAGAGAGTTTAGTACAAAGTGGGGTACAGGGTGGTGTATAGAGTGAGATTAGGGTGGGGTGTACAGGGTGGGGTAGAGGGTGAGTTAGAGGGTAGAGTACAATGGGGTGTACAAGGTGGGGTACAGGGTGGTGTACAGAGTGGGGTATAGAGTAGGGTTCAGGGTGGGGGTACAGGTCTAAGCCCTTTCTGAAGCATGAGACGCCTCACCAAGGATCCTCTCCATCTCCTCGCAGCGCTTGATCTCCCCGACAAATTTGCGCTGGAAGGAGCTGACAGTGGGGTTGAGCTGGAGTAGGAGAGAGAACAGAACATGAGAGGTGGCTGGGGGCCTGATTGTGTGGGAGGGGGCCATGGGACTTGACCTAACACCCCTCTTTCCTCTTTGAAACACATGAACTGAAGAAGTGTGACCTTAAACTGAAGCCGTGTTTCATGCCACTGTGTCCCTGCATTATGGAACAGCCTGGGGAGGCACTCACATCACGGAACTCAACCAGGGCCAGCTCCCCCAGCTCGCTGATGCAGTCATACGCGGAGCCCGACTGCAGGAACAGCTGTGCCAGGCACATCTCCTCACTCCGGAAAGGGGACCCCATAGTCTACAGGTCTCACGGGGCGGGAAGCTGCCAGGGAGACAGACAGAAAGAGTGGACCGACAGACAGAGACAGACAGAGGGACAGACAGACAGAGTGGCAGACAGGTGGACAAACACACAGAGATAAAGAGACAGACAGACAGAGTCAGACAGGTAGCGAGACAGACAGACATGTAGGAAAGTAGAAGGACAGACAGACATAGAGACAGAGAAATAGATAGCGAGACAGACAGACAGCCAGGCAGACAGGTAAACAAGCAGACAGAGAAACAAACAGGCCCAGAGACAGACAGAGACACATGCATGTACACGGCCGGCTGATCATACCTATAAACAACTAAATAAATCGAATAAATTTTTCCTTGCATTATCTGCGTTTCACCACATGCGAGGGAATGCTATTTCTACCGGGCAAAATGAACGGTGATTCCGTACTGGAGTCACAATATTGAAATGGAAAAATAGAAGCGCCCATTTTCTATATATAAAATCTATATATATATACCGTGTCTCACCGAGCAAACTGCGACGTCAGACAACCCACATAAGCAGATGTCCGACAGTAAAATGGGTTAGTAATGGCTCTCCTGCACAGTGGATGCCATCTTTCAAGAACACAGTACATATAGCAGCCATTGGCCATTTCTGCATCTCGGCGGCCGAAATATTCACCTAATGGACGACTGCGGTGTTGGCCGATCGGCAGCACGGCTTGCATGGAGCTCCGTCTCCCTCCCTGACGGCGTTTCATTAGGCGCAGTGGTGCTCTGGGAAATGGACCCTTTACATCAGTGGAAAGACACAGGTTCGGGGCATCACAGACTCGCAGCAACTGCGGACGACCCCCCGTTCGTCCCCGCCCCAGCTGTACCGCGCAGCTATGATGCTCTCTAGCGCCGTGCCCCAGATGCTGCTTAGCAACGCCGCTCCCGCATCCCAAGCACCCCGTGCGCTCTTTATTCTCCTCGTTGATGTTTTTCATTAATTAGCTCCGGTATATGTGTTGAAAGCTGACTTTCGCTTGTCGCACATTTTAATAAAGAGGCATAGCTAACTGCCAAACATGCTAAATGCGTAATATATTTATCATATTTCACGAAAAGCCTATTAATTTATTTAAAATAGTTACAGGAAAGCCTGCATATGCTCTATAACGTGAAGCATATAACTGTATAAGTGAAAGTATTTCAATGTCACTGAGCAATTAAATAGTTATTGCACCTCAAAAGATAAGTGTATAATATTTGGGTCCTTCTCAATATGGAGTGCTTTTGGTGTCTTCAGTGTGGTAATTCAAATTGCTTCACACAGATATTGCAAAACATCTTGTTTTGTTTTGTCTCATTCTGAGTAGGTAAACAGTCATGAATAAATCAGTGTAATGACATTTGCTTAAAAATGCATTTTATACAAAAATACCATTTTGTTTGATGGGATGTAGACGATTTTCACATCATCCAAGTGCCCCTTGGTTATTTTTAATATGCACATAAAACTATAGAAAAAAAATATAGAATAAACTACTGTACATGTTTTATTTAACTTATAAACAAGACAATTGACACCAGTCACATCATATCCTTCATTTTGTCCTTCCCGTAATGGAGTGAGCACAACTCCTACATGCTCACAAAGTATTCGTACGTATTTTTCCTAATTTTCCTCATATTGTGTCTTTAATTAGCTGTGGATAAGCTTAATGTGCCCACTCTGCTGAGATAAAATATGCAGTTAATTAACATAATATTAAAAATAAATAATATTAAAACAAACACAGCAATGTCACCTTGTGTAACTGTAAGGTCAACTAATGCTCATTTTAGCTATAAATGTCACTGTTGTACATCTTATCCATTGACATGTATCATTCCTCAACAAAGTGGGCATACCTTTATTTGTAATTTTTTTTACAATAAAATAAAACATCAATATAATTACAAAATTATTCATTTAAAAGTAACACTCCATTTTTTTCATGTAACTATACTATTAAGTACAGTGAAATGTACTAACAGCACACTGATTACTTAAATTTCTTTTTAAAGTTCTTTTAAAGTTCTTATAATAGACATACTTATGTCATATTAACATATTTTATGTGAGTTCAGGGTTTGTAACTTGCTGTTACTCAATGTGTTACTGTGTCAAACCTTTGTTTACTCTGGCATATTCTTGTCAACCCTACCATGTGCGTTACACTTATACTTGTATGAAGGGCTGTGTCATGCCTCCCTGCGGGAAACTTCATGCGTCTGTGCCCAAAGCACCCTGTGAGGACTAGGACAGATGAAACGCAGGTAAGGGGGCTCCATCCGCCAGAACTAACTAAAGTACAATTGGTGGTTCCCGTTACTTTTCTTTGGGGGTCGGAATGTTTGCGAAGCTTGGGACTGTTAGATTCTGGAGCTGCAGGGAGCTTTGTGGATGGAGATTTTACCCAGCAGCACCATATCCCTCTGGAGGAACTGCATCAACCCCTTTCGGTACGTAGGGTAGATGAAAAGCCTCTCTCTTCTAGGCTGGGGGCGCTCCATTCTGAAACAATCCAATTAATAGTTGTATCATCACTACGTGATAAGATCATTCTAGGTTTCCCTTGGCTGCAACAACACAACCCTCGGATCGACTGCAGAGAAGGTGAGATACAAGCATGGTCCCCCGAGTGTTTCATTGAGTGCTTATCCTTACCCTGCCGTACATCTTCCATTGAGAGTCCACTTCCAGAGGATCTGTCCGGTATCCCCGAGTATTACAGTGACTTCCCGGATGTCTTTAGCAAGACCCAGGCCTATGGGCTTCCCCCCATCATCCCTCGGACTGTGACATCGACCTTGTGGAAGGTGCCATCCCACCTCGTGGGCGTCTCTTCTCCTTGTCCCAACCAGAGCAGGAAGCAATGAAGACCTATGTTCAACAGACCTTGAAACAAGGTATTAATTTGTCCCTCCACCTCACCTTTCACTTCTGGATTCTTTTTTGTAGCCAAGAAGGATGGTGGCCTGCAGCCATGCATAGATCGTAGGCTAAATGCTATTACAGTGAAGAGAAGAGAACCCCTTCCACTGATCCCCTCGGCCTTGGAACAGCTTAGAGCTGTGCGATTCTTTACTAACCTGATTAGCTTACAACCTGATTCGGATAAAGGAGAGCGATGAGTGGAAGACCGCATTCATCACCACAACTGATGATGAATGCTCATCCTTATGATGATATCCTCATTTATTCTGAAACAGAGGAGCAGCATGTCAGACAGGTACGACAGGTGCTCCAATGTCTGCAGGAAAACCAGCTCTATGTGAATGTGAATTTCACTGCACCACACTGAGATTCCTCGGGTACGTTATCTCACCTGGAGGAGTCTCTATGGATCCTGACAAGGTCAAGACGGTACACGATTGGCCCCAACCCCAGACCCTTAACGCTCTCCAGCACTTTCTAGGGTTTGCTAACTTTTATACAGTAGATGGTTTATTCAAGGGTTTAGCACCATGGCAGGCCGCCTGACGGATCCGGTCAAGAAAGGGACCAAGAAGTTCCAATGGACCCCTGAGGCATACCAGGCATTTAGAGACCTGAAACAGCGCTTCTGCTATGCCCCTATCCTGAAACAACCAGATCCTCAACTACCTTTCCAAGTAGAGGTAGATGCCTCCGAGGTACGTATCAGACCCGTGGTCTCCCAGATAGATCCCTGGACAGGCAAGACTCACCCCTGTGCATTCCTGTCGAAAAAAAGGAGGCTGGACACAATTATGATGCGGGAAATCAGTAATTGCTGGCCATAAAAGTGACATTGGAAGAATGGAGGCATTAGTTAGAGGGGGCTTCCAGGTGTTAACGGATCATCGCAACTTACATCTATCTGCGAGAGGCCAAGCTGGACACTGTTCTTCACCAGGTTCCTTTTTCAGGTCACCTATCTCCAAGAACACCAAAGCAGATGCTCTATGCTGCTGCTTCCCTGCACCTAAGTATCCCGAACAAACGGCCCAAATTTTGCCACCATCCTGTGTGGTGGGCCCCATCATCTGGGATCTAGAACAGTGTCTCCTGGAAGGTAACCGGAAAGTTCCCCCACCTCCTGAATGTCCACCTGAGAAAACCTATGTCCCCTCACAGCTACGGAATGACGTCCTCCAATGAGTACACACCTACCTTGGGTCCGGACATCTGGGGGTTAAAGCAACCATCAGACTCCTAGAAAAACATTACTGGTGGCCAGGGTGGTGAAAAGAGACCGAAAGGTATGTGCTATCATGTCCTCTGTGCACCCAGAATAAGACCCTTACAGGCATGCCCTCCAGGCTTCTACAGCTGCTTCCAGTGCCCACACATCCCTGGTCCCATATTGCTTTAGATTTCATCACAGACTTGCCCCCCTCTCGAGATAACACCACCATATTGACCTTAGTCGATCGCTTTTCTAAGATGTGTTGCCTTGTTCCCCTGCCCAAACAACCATCCTCCTTAGAATTAGCCAATCTGCTGCTACAAGGAGCATTTCAGTATTATGGATTACTCGAAGAAATAGTCTCGGACCGAGGCCCTCAGTTTACCTCTCTAGTCTTCAGGGCCATCTGTACCAGGCTGAGCATCTCCCTAAGTCTCTCTTCAGCCTACCATCCCCAAACTAACAGTCAGACGGAGAGGACGAACCAAGAAGTGGGGAAGATACTCCGAATCATATGTGGTTTTTGACCCCAGGAGTGGTCCCGCTTTCTTCCCTGGGCAGAGTATGCCCACAACTCCTCGCCCTATCCAGTTACTGGTTTGACTCCCTTTCAGTGTGTGATCGGCTTTCAACCTTCGTTGTTTCCTTGGAGTCCCTCTCCCACAGATGTCCCCGCACTGGAGGACTGGTACCGGCGTAGCCGTCAAGTATGGGATCGCTCCCGGCACCTATTAGACCAACAGGCAACGCGTATGAAAATAACCAAGGATTGCTGACGTAGACCAGGACCCCACTTCAGAGTTGGAGTATGACTAGCGACAAGGAACCTGTGCCTCCCGGCGGGACGCAAACTCTGTCCAAAGTTCATCGGCCCCTTCCGGATAGCAGCTCAGGTAGGTCTGGTAACTTAACAATTACAGCTCCTTTGGGTTTACCGGATTAATCCCACCTTTCACGTGTCCCTGCTAAAACCGGTATGTTACAGTTAGGCCCATCCCCCCATGGGGTCCTTTGAATCTCCTGCACCACTTCCCCTTTGTGATGAAGTATACGCTGTTCGTGACCTGCTAGATTCACACCACCAGCAGGGCCAACTGTAATACCTGGTTGACCGGGAAGGTTTCGGACCCGAAGAACGAAGCTGGGTTCCTGCTAAGGGCATCCTAGATCCTTCCCTCGTCGCCGATTTCCATCAGTGACACCCTCATCATCCAGCCCGCCCAGATGTCCTCTGCCTCCAGCAAGGACCGATCAACATCCTTTTAAGTTAAATACTTAAACCACACTTAGGTATTAGCTCAGTGTGAGGTATTGTTGCCATACACGTACTGAGTGCACTCTCCTTCTTGTCTTGTCCAATAAACCTGGCTGCCAACTCCCTGTTTGTGTCATTTATGGCAAAACAGGCTGATAGAGCAATGAAAATCGTGCTTTTTATATTTATGGATGAACAACAAAAAAATTGCTACACATTTTGTCATTTTATTTTGGACTGTGGTAATCCATGGAAAACTGAATGTGTGATTAATGAAACTATGGATACAGGTGGATACTGTATAAGTAATCTACATACGATTTAAAATATACAGGAGGATGTGTGTAAGGTTTTTGCAAATGTTATGACATTTTATATAAGGGACTTATATAAATAACCAATTACCAATACAGAGCATCGATTGCATTTGCCATACACAAACATAAATTTGTGGTTACACATTACTGTGTTCTAACAGCAGAAACGTAATGATATTTAGTTTTAATTACACTGGTTAGTCACACGTTATATAACCATTGCAAATTCCATTCTTAGTAAAAGTCACATTTATCTGTTAATTTAACATTAAAATGAGATATCACTTTACTGGAAAACTTTCAGAGCTGACCCTGACCTAGTCTCTAACCCTCACACCGCTATGGCTGAGGGTTATCATCCCGGGTCATTTCCTGTAATATGATTCTAACAGGAAGTGCCTTAGTGCTGCACACAGGAACATTAAGAGGTCAGTCTGATCTCATTCCATCATAACGTGAGATTGGTTATCTGTGTGCCTGTAATCACAAGGTCGCTGGTTCAAACCCAGCCTCAGCAAGTCTGTGGGTCCTTGAGCAAGGCCCTTAACCCCCAGCTGCCTGGGCGCTACTACAAGTGGCTGCCCTCCCTGGATAGCTTACTCTACAAAGAGCAAGTTGAGGAAGGCGTAAAAAGAATTTCCCCACGAGGATAATAAAGGTTCGATAATTATATTCTTAGTAAGTTGCAGCAAAAGTCCTAAGGAGAACTAAAAAACAAGGACTACGAAACATGGACATGTCAGTCGTGTACTGGCCTCACGCCACTGGCTTCCGGTTAGATCTCGTATCGACTACAAGGCACTGCTTTGTAGGTAGTTATTAGTGGCACAATGTCACAGTGGGTCTGCTTTCATAGTGGGGTACCACAGGGTTCAATTTTAGGACCATTATTGTTCCTAATTTACATTAATGATATTGACACCAACACATACAGTAAACTGGTTAAATTTGCAGACGGCACCCCTTGGTGGTGTAGCAGATACTAAATTAGCAGCACAGAGGCTACAATGGGATCATGATTTAATTAGTGACTGGGCTGATACCTGGCAGATGAAATTTAACATAGATAAATGTAAGGTAATCCACACAGGGAGCAGAAAAATAAAGTTATTTTACTGTCACTGTGGCTTCACATCTCCCATGTGATGTTGGAGTGCTGGTGCTCTGGGATTCCTCAAGCCTGACTCCCCCTCACCTCTCCCAGTTGGCTTCACATCTCCCATGTGATGTTGGAGTGCTGGTGCTCTGGGATTCCTCAAGCCTGTCTCCCCCTCACCTCTCCCAGTTGGCTTCACATCTCCCATGTGATGTTGGAGTGCTGGTGCTCTGGGATTCCTCATGCCTGTCTCCCCCTCACCTCTCCCAGTTGGCTTCACATCTCCCATGTGATGTTGGAGTGCTGGTGCTCAGGGATTCCTCAAGCCTGCGTTCCCTTCGACCTCACCTGCCTAGTTAAGTTGCCATAGTTAATTAGACCTGTCAGAATCTCCTTGTCTCCTTGTCTCCATACCGCACTACAAAATATCTAATATAGTCAGGACATCAGCTGGACCTTCTGCTTTTATACCTGGACTATACACAGTTTTACTTTATAAACTGGGACTGTGCTATTTTGGATTTCCATTGCTGGCCCCTGGAGGATGCCCCCCCCCCTAGTCTAGTTCCTCCCAAGGTTTCTTCCTACTAGGGAGCTTTTCCTTACCACTGTCACCTCTGGCTTGCAATCTGGGGGTATTAGGCAGAGACTATGTAAAGCATTGCAAGACAATATAATATTATGGAAATGCGCTATATAAATAAATTTGAGTTGAATTTGAATTAAATTGATAGTTAAACTAGCAGCTGAATAGCAAACAATAAGTGTTTTACTAAATAATCCAATATGGGAAATTATCCCTGAGTGCATAACTTGTCAGGGTTGGTGCCCATTCCAAGTGCTTTGTCCCCATTTGGCCAGCAAGTGTCACTGGCCATCCTATTCCCTCCTCTGTCTTCATCCTAAGTCTCTAGTGTGTTTTCCCTGTTCCCTGGCCCTCCACATTGTTTGGACTTGCTGTAGCATTCTGCACACAGAGGACTGAGCGTGCAGCTCAGAGATGACTAACCCTCCTCTCATGGGTTTGAGGCCAGCCTCATCTGTTATTTTGTATGTATTGATTTTCTGTTCCCCAGTGTTTATTATTTTCTTGTTGTATCTCTGTCATAGGTTTACCCAATTTGTATCTTGTTCACTTTTGGTCTTATTTTCATTTATATTACTTGTTACTTTTCCTAATATAGTATTCCCAGTTTGTGGTTTGTTAGAGTTCCCTAGTTCTGTGCCTGTTATTATCACTTACTCTACCTGTTACCTATTTCCCAGTACCAGTGCTTGTTAATTGATCCATCTGTTGCTTGTTGTCCTGTGTCCTCAGTGATTGGTTAATTGTCTTATGTTCCTCACCTGTCCTCTCATTAGCCTGGTTACTTGTGTGTATTTCAGTGCCTGTTTCTGCGTTGTTCATGTTACTATGTGTTAGTTGTCCTGCTTGTTCTTCTAGTTCTGCTTCCTGGTTGCTCTGTTTCTTCCCCAGTCATGAATTGTTATTAGTTCCTTTAATTTGTTCTTTATTCTGTCCTGTTTGTTTAGCCCCTCGTGGTACTTTTGGTTTTTGGTCTTTTCCCTTGTGTTTCTGTCTATTCAATAAACCTCTTTTTGTCTTGGAGCCACCCAGTGGATCATCACCCTCATTTCCCTGCCTTCACCATGCCGGCCGCATCGTGACAGTACCTGAACCTAAGAGTGTGTATTTTAGATAAAGGCTCATTTAAGCACATAAAATTCCCATTCTGCAGTAACCTTCTGCCCAGAAAAAGAATGAATGAATGAGAAAATGAATGACTGTATTTTCTCTATTTTCTATGTGTGCTCCTATTTGAAATATTTGGTCTATTCTGTATATTTCTCTTTTAGGTCATTAAACAAAAGTAATCTGTAAGAGCTATGTTGTTGTTAACATGAACTATATAGTTAGGTCCGCAATGGTAGCGTCTGTACTGAACATATATAGACTGTTTGTTTCTTTATTCTTTATTCCCTAAACAATACAGTATAGCAACTATTTTCATCGAATTTGCATTGTACTGAGTATTACAGAAATCTCCCAGTGCCCGTGATATGTTCAAAGACCTACCACAGATGGCCGAAACTGTGGATTATTGCGAACTGTCCCCGTACCCCATATATAATTTGACTATTGTTTAATAACATGCTGTAATTCATAAATTATTCTCAGTAAGACATTAACAACATTAAAAACAGTACTAATAAAGTACATTGTACATTATCATACAGTACTGTACTCTATTGTACTCTCTTAAATGAAAGGGGTTCAGACAATTTAGCCAAATTCTCAAGAGATGATGAAAAAACATCATGTATCAAGGGATGATGGCGCAATGAAAATCATACTTTATACCCCTCAAACAATGAAGGAAAAATGAAAAAAATATTGTTGTGTATTTTGTAATCTTTTTGGACCGTGGTAAACCATGGAAAACTGAAAGCACAGTTAGTGAAACCATGGACACAAGGGGACTGCTGTATAAGTAATCTAGAGATGATTCAAAGAAGTTGTGTGTAGGTTACATGCAAATACTATGCTGTTTTATATAAGGAACTGAGCATCTGTGGATTTTGGTATGCAATGGGGGTCCTGAAACCAATTCTCGATGGAAACAGAGGACCAACTATATTTGCCATACACACCCATAGATTTGTGGGTACTCACATTGCTGTGTTCTAACAGGAGAAATGTAATGATATTTAGTTATAATTACACTGATTAGTCACACATTGTATAACCATTGCAAATTCCATTCTTAGTAAAAAATCACATTTATCTGTTAATTCAATATTAAAATGAGATATTATCCTAACCCTCACACAGCTATGGCCCAGGGTTATCACCCCGGGTCATTTCCTGTAATATGACTGTAACAGGAAGTGGTCAGTCTGATGTCATCTTATAAGGTGATACTGGTTATCTGGTATATTCTTCGTAACTCAAGAAAGAAAATCCCCAGTAGAGCCAGATGAACAAAATATGTAAAAGAAACATTGTTTTTAAAATGTTACACTACCACAAAACAGAAACTGCTGATTATCATTTTATTTCCACTCTAAAAGTGTCTGTTACCTTTTAATTTTACAGACAATAAGCCAGAGACTTCTAAGATAATTCTGTAGTTTTCACAAGTTACAGCAGAATATCAAACAACAAAGATACTTTATTGCAATTCTATATGGGAACTTTTCCCTGAGTGGTCTGTTCTTTGTGAAATCAGGAACCTAATTCTTTGCATTTTACATAAAGGCACAAGTAACTAGCAGAGGTGTGTCCCTCATCACCCTGGGGTGTGGGGTGGGGGGGTGTTAGAACTGTGGAGGGTGTCCAGCTATCCCCACCATCCTAATCTTCCACAGAGTAGACTCCAGTCCTTGCTTTTGGAGCAATGCCACTCAAGCCTGTTCCTTCTGCGAACATAGTATAGGCTGTTCAGGGCCATTTTCTTGACAAAAACATAGAACTTGTCATGTTATAGGACAAAGCATGAGGCTAACTGAGATGCTGCAGCTTTCCATTGACACCAGTGATGTCCAACCCATTTGGTTGCAACCCCAGGAGTTAACTCTTGTAATAGCCAAACAGACAATCCCAATGAAGGCAGAGGAAGGTATTATAGAACCACTGGAGACTCCATAGATAGTTCCAGTAGTCCTTATCCATAAGAACGACTACTACTGGTGGTCCTGCATGGACTATCAATGGCTTGATGACATCACCTGGAGGGACCTCTACTTCCTGGCCAACATTAGTAATGTCAGTGACTACCTTTCTGGGTTAAGCTGGTTTAACTCTCCTGATTTCCACAGTGGGTACTGGTGTGTAGTAAAGCATAAGCGGAACAGTCTGAAATAGTCTTTAACATTATTTAGGGGCTTTGGTAGTTTATTGTGATGCCACTTGGACTTCGCAATACTCCCACTAACTTTGAATGTATGACACAGAGGGTGGTAGCCCTCATTCCCCAGGCATGCTATGAGGTGTATTGTACCTTAACAACCTACAAGAGGGAACTATATACAACTTACAAGAAATCTTTCCTGCTATCCCTCAGTGGTGTCCTCTACCGTAAACCCAGAAAGTGCAACCTGCTGCTCCATGAGACATTGTTGTGCAATGTGGTGAGCACCAAAGGTGGTGACCAACCCAGCAAAAGTGGCAACTGTCTGGCACTACTCTGTTGCCCATGGTTTCACCTCACTTAAAATTTTACCATCACCAGTCCAATCTATCAACTTGCTTACAAGGGACCTTTAACCAGTATCACACCACAGCAGTATTTTATTGTCACCATTAGACTCACCAGTGACACAGTGCTGTCCCAGGAGAGAGAATAACTGAAACATATAGTGATGAATTACAGCCACACTTTGAGCAACTGCATGTGTAAATACTGCATTGCACAGTTCCTAGCAGGGGCCCAGATACTGCACCATTTCCACCCCAACATATGACAAGACCTCCTGCAAAAGTGCACTTTCCCAACACCCTAATGCAGTTAAGGAAAACAGTCATACTGCAGCTGCTGGTACCACAGGACATTTTCTGTGGTACTCGTACAACCTAGAAAGGACCAGTCAGTTCTCCTGTGCTCTGATTGTGCAACAGTAGGAGGGGGCCTTGGACTTACGGCTTGGTGACCTTGAATTATTTCAGTATGTGACCAGAGTTTCAAGTTTCATTATCATATGAATCCAAAGAAACATGATTCTGTTAGAATAATTAATTGTCACATCACAGTTTTTTGGAATAAGTGCATTTTTTATGGATAGAAATGTTTATTTTATTACATACAAAATGAGATATTACTTTCTGCTACAAAGTCATAACATAGAACACTAAAAGTAGCTTTATGACCCAGTCTAGGGTCAGATTGTAACACGAAGGAGAGTTACAATGTATGTATGATGTTACAATACAAATATTTATTGGTACATTAATGGGTATGTTGAGATGCAGTTAATCAATGGTGATATCACAGAGTAAAAGAAAGATGCTAACAAGTACTAAACACTAAACATGGTATAATAGTTGATCATGTGCACTGGTATAAGTGCAATTTTTGCTGACCATGATCATCACCCTATATATATATTCTTCCTAATTTTTTTATTCAAACATCACAAAAACCGTAAATGCCAGCATGCCACACCAAACAGCATACCATATGCAAATAAACCTGAGTGTATGTCCAGCTTTAATTTCTGTCCTGTTGTTCCGGTTACATAATGGATATTTAAATTAATGTATATGTAATTAGTTTAACTGATATTGTATTTATCGTTGTTGGGCCTTTATAACTTAGTGCTTGAGAGAGGTTTGTAAAAAAAAAATCATTCTTTTCTGGATCTCCAAAAATCCTCCAATGATGTCCTTACGGGGAGGAAAACTGTAGATTACTTCAGCAGTAGATGTAGGTTAACTGCTGTTTATGCAAATTATTAGATGCTTTCTCCAAAAATGGACACGTGATTTTGATGACTTGCTTTAAACTTGAAAATCTTGTTACCAGCTGACTAGAAAAAGATGGACCTGCTTGCTAAGCCAACACACAAGTTCATCACAAGGGGTACATTTTGGTTAAATGATACGGGAGAAGCCCTAACATTAATGAGACAATGAGTCAGTAAGCTGGATTTGTAACAAAACAGTGATGGTCGAAGCGGCTAAAACAACAATTCTTGGAAATCATTTGCAGACACACCAGTCCAGTTTGCCGAACTTGGGAAAACAACAGCAGCCCCAGGTCCCTTGCAACGGTTGCTTATTGAGGAAACTTTTGGAAGACAAACAAAAGATAAGCACAACTGTGTCAGATGGCGTACGCCACTACCAGGTGACCACAGTATATGGAGAATGAAATGCAGCCCTTCAGTATGGTTGCAAAACCAGCATCTAAAGAAATGCTGCAGAACTTCGACAAGCAGTGGGCAGTAAGAACATATATCTCCAAAACAGCCATACCAGAATAATAAGTGAAGGATGAAATTCTGAATGAACAAAAGAAAAAGTTTTCCTCTGCCACAACAGACATGTGATCAAGTGTGACCCCATGCCCATGCATGAGCATAATCATATATTACTACTGACTGAATTCTGCAGTCTAAGCACCTGGAAACCAGACACATACCTCAGAACCACACTGCTGATATACTGATATACTTCATTCTGCTTTGGCTAATTGGGCAACAGATGAGAATAAAATGTCCTGCAGTTATGACACTATGGCCACGTGGCGCGTTGACCTGGGGGTGATCTTGCTTGCAGGATCCTCTTTGCTGAGGACCCAAGTGGCTGGACCAGGCTAAGGGGACACCAACATAACACCTGGCTGCAGCAGATGGTTGGCCATTTCCAGATTGTGAGAGTGGACCGTGTGTCTGCCTGGGGGGGTCCCGAGGTGATTCGCCATGTGATGGATGTCTCTACACAATGGGGCAGCAAGCAACAGAAGATCAATAGGGTGCTGGAACTGCCATGAGACATGTATTGATTGATGACCATAAGCATGATCACCTGAACGTAACCTGACAGGACACTGCTGTGTTGGAATCAATCAATTCAGCATTGAAACCGCTAGTTGATTTCACTCATGTTCTTTCGGGTGAAAAGCAGCCTGTGTTGGAATTTCAAAAAGGAGGAATCTTATCCCCAGATCTTAAGAACACCATTCTCACAGAAAATATCAAGAATAACATGTGTAGTGTTCTTCATCTACAAGCCACCTGCAATTCGAGAGCTTCTAAGAAAGGCCACCATCTTGAACCCAAGGTAGCAGGGCCACAGGAATGATACAGAGGTCATGGATGGTATCAAAGATGCTGAGCTGACAATGTACCTCCAGGAAGACACACTTGTTCCTTCCTCAGATCTTCTGATGTGGTGACATGGTAACCAGTGTTTCTTTTTATAGCCAAACTAGCAAGAAAACACATGTGCATTTGTGCAAGTAAAAGCTCTGAAAGAATGTTCGATACAGCTGGTAACACCGCAACCTTAAAGCGATGACAATGCAGTCAATGGTATTAGGGAGTCCTAGTTTTGTTTTGCTTTTTGCTGAGAGTTTCGCTTTTTTTAATGTGTGAGATGTTTATATATACAATACACTTGACAGATTTGTTTAAGGTGATTTTATTAATGAATACACAAACTCCTCACCCAAGGTAACCAAGCCACAAGCTAAGTGTAACTTCCATCTACCCACTTACAACAAGACAAAATAATACAATCCATGCTCTGCTTTAATATTTGTGCTAAAGATACAAAGTAACAAAGGAAAAGCACACACTCTCTTGAAGCTGAATTCTGTAGACCATCTTCCCACTGTAATTCATACTCTTTTACGAATTATTACAAAGAGAACCCTGCTGCTTCCATATGCTTTCTGTATGATTAATACATTCAAACACATTATATAAGTACAGACCTTTGTTATGAAAGAAACTAAACTCCATTTCCCACTCCCCATAGAGTAATTTCTACATATTTCATAATAGCCTGTGGCACAGTCTGTGGACCTAGTTCCTCCTTTCAAAGAGAGATGTGCTTCCACTGGAAACAAGGTCAGTGTTCAGAGCTCGGGCTCTGAATGGACTGGGAGATTGCAGAACCCTCTGTATCCTGTTTTAGGCGGAAGAGCTTAAGGCACTTGGTGCGGAAGCGCAAGTCAAAGAAGGCGTAGAGGATGGGGTTGAGGCAGCTGTTGACGTAGGCCAGGCAGGTGGCTAAGTAAAATGCCGGAATAACAAAGCTGATTCTGTCTGGTAATAACTGCTGAAGCATTAGGATGTAATAAGTACTTATCACATGGAAAGGTGCCCAGCAGATGGAGAACACCACCACCAGTATGCTGATGGTCTTCAGCAGCCGCCGACGTCGCTGGTCCTCCTGGTGCACAGCACTGAAGTGGTGATTTAAGGCTCGGCCAATGAAACAGTAGCAGATTGTGATAGCCATGAAAGGCAGGAGAAATCCCATCACTACACGCATGAGGTACAGGCCAGCAACCCAGCCAGTCTCCTGCTCTGGTGTTGACACCACAAGGCTAAAGTTCAAGTCACAAGATGTATTGTTCTCGGACGTAGTCCGTGTGGTGCGGAAGAGTGTTGTGGGTGTAGTCAGGAGAAAAGACAAGAGCCAGATGGACCTCAGCGAGACCAGCATGGTCTTCTGTGAGTACCGCTGGTTGCTGGGTATTCGCCGCACGATGGCCAAGTAGCGGTCAAAGCTCATGTAGGTGAGGAGAAAGATGCTGGCATACATGCTGAGTTGTACTATGGAGCTGCTGACCTTGCAGAGGAACCATCCAAATGGCCAGTGATATTGAAGCAAAGCTTCTGT
>JAODKE010000125.1:31212000-31228433 GCA_026779605.1 Mormyrus hasselquistii
TGGGTTTCCCTGCTGAGACTGCTGCCCCCGCGACCCGACCTCGGATAAGCGGAAGTTAATGGATGGATGGATGGATGAATGTTCGAGTTCCTCATTTCACAAAGAACAGTTTTTCCCATACAGGATTATGCAATAAAATTAAAATAAACATTTTTATATTATGGTGCAATTTTTGATACAACTGATGTGTGTCTCATCACGTAACTGATTTAACATCCTGCTCATCCTAATGCCTTTTTTGGTGCAATGGAGCTTACATGCTTATGAATACAGTGACTGAGGATTTAGGCCGGTGTTAATTTTGACAGCAAAATTTTATTTAGTTTTAGTCATAGTCTTTTGACTAAAATGCAATTTAGCTTTCAGTCGTTTTAGTCAACTAAATGTAAGATTATAGTCGACTAAAATTAAAAGTGCAAAGTATAATATTTAAAGTTTCCCTTCGATTTCATTATGTCACTGGTTTCATTCCATCTTAGTGAACATGTTACGGAATGGAATTAAGGTCTGACTGTGCAGTGCACAAATACACAGATTTCACTCTTATTTGAAACACAAAAGTGTTTATTTACCCAGAAACTGAGTAATGTAAAATCAGTAGTGCCATTAGCACAAAAATAAAATCACTTCAAAGAGGAAGTGCATAGGCTATGTCACCAGGCCTGCTCTCTCTGAATATTAAAATGAAAATAAATATTTGTAATATTTTTATTTGCTATTGTTCACTGTTAAACGTTTCACCTGAAATTCTCAAATATGTTCAAAGGAAAAGACCAATAATGGTATCAGGGATATATAACCACTATCAAGAAATGAATTCCAAACATTGAAAACACACTTCTCAACGGCTATCAGTAGCAGGAAGTGCAACCATTCTATTTTAGCATTTTCAACATCAAAATAATTACCCCAAGGCTACAATTCTATTAGTGTATAGAGCCAAAAATCAACTCTCCTCTCTTTCAAGTGATTTCATGTTAGTTTACTTTTACCCTTTTTAATGATAAAGTAATGTTATTTGTTATATAAATCAACTCAGGTGAAACTATAAAAATGTACGTTTTCAAGGTTGCCAAATCTCAAGCATCTTGCATGATACTCACGCTTTCGGAAATCTTACGGCAAATCTATATTATACCTAAAATTAGCTACGTCAAAGGTGTATTTACACGGTTAAATAAAAAAAGACTATTATGCAAGGTAAGAACTGCAACATTCGTCTTGAAAATCTCACTCCAGCCAGCTGGCCGAAGTTGGCAAACCACGTTTTATTTGAAATGAAAAGTAAAATGCACTGTTTTCGCCTAAAACGGCTCGTCATTCCTTTTGCATTGTTACTCCGACAAATATAAAGCCAATATGACAAAAAACGTGTCACGTTTTATATCTTTTCAAAATAATATGACCAACCAATAATAAGCTAATAAACAAGCCCTGTTTTTTCCATACTGATACTTCAGAGGTGATGTCTGATTAACATATTTGTGTTTTAACTGGAATGATTCAAACACCACCAAACAATCCAAAATATAAATTCAAATGTAATTAAATTGTGCAAATTCCATACACTATATTTTAAAAATCTTTAAAATTTTATTTTAAAAAAAAAAAAAAAAAAAAACCATAACATTATATTTGTAAATTTATACAAGCTCCAGTCCCAGGGGGAATGCAGGGATCAGCACCCTGTACATTTACATTTTCTCACTCCAAGGAAAAAAAACCACCCAGAACCTTCCCAGACCCCCCCAGCAGCTGTGAGACTCCTTCATACTCCAGGGCTACTGGCTGCTTCTGCAGCTGCTGCAGATCCCGTTCAAAGAGCTGTGAGGAGAGAGGCAGTGTCACATACACACACACACACACACACACACACTGAACCCCATAGTACAGGTACGCCAGTATCGAGCCGACCAACCAAGACTAGTGAGCTGCTCATCTTCATTCGTAGCTAGAGAACAGGGGAAATGGAAAGTGAGAAACGTGCGTGTCAGCGATCACCTCATATGTCGAGAACTCGAGAAGCTCACTGATGTCGTCCTCCTGCTCTGAAAGAGGCCTGCTGATCACCGTGGCAGTTTTGGACACATCTGGGTGATAATGTTTCTGAAGGGTCTGAGTCAGAGAAGATGGGTGCACGGTGAGGACAGGATTAAAGGGCCGTCGGCCTCCACTGGCGACAGACACATACCTGCAGCTCCCACAGGCTGCTGTCGAGGGCATGACAGAGGGCGGGGTCCTCCTCCTCCATCAGGTAAGGGTCATCACAGGGCTCTAAGCAAACAGAATTCCAGAGGCGTTTTACCAAACACGAACTACAGACTTTGAATAATCTCTATTCATCCATCCCTTGTCCGAACTTGTCCACGTCTCAGGGGTAGCAGTCTAAGCAGAGATGCCCAGACCTCCCTCTCCCCAGTAACCTCCCCCAGCTCCTCTAGGAGGACAGCCAGGCGCTCCCAGGTCAGCTGAGAGCTGTCTCCAGTGTGTACTTGGTCTGCTTGCAGTTGGACATGCATGAAGCACCTCCCCAGGGAAGCGTCCAGGAGGCATCCTAGATAAATGCCCAAACCATCCCTGCCTGGCCAACCACTACCTGACAGCTGCATCCAGCTTGCAAGATAACCAAGCTCAGAAGGCCTTTTGCCATTCCGTGTTCTTTCTCTTGCTGAGTTCCATTTGCCCTCGGAACTCGGATTCCGACTTTTGGAGCCGGAAGTGACGACATGTGCGCTCCTGTTTCTCGGAGATCCGAGAAATATCTCAGACAGCACAGAGGATCCCGAGTTCAGAATCCAAGATGGCTGCGCCCTTTATTGACAGAAGGGAAACTTGTAGTTTTATCCTGTTTAAGCACTACTTCTCATTTGGGGCTCATTAAATCAGTCGCACACAGTACAACATCCAACTTACAACAATTAACCAGGCTAGAATTGGATTTCATGATTAGTCGGATTATTTGTCAGATTTAAGGTAGTTCAGCCTAACCGTAAATGAACGAAGATAAAGGCCATTTAAATTGAGGTACCTTAAATCTGACAAGTTGTCTGGCTATGCAAAAAAAATCTTGCTTTTTCATATGGCTCCATGGTATTGCTACTTCTGTGGCAAATGGAACACACCCGACTCGGCTTTCTCCGAGTTTTTAGTGGATGTGACGGAATCTCTGAATCCGAAAATCGGATCCTGAGGCAAATGGAATGCAGCATCGGTCATTTGGGTTCAACTTTAGCCCCTTTGTCGTATTACCGCTTGTGTTTTTGTCCATGTTTACCTTCCAGTAAAAGGTTTTTTCCTCTTTTTTTAGTTTGAAGGACATCAGATATGGTTGTTCTGAACTTTGTATTAAACGACGTGTCTGCAGGTGACAGGCCGTTCTTCAGGGGAGTTCAGCAAAGTAAGGTTAGGATCTCCTTGATAATACTGCTTTCCTGATCAGTAGCTTGACTGATTTCACCTTTTTCTCCACTAACTTATTTAACTGTAGGTAGTTTGGACTTCGGATAAAATGTTCTAAAGCTCTAAACTCGGCACAGTAGAGTTGGGGGTCTTTGGCTTACCTTACAATTGAAGTTGCGCTGTGCCATACTAGGACTGAATTTATTCGCCTTATGATCTGAGATTCTGCAGTTTCTTGTACCAAGGCTATTTCAGGAAAATGGGAGCCGTAATTAAGTACCACTGTGCTTGCTTTTACTTTATATAAAATATAAAAATATGAATGTTTGGGTTCCTCATTTCACAAAGAACAGTTTTTCACTCTGGCTTAATTTCCCATACAGGATTATGCAATAAAATGCATTTTTTATATTATGGTGCAATTTTTGAAACAACTGATAAGTGTCTCATCACGTAACTGATTTAACATCCTGCTCATCCTAATGCCTTTTTCGGTGCAATGGAGCTTACATGCAAATGTAAACGCTTACATGCGTTATTAGGTATACCACCTCATTATGCTACCAGCCTAAAAACGTCATACACTAATATATGGTAATCACTGCAGTGTAACACAGTAGCTGGTCTCCAAGAAGCATAGACAACAATGAGAACCCAGCGCCAAGAGCAAAGTCAAAGGGACGCAACCCTCTCACTCATCGAAGTAAATTCCAGTGCCGAACTAGGGGACTATGAGCAATCCCACACCTGCCCAACACCTACCAACCAGCGATTCCAGAGCGGAATGAAATCCAGTTTCATTCCAGAATCCATGGTGGGCACTGAAGTGAACCCAACTATGTGCATAGAGTATCTCTCTACCTCCCACACCAGCTGCCACTCTGGTCCATATCCCTGGTAGCTCATTCCACCAAGAGCTTGGTCTAAGTCTGCTGCTCCATCAGCATTACAGCAGCCCCGTCTGGCCTCTCAGTGGCGGCGTGCTAAAGCCCAAAGGAGGAACTTTAAATAACCTAACGTGGCTCAGTTCTTTTTATTCCCTACATGTCATAAACGTTGTGAATACAGTTTAATAAATAAAATTAAGAACAATAAATTAATAAATCTGATCAAGGGGACGATTTTACCATTAGGAGCATCTGGGCGATGAATCAAGACCCGACAGGCAGGGTGACGCCGAATCAGGTTGTAGATGAAGGGCAGGACCATGAGCAGGGCAGCAGGGGGCGCTGTCAGCGCCAGCCGTGACAAACGCTTGGCGAATGCCGCGACCAGGTAGACGGGTAGATGGCTGTGGAGAAACAAACGACGAGAGGGCCATGGCTTCCTTGATCTTGTTGTGGCATGATGGCGAAGTAACGGTAAACGATATCACATCGCAATCTACTCGAAATTATATGGCGTATGCGCAATAACCACCAAGGCTTTAGATAACAGGCGACACCTTTGGCCAGATGCCGGCTTTCCGGTGCTATACACACATCTATTTGTGCCGACAATTTGATAAGCAGATTAGTAGTACATCTAAATTTTAATGAGATGCGTATTACGATGCCCAAAAGTTCGTAATCTATATAAATTCAGCGCATCCTTATGTTTATTAAATTCGGTTAGCGGAGCACATCATATGCTACTGCTCTGGTAAATCATGGAAGCGATAAGCACTGAAGTCTGAAGTGGTGATGACGAAAGGAACAACTTTTGAAGGGGGGGGGCATAATTTGGATAAACGTGGTTAAAAAGTCGTCGTGGTGTGGTGGTACTTTTTGCAATTTGAAGTGCCAAACAAAGATATGCCAAAATTATACAGATGACTAATATTTCAGGAGCACAGCTAATCTGCTTACCAAAATGTGGCTGTAAGCAAGCATCCAAATAATAGCAAAAAGCTAGTGTCTGGACAAATGTTTCGCCTGTCACCTAAACCCCTAGTGATCATTGCGCATGCACCATATAATCACGAGTACATGGCGATGTGATATTGCACAGCCCTGTGGTGAAGTACGGATCAGTATTCAGAAAGTTAACACCCCTTCTACATGGTGGAGCCGTGCTTCTGTTACAAACCGCAGAGGAAACTTGTGTTAGAGGGGGACAGACAGGACTGACCTGGAGGAGAGGAAGAGGTCAGCCAGGTGGAAGAAGCGCGCTCTGTATTTTACGTGAAACACCGATGAGTCTAGGAGGTTGTACAGCTTCTTATAAAAATCCGGATAGTCTCTAGCAGGACACAAAAGACAAGAAAACAATCGGACATGCAAGGGGGGACTCACAGAAACCTGGTTGAAGGGTTACAGCAGCATGAGATACAGTATGAATACAAAATCCCAGACTCACAGGTTGTGCTGGTGGATAAGCACAAAAAGTCCATTCAGTGCCAGAAGACTGATGGCACCCCCTGGAGGACAAAGAGAAAAAAGCAGGCACATAAATAATAGCCCATAATAGATCAGACAAGAGAGTCAGCCAGCTGGACTTTTTAACAGCGAATTCAGTTTATTCAAGGGTTGCCACTATGCAATCATTCATTCAAGTGTCTGTAAAAATCCAAACACCCAAATTAATCAAACAGTACAAATGAACTGCATTTCAAATTCATAAGTGCCTGGGAATGGGAGGTAGGGGCCTCCACCAACTGACCAATGTCATAAGCTGCGGTGAGGAAGTCTATCATTAGGGTTGGCTGGCTCAGGTGGGGAAGAATGGACTCATGGAGAACCACCAGGATCTTCTTATACATGTTACTGGGCAGCTGGAAGGAAACGGAGTGAACATTCAAAATCACCAACAGGAGATTCTTTGGAAAGTACCAGTGCTTTAGAGGTTCATACCTTGTGCTTGAGAAATCCCAGCCACATCCTCTCAAAGGCACGCTTGTGGTCCTAATGAAGTGGATATAAAATAAAGAACACTGATATTCATGATCAGAAGTTGGCCAAATAATGGCCATTACATATGTGTGTTATCATTTATTCTGGCCTGTTTACCAGCTATCATGATAAAGTCCCCCCATCACTGACTGGAGAGAGAAACCCCAATCTACAGAGCTAAAGAATTACCTTGAGTTTTGCTGGTTTCCAGTCTCCTCGATCACCTACAGACAGACACAGAGACACAGTCTATACCCAGTGGAAACAAGACTTACCGACATGTGCTTCAATGTGCACCAGAGGCCCAGACCGACATGTGCTTCAATGTGTAATAATCAGACGGTCTCACTGACCGTCCATCTGGATCAGGAAGTTGGTGAGCTCGGACTCCTGGCTTGGCATGTTGATGTTGCAGAGCAAAGCAAACACGTTGTTTTGGTAAATGGGAAGAGCAGCCTGTGAGACAAATGGACAAAATGGTAGCCAGAGGTAAGTACCATACAGATAACCACAGCACAATGTGAAAGTGACACCTGACCGCATACTAAACAGGGGGCAGACACAGAACACTAAGCCAAGGCCATTCTGCAGCAGAACATCAAGCGCGTTCCTTTAACTCAACAGGAACTGTAGGAACAAACTTCTGAGACAACAAGATCATCCACAATGGCCCAACTGAATAATGAGCAGGTCCCTAATCCCAGCCTAGAGAAAGAAGGGCATTACCCCCTTGGCCCGGGCCATGACCCGGCCCACGCTGTCGCTGACCAGGCCCATTACATAATACCGCACGTCGTCCATCTCCAGGAACTCCTGGAACCTGGAGATGAGCAGAGCCATGTCCTCTTTCTCTGCAAGAAGCCCGCACACCACAGCCTGCACACAGAGAAAAACACCCGTCAATCATACTTAACAGGCATCCACACACACTGCAAGGGATTATGGTACCATCTCACACCAGTACAAATGATCAAGACCCGATGACACAAAAGCAGCAAAGCTGCAACTTATCGTTTAAAATGAGGGGAAAAAACATAAAACATACACATATTACAATAAAAACAAAGACCTCACTAATCTGACTTGTACTTACCTTCAGCGTCTCCCTGGGGAAGTTGTAGTGACAGTCCCAGTCCACAGAGCTGAGGGGGCGCTGTCCTTCCGCAGAAACAAACTTCATTAGGGTGCACAGCGCACCCTCCTACAGGTGATCACACTCAGAGTGAGGCTTTGTTCATTTACTCAATCACATGTCACTCCGGGAATGCAGCGAGAACACTGGAGTGACTGTGCATATCAACATGCAGGTTCAAGAGGTCAGACTATAGCTCACATAACAGTGAAGCTGCCGCTCACGCAACAACATCCAAAGTGATTCACACTTACATTTCAGAATTATCATTAGACTGTTCTGTTTAACTGAAATCGATTAGCAAGTTCAAAGACATAACAGCACACCTGTATCTAGGACAGTGTTTCCAAACCCCGTCCTTGGGGATCTACAATCAGTCCACATTTTTGTATAGTGTTTAGTACAGCTCCCAAAACACCCATACGAGGTACTGGAAGTTCCTGATTGGCTGGGAGCTGGGAGAGAGCAAAACGTGGGCTGTCCGGGGGCCCCGAGGATTGTGCTGGGAAACACTGATTTAGGATATGAACTTATAACCCTCTACTGTTAGGTCCAGGTTTTAAAACCACATGCAACATACTTTTTTTGGAGTTTGTTATGTATCAGTACAAAAAAAAAAAAAAAACAACCAGAGGAGTGATTCTTGTGTTGGTCTCTGTGTTCATCCTGAAAGGCAGACCTCACCTTGACCTGGTGGTTCCTGTTAGCCATGAGCTCGAGCAGAATCTTGACACAGTCATTGTACCGATGCCGCATGAAGATGCCATACTTCTCATCAGCGCTATGTTTTCCTGCCACAGGGAGGAGATGCACAGGAGTCAGTGAGCCCCGATGGAAGGAGGCAGTCTCATCTACAAATATTGACATCATTCGGTTTCTAAGACCAAAATTGCTAAGCAGATCTTATTCTGCTTAGGTGTTGCGCTACCTGACATGAAAACAAAGGATTTTGGAACGGCTTTCACTTCAAGAAACTGCAAGTGTATTGCTGCTCAACACAACAGAACACAAATTGCAGGTGACAGACACGTTTTAGATGGAGGTTCTCTTCACAAACCGGTCAGCAGGCTGTCCTCCTCTGGCAGCAGACCCACAAACAGGTCACCCCGACCCATGAGCGCGCAAAATATCCGGCTGCAGGCTCCAATCGCACAGATAACATCTCTGTCTTTCTCTGCCTGGAGAAGAGAGAGGCATTCCCTTCATGACGCCCGTAGTGCAACTGCTCATTTGCTAGTCTGAAAGGAAGCTCTTAGTCGCCATCACCCCTCCATTAAAAAACATTGAATTTTCGTTTGAGTGTAAACACAAAACGTTCCTCTGTAACAAGCAGAAAAGCAACTACCGTGGTTGATAATTCTATTAGAGACTGCAAAGAAGATCTATTCCAGTCAACACAAGGGCGACGTGCAACTACTCACCTGTAAATGCTCAAAGATGTCAAAGATGTCATTGGCACATTTACGACTATGAATAATAAGATCAGCTTTAGTATTAATGTCGGTTTTAACTGTATTTTTGGAATTCTTTGATTTGTCTGAAGTCACGTTGCTACTCTTAGGCGGCGCCATATTTTATCGACACACTGCACTCGCCAGCCAGCTATTAAACGGACTCGAACGGCAGTCACAGCACCACCTGCTGCCGGGAGGCCGCATGCCATGCTGGCGGATTTAATTTGGCTAGGGTCCGTTATGCTTGATCCCGACATATTGGGCGTAAAGAAGACTAGTAGCAGTATTAAAGTTATCATAGAAACATAATACACTCCTAATTTTTGTCACCAACAGCAACTGGAGGTAACATTCCACAGCGAACATTTAAACATAAAAGTGGCGCATATACAGCTACAGGAAAAAATTCAGACCACTCTATATTTTTTTAAAAAAAAATCGACATTTTTAAATCCTGGTTTAATCCTGGTTCTGCTGGCAGGAGGATATGCTGAGCAGCAGGTTGCTTTCAGGTTCGAAATTTCTAAGACAGCAGTACACAAGAATAAGGTGAAGCAAGAGGCACTGGGAATGACCAGAAAAAGCGTCATTCTAATGGCAGAGATGAGCGTTTACTTATCTGACAGTTCTTCATAAATCAGAGGATGGTATCAAGAAATGGGAAACATTAAGTGCAGGTGTGAAGTGCACTGCTAGGATAGATTGTATCAGGCTCCTAGAAGCAGAGCTGAGGTCCCATAAAGAAAGGAAGAATTAATAAAAAACAGGGAAGAGCCAGCATGCAGTTTGCAAAAAAAAATATGTATTATTCACAAATACACACCCATAAATTGAGCAATGAATGAAAGAAAATAATTCTGTGGCTGTATATTGTAACAGGATTTGTGTGGCGGTGATCCTTTCAATGATAACAAGGAGACAGCTCCTTATAAAAAGGAACGGATGTTCCGTGTTTATTAACAGTGCACTGCCAGATGCAACAAGCAGACACACGAACAAAGGAAGTCCACGATTTACAGAATATCAGGACCATGACGCAGCGTCCCAAAAAAACCAGCAACAGTGTTTCCCCAAAGTCTTTGCTCCGACGTGTCCTCCTCCCTTCGCATCATTCACCGCCGCAGCTCCGACGTGTCCTCCTCCCTTCGCATCATTCACCGCCGCAGCTCCGACGTGTCCTCCTCCCTTCGCATCATTCACCACCGCAGGACCACAGCAGCTGCAGCAGGTGCTGGGCACCACTGGGGTACCGCCAGAATTCGAACAGGAGGCCGACATGCTCCTCAAAAGCCCCCCACTGGGGCAGCACCGGGTTGCTTGGCCTCTCCACCCGCAGCCACTGAAGATTGATTACCTCCAGCCCCTTACTGCCCATGTCCTCCTGTGGTGACAGAAGTCATTTGACTCAGGGGACGTCCTTTAGCCAATGACCCAGCTGTCTGCTGGGGTTGCAAAAGCTCAGCAATCAGGTGAGGGACACAGAGTAGATGCGCTGCTGGAAGTGCCGTCCACAGCGGGAAAGACGTGGCAAGAAAAATGGAATGATGTGATTCTATGGATATAAGCTAAGTATGCGAGTCACAAACTGTTCTGTTTAGAGTTATTTTTTTACCTGCCCACACACTAGGGAGGGCTGAGCAGTATCCTGCTGCAAAGAGGTCATTCCATCGATGCACAAAAATGAAACCCACCTTTGTTTTACTAACCATTCACACCTTGACATTATAGAAGACCTAATTACCCAGAAAGCTAAAGCACAGTCACAAAACCCTAAGGTAGAACATTCTGCAAAGCTTAGACAAAAAGTAGAAAAACAATATTCTCTTTAAGAACCAAAGTCTCCATCTAAAATTTCTAGAAGAACTTGTAGAAATCCAAGATAGTCCAGGGTTCAGGTTCACTAACCTACTGGCGTCCAGGTCACCTGACGCTCTGTGCGAGCCGGTTGAGCTCCTGCGACAGCGCAGTGACCGTGTCAAGTATGCGCTGGCGCTCTGCCTCCCGCAGCCGGCCCCCGCAGCGCTGGGTGAACTTGTCAGGATGCCAGAGGGCCTGCTGGCGGCGCAGCAGCCGGCGGAAGGCGGCAGGGTCACCAGGCTCAGCGCCATGCAGCATCACCGCAACCATGTCCGACACGGAGCCGTGGGGCAGAGGCCAGGGGATGTCAGCATAACCCAGCTCCTCCTGGGCGTCGCTCCCCAAAGCCGCCGCACAGCGCTCCTCATACCGCCGCCTCTTCCCCCGCAGCACCTCCTCGGTCTTGCGCGCCGCCCGCTCCACATACTCCGCATGCTCGCGCTCCAGCCGTGCCTGCAGCTCCCTCCCCGTCTCCGCGTCTTTGTTCTCTGGCCGCCTCCTCCGCCTCACTCTCTGCTCCTCCGATTCCTTTCGCCGCTGTGCTTCAGCTCTCCGCTTGCCATGATATTCCCGCCAGATCCGGTCTGCCCACTGTCCAAAATCCTCAGGGTCCACACCCTCCCTGAGAGAGTTATCTGCATCAAACAAATTTTTCACATAAAGACTTTCTGCTCCACATTTGTATGAAAAAGTATTTTAATAATAACACTGTATCATGTTGTGCTAAAAATGTTACCATCATAATGTCCATAAGTCTCAAAAAACTCATCTTGACATTCGCCAAGTAACTTCTCCCTCCATTGAGATTCTGAGTCCAATTTAGCTTGACTGCTCTCCTCTTGTGATAGATCATGCAGCTGCAACAAAATATTACAGAATTTTTACACATTTGAAAGCCTACAGTTCTGTTTGCAGTCTGCCTGCAATTGCGCAGTCCTACCACAATAACCATTAAAAGGCATTACAGTACCCAGAAGCTGAGCTGCACAAGGCAAGCATGAGGCGAGAAGCTCATCTGTCAGTACACTTCCACAGCTCCCAGGCCTACACACACACCTGACACAGCTCTCAGGCCTACACACACACCTGACACAGCTCTCAGGCCTACACACACACCTGACACAGCTCTCAGGCCTACACACATACCTGACACAGCTCTCAGGCCTACACACACACACACCCGACTTTCCCTCGCTCTCCCAAATGCACACACCTGCTCTGCTTTCATCTGCTTCAGCAGATCGTGGGGTGTGACTCCAGCGCAGTTTGGCATATCCATAGCAACAGGGCAATACTTTTGCAGTGGAATCACAAGGTCGTTGTAGGCTATAGGAGAGGAGGTTTGATACAATAAGTTTGCACACCAGACAACATTTCTAATAAATGAGTTAAATTGTTGTTGTTGTTCGAATACTGCCTCCACTCGGTGATGCTGCATTTCCTGATAGAGGTTACCTTAGATGCAGTCCACAGTAATGCAGTTAGACTAATGGGCCTTTGCAAACTGCCCTTCATGTGCATGCCCCGAGTGCCGGGCACCCATGCCCCCTGCATCCTGGGCTGAACTCCAGGAGCCTTTATAACAATCCTGGATTTCTTGTTTAACCAGAAAACTTGTCAGCTTTACGGTAGTCTGTACTAAATGTAAATGAATGAAAATTAAGTCTATTTAAGCTGGAGTACCTTAAATCAAACAAGTTACCCGGCTAAGCAAAAAAAATCCAGTTTCATAACCCTGACCCCGGAGCACCCATGACCAAGATAAAGATAAAGGAAGATGATGTGCACCGGTTAAGTTGCGCCTTGCACCATTTCAACAAACCCCATCCGTTCCTGCAATTATCAGTAATTATGGGTGTGATTCCTTCCATGATTCTCCAATGCTTCATGCTACTCCTACGTTGGTTTTGGGTTGTGTGTTAATTTCCAAAGACATGTGGTTTGTGCAGATTGCTGTATCTCAACTGCCTTTGGTATGTGCAGAGCAGGCTCTCTGCAAATGTGCATTGGAGAACATGAATTGAATCGTTTTTTGCCTGAACTGCGTGTTATTACCCGTCTGGCCATGTTTAAGGGCCCTGCTGGCCGCTATGTGCAGAGCCGTGTCCCCGCGCCGGTCCCTCTGCAGCGCGTCCGCTCCTCTCTCCAGTAGCAGTCTGAGCACAGCGTCATTTCCCAATCCACAGGCCAGGTGCAGGGGGCTCCGGCGCTTCCTGCCATGTTGGAAATTCAGCTCCGTGTCCGGATGCTTCCGTAGGTAGGACTTCAGCTTCAGCAGGCTTCCCTCCTCCACGTAGCGCAGGATACGTTTTTGCTTTGAGGACACCATAGCAGGGTGCAAGGACTCTAAAACACCAAAGAGCTGTATTTCTAAAGCATTCTAGACATGGAAAGCAAAACATACTGTCCAGATTATTTGTCATTCTGACTGAGTTAATGTGGGATGGAGAATAGTTTATAGCTTATTTAGTGTTGCCACCTGTCCAGGATGTTTCGGGACCACCCAGTTTTTGTCCTGGAAAAAAACTAATTTCATTCTGGGACAGAATGTCCTGGAACCTGAGACTTCGGTGTATGTGCATTAATAACACTCTTATACTCAGGAAGAACTACTGTCTATTAACAGAAAGAGACTATACTATGTTTGTTTAGCCAGGAATACACTCAAAGATTGTATATTGTATCTTTAACGAATCAAATAATTTCATGAGAAGGCACGCTCATTGCCTACATGTTTAAAGATCAGGTAAGTAAAAACAAACAAAAAAAATCAGTTACATTGAGAATGGTTGGTGAAACAGATGAAGTGGACAAAAGAAAAATCCAGCAAAAAAAAAAAAACGTCTTACATCATACAACAAAGAATTGGAACAGAATGACCTTAATTTTGAATGGTTGTCGATTTTAACCAGAGAATCAGTATTCAGCAAAGTGTTTGGTTTGTACTTTTAGGTTTACTGTAATATGAAGGAAGAGAGGCACTTGACAGCCGACAAACACGAACGTTGGATGAGTGAAAAGAAAAAGCTAATGAACAGAATAAGAGGCTTCGTAAGATTGGGACGTGCCATCTTATGTTTAAAACAAAAGCAAATAGAAGCACTAAACCAACTATTCTGTAACAGAATAAGCTATTACATTATAGAGTGAATAATCAATTATCAACCCTAGCATGTATGTAACAGATGTATTATCTTGCAAATAGTCTGTAGGGTTTGCAAACTACCCCAACGCTTTCAACGTAGCTAATTTTATGTTTATGATGGAATAGTATAGATTTGCTGTAAGATCTCTGATCGTGAAAGGCTGAAATCGTGTCACGCCAGATTCCTGGATTATAATTTTCCTATCAAACAGATATAAATAAACCACTGGGACGATGTCCCGATAGGCAGTACTTCTGGTCAATTACTAGTTGTCCAAGAATTTTACAGGAATGTCATGACAACCCGTCTTGTCTTAAATATTCTTAATTCGAAATGTTTATCAGTCGGTTACTTCCACTTACCCCATATGTTTGTGAACCGTATGGTTTAAACAAAATAATATTCCTCAAATCTAAATTAATACTGCACATACGTCTCTGTAAGGAGACAGCTTTTTCTACAAAGTAAAACGTTTTTCTTCCCAAACTCTTGACTGATTATGTTAGTTTATAGAATCAGCACTAATATAGTGCAGCCAGAAAATGCATCCGGAGGGAAATTGCTTGTTGTGATTTTTCGGTTCTCCCCTGAATACCATTGCTTATTTCTAAGAGTCTTTCAAAACTAAATAATTTTGTAATGTATGTTTATTATATTTAGCGTGTATTTCTGAATGTATTTTTTCCTTCTTTGCTTATTTATCTGTTTATTTATCTGCCTGTTTGTTTATTATTTTATATACTTTTACTTGTGGTGGGACACTTGAAGCCAATGCTTCGTAGCATGCATTGACTATGAAGGGCAGCAGCAGGGAGAAGGGTCTAGCTGTAAGAGCGCCTGGCTGCAGACACTGTAGAGTGGAGTCCACCGGAAATACGTCACCTCCACAGTAAACACGTGATCTCAACTCTGTGTTACAGCGAATAAACACTAACCTTAACCCTTTTTTTCAAACTTTATTTCAAAACAAAAGTATTCCAGGGGACAGTTTACAATTTTATAAAGAAATAATTAACAATGGAGCACTATAGATTGAGAACAGATAATACAACAAGTCAAAATATATTTAGTCAAAATAAAAAACAAAAACCATATTATTAATCCTTATTAATTATAAGAGGACTTCAGTTTTTAAAGTAAATTGTCAATATAATGATATAAAGACTGGGCTTTATGTTGTTGCAATGTTGTAGCACTTCCTTAAATAAATTTATTTCATTTAAAAAAAACCTGGAAAATTGGGGTGATTTTTAGAAACCGGGACTTATGAATAAAGAATTTTGCCAGAAGAATTGTCTACACATACACGGGTATTTTTTTTAAACGTACCTTTTTCTGTACGTCTTGGGCTTTTGTCCACATGTAAACGGCGCATCAGGTCACTGAAAACAGAGCTGTTGCAAAACTCCATCCAGGGTGAAGATTTTAAGAAACTCCGTTTTCAGCGTCTACATGTGAACAGGGAAAACACCGTAATGAGGTCGCCTGTCCGTGTAATCAAAAAAGTTGCCTGCACTCTACTATTTAGCAGACGAGGGGAGATTACGCTAGGGTGACCAGATAATCCATGTCAGGGAGGACACTTTGAGCTACTTCGGGTTTTACAAACTACATTCAAAATGAAAGGCTCCTGTGTTTGGCTAAATCAGGGGTGGGCAATCTTATCCACAAAGGGCCGGTGTGTATCCGGGTTTTCGCTGCAATTCACTAATTAGATTACTAATTAGAGGATTGATTGGCTAAAAAGTCCTCACACCTGGGTTTGAACAGCTGACCAACAGGTTATCCCAAAAACCTGCACACACACCATCCCTTTGCGGATAAGATTGCCCACCCCTGGGCTAAATAGTTCAGGTCTTCTTGTGCTTTGACTGGTTTGTTTCCTTGACTGAAAGACTCATCCAGCTGTTTCACATTAGTATTAGTGACACATGCATGATTATAGGAGACTGACCAATCAGCACACAGCAAGAGCTCAGTGCTCAAGTGAAATCCAGGTCCTTTTAATTGAAATGGTAATTTACAAATCCTGTTTTAGCTCAGACTGTCCTCCCTGACATGTATTACCTGGTCACCCTAGATTACGAAAAACAGCAAATGCATTTAGATTGTCAAAACAAGTGGTTTCAAATATAGTAAGGCAAGTATGCTAAGCAATTACAGTGCATTTTAGCGGTTTCATGTGGACGGAAAGACAATGTTTGTGTGGACAAGGCATGAGACAGACAAACGACCATCGAGACGACATTCATAACAACTAATAACTAATTTTAATCTACCGGAGATGCAGTGGGACATTGTCGCTGGCTCTTCTGAAAATGAACTGGAGATGGTGGCGTTAGTACAGGATTGTTTTTTTACTCAGTTTGTTAACACCCCTAACAGGGGAGATGCCATTCTTGTTTTTTTTAATAACCAGGATTGGTAAATTGGACGTTTTAGAACCACTTGATAGTAGCGATCATAACATGGTTAAATTTGAGGTTAAGTTTAGTGTTCGAAGAGCAAAGTCCAAATCAAAAATATATAATGTTAGGAAGGCTAACTTTAATTGTATGAAACTAAAACTAGAAAC
>JAODKE010000125.1:31237416-31252742 GCA_026779605.1 Mormyrus hasselquistii
GGGGGGGGGGGGGGGGGGGGTGGGGGGGGGAAGGCGGGGTGGCGGGGGGGGGGGGGGGGGGGGGGGGGGGTGGGGGGGGAGGGGGTGGGGTGGGGGGGGGGGGGGGGGGGGGGGGGGGGGGGGGGGGGGGTGGTGGTGTACGGTGCGCCTGCCACGGTACGGAAAAGGCCCTGAGGGATTCTGCAGACATCCTGCACATTTCCGAAGACACTCACTCATATCTGCGTAACCATGACCCATGAGACTGAATGCAGCAACGCAGAGCCATGTATAAATGCTTTATTCAAAGCATCATGCTGTCATGCAGTATCTAATAATACAGCTACAATCACAAATTAATTGCTAGGCACAGCTGCCATGTGCTGATCAAGGTTATCGGAGCCTGTTTACTGGGCCAGGAAATGCACAGCTTCTCTGCCCTAGATCGATTAAGCTTCTGTTTACACAAGTGCTGAAAACATGAGCGAGAGCTCAGTACAGCAGCCTGATCTTCTCCAATATTCCATAGTCATGCGCATATACACATATATACACTATACATGTCCATTTCCAGCAAAGTCCTGGATCCAAAGCCAAAGCAGCCCCCTTTGGTAGGAGACATTCCTCAGGAGCTGGGTCACGGTGCTCCTCCGTGTTTGTCCTGGGTGTTGGGTCATCTTCTGTGAAGATGGCAGCACCGACCCAGGCTCAGTCCACACGGGTCAGCAGTGCTTCTGAGTTAGGCTTGTCCACGCATGTCATCTTAGGCCAGAGAACACCCCCCCCCCCCAACCCCACCCCCGCCTCACCTGAGGCTCAGCAATTCACACCTTGGTGGCCACGGTATGGCCCTCACACTTCTGGCCCTGTGAGGACTGGGAGCTCACAGGAGCCTCGGCATCCTTGCTCAAGCGGAGCAGCCGCAGGCACTGGGTGCGGAAGCGCAGGTCGAAAAAGGCGTAGAGGAAGGGGTTGAGGCAACTGTTGACGTAGGCCAGGCAGGTGGCATAGGGCAGTGCCATCAGCAGCCAGCTCAGGAAGCTGCAGGAGTTGGGCGCCAGCTGGAGGTAGGACAGAGCATCGGCGGTCTTCAGCATGTGGAAGGGCGCCCAGCAGACGGCGAAGACGGCCACCAGGGCGCTGATGATCTTCAGCAGCCGCCGGCGCCGCTGGCCCTCCTTGTGCACGGCACCGAAATGGAGGCTGATGGCGCGGCCAATGAAGCAGTAGCAGATGGTCATGGCCAGGAAGGGCAGCAGGAAGCCCAGCAGCGTGGACGAGAGGCTGAGGCCGGCGATCCACATGCCCTCCTGACCTGGGTCATCACGGGACATCACGGGGCTGAAGTCCATGCCGCAGATGATACGGTCGTGCGAGTCACTCAGCGTGGTGCGGAAGAGCAACGTGGGGGAGGCGAGCGTGACAGACAGCAGCCAGATGGCCCCCAGGGAGCCCAGCATCGTCCCCTTGGAGCGGGGCCGTCCAGCCGGGAGCGGACGCACAATGGCCAGGTAGCGGTCGAAGCTCATGCAGGTGAGGCAGAAGACGCTGGCGTACATGTTGAGCAGCACCACATAGCTGCTGATCTTGCAGAGGGCCACACCAAAGGGCCAGTGGTAGCCGAAGGCGGTGTAGACCGCCCACAGCGGCAGCGTGACCACAAACGTGAGGTCGGCCAAAGCCAAGTGTCCAATATAGACGTCAGTCGCCCGACGCTTGGACTCGGACTTCCAGACGGTGATGATGACGAGCCCGTTCCCCGACAGCCCCAGGATGAAGATGACCATGTAGAGCACGGGCACGAGTGAGTAGGAAGGTCCCCACTCTGCATACTCACACAAGGTGTCATTGTCCTCCTCAAAGTAGTCCCCCTCCATCTTGACCAACTGGAGCACTGTTACTTTTCAAAATGAAGTGTGTCTTTTTCTTTACTGTCTGATCAGAAAAATAAACAAGGAGAAACCACAACCAACAATGAAGTAGAAAACAAAGACTCTTCCTGCAAACAGTAAAGGTCCCTTCCGGTCACTGGACAGCGAGCTGCACCCAGCAGGTACCGTGTGCGTGCGCTGGCCCCTTTTAAAGCCTGTCGGCCCCGCCCACAGCCCCGCCCCTAGGGCCTGCATCACAACCCCTCCCTCTCACACATTTCACCTCATTTCAGTCATTGCTTATATTTATTTCATATATATTTAATCTACTTTAGCCGTATGTAATTTTTCAACTAGTTTGCTTATTTTTTTTTATTTGTTTGTTTAATGTCCCTACAATGCCTAGCCATACTGTGATGTTTTGTTAGTACCACGAATTTGTTTTGTGCTGTCTAATCCTGTTACATGTTGCTGACTGGATGGCACGAGTAAGGCAAATACAAAATTTTGATTCTTTATGCATTTGTCTGAGGTACTCAACCAAAAAATATTTTAGTTAGAGAGAAAGTGCTCCCAGAATAATTACCACTGTAAAAACGATTATCACAAACAAGAAAAAAAAACATGGGCACATGTCTCCGCAGGTATAAAATGATATATCTCGTGGCTGACATCTGTCTGACTAAGTTTTGGACTCAAAATGATCGATTCTATAGCAAATTTAGTGTGGTCATAAATTTAAGGCAACTTTTATTTTAATACGAACACGGATGTGAGAGCAAGGTACTGCTAATTAAGTAACGTGTCGCCCGAAACGAGACGCTGCGTGTCGGACTGCAAGTCGGGACAAGTTATAATATGATTTTAATGTGAATAGGCGGCTGTGGCGGCGCGGACCTGGTGTGAAACGCATATAGGTGTGGGAAGCATCCAGTCAGGATCCGGAGCATGCCCGCATCTCCTTAAACACTGCGACAACTTCAGCTTGAATACCCCAAGAATGAGAAAGATAAGTGCATTGTATATCTTTGGATATACAGGCCGATAAATATGAGCAGTTTGTACCTTAAGTAGACCTTCTGTAATTAAACCAAAATTGTAAACTACAAACTGACAAATAAAGAACCCGTGACATTGTTTATTTGCATTGTTTACAGCGTCGTTTACAAAGAAACTAATCAAAATAAATACAATGTTAGAGTGCAAAGAGAAATTCATAAATATAGAATCAGAATCTTTATTATCGTTGTATAAGTACAACGAAATTGGGTGCAGTCTTTTTCAGTGCAGAACGATTTTACTAGGCAAAAAAAAGAGAAAAATAACCGAACTAAATTTCAGTTCAGTTGCATTTTAGTCTTATCCCGATACAAGAAGGAAATAAATAATCAATAGCATATTAAACTGCTCAATTCTTTTTAGCCCCGTCTGATCTCTTTCTAACGTCTATCGTTTAAGAAACTTTTAGTGAGTAGCAGCAGCGAGCGGTTGGTCGCGGCATCTCCTCAGCCGCCCGCTGCTTGACACAGTGCTGATGTCAAGCGATCACACTGATCCTGCCGCGTATTCCTACGTTTCTCTGCGCAGAGCGATCGTGGTCTGTTGCGTGTTGTTGTACAATTTTAAAGTCGGACAATTATTTCGCTTCCAGCCGGCTCGATTTTAAATTTGTCAAATTATTTTGTTTCCGACTGCTGCAACAGCTAAGGGGCCCACCGGGAATTCTCCCCAATATACCAGTTGGCCTCTCCAGGCGTGGGGGTCACCCGGGTGCCATAATTAGGGAGAGGGCACCGCTGTACCTGTCTTTGCGTTATATATCCAAGCAGACCAGTTTACTGCACAGATTCATCGCTCAACAGTTGGCTAAATGTGGCGCCAAGAGCTGTTCAGCTCAGACACAACTATCAGTCAGCACAGCGCCTCTGAGTGCCTCTCCTGTGGCCCCCAGATTTGGTGCCTCTGACCTTACCACCCCACCCCCAACTAAACAGGGAGCAGGAAGGATGAATGAGCTCATTCAAAATCACACTTAATTTCTTTCCCGTTTGTGAAATGGCATCAGGGAGAGGATGCAGCGCATGGAGCCGGCCCGAACATCCCGTTTGGAAAAGCCAGCACCGATATTTTCACAGAGATATAGATAGAGGTTCAGCGAAGACAGACCACACACAGAGCGGACAGACATCTGCTGCTTGACCAGCTGTGAGCCAGTCTGAGCTGTAATCATCACAGCCAGCAGGCGGCCATGTCGGTCACCTTCTGCGGAGTCGTGCAGGGAGACTTGAACGCCCCTTCTCGGGGCCGCTAATCAGATGCGCTGTCTGGGGCCCGAATGCTTTCTCTGGATGCGACCGGCCCACCAGCACTGATCCGGCAGGCAAAGCTGCATGTTGTGTCTCCCGGCCGTGCTTTCACCTGTGAGACGTCCATAAGGTCCAGCCCACCCTTTCCTTATTTGGGCATGGAATTAACCCTGCTCACATGAACCCAGTCTCCACGCGTCTCTTAAAACCTGGGCCTGGCATTCTGGGAGCGTAACCCACAAAATGTCTCCTTTCTTTAACGCAAGAGCTCCCTCCACCCCAGCCCCTGCTGCCCAAGACTGACCTCATTTTCAAGTGTACAGGAAGTACTTGGAGATGAATCCTGGGCTCCGTGCTGTATGATGCTAAGAGACACGATACTGTACTGAATCCTGGTCCTGTTGTGTGAGAATAAGTAATGACATCAGGGGAAGGGAATGTGGAGTAAATGGGGTGGATGCAGGTACCAGGAGAACCTCCCCATGCACTTAAAACACAGTAAAATGTGGAATGTGTAGAGGCAAAGATGTGTCAATGAGTTCAGTCATTTCTGTGGGAGAGAATCTGAAACCCTCAGCTCTCGTGGTGTGACGTCATCGAAATGACACGCAGCTTCACATCTCATCATGGCTGCTCATCTTCACACAGTCCGTGTGACAGTCCTGTCGTGCCCGAAAAAGCAAACGGGATCCTGCTGAGGGGCCACTTCAGAAATACAAAAATGTCCCTGAGCTCCCATCCCACTCACACAGGCCTCCTCAGGGTTAGCGTCACCTGATTGGCCTCCTCAGGGTTAGCACCACCTGATTGGCCTCCTCAGGGTTAGCGCCACCTGATTGGCTGCTGCTTATGGGCGGGGGGGCTCAGAGCGTCTTCGGGTATACAATGGCAGGATGGGAAGCAGCCACTCCGGTGTTCCAATCAGCACATCCATCTCGTTGTGTTTTCTTTCAGCATTTTTCGCATGATAAACGTTCTGGAATCATCTCTGATAGCTCCAAAACGGCACGTTTTGGGATCGTTTCAGAGATCTGCATCTATAATCTCTTTGACCACCCAGAGCTATTATCCGCTCATTCTCAAATCAAAAGGACTTGCGAAAGCAAGGAAGTGACACAGCCCCATGGGACTAGGAGTAGAGCAATACAGGGTCTCTGCACGTTCCGGATGGCTACTCAGGCAGAGCATACACAGGTCTTACTTTGCATGCACACATAAGCATCCTCACCAAGGTGCAATCAAACTGCACATTAACAAATCATTGGGTACATTTAGATGGATGGACAGACAACCTCCTGTAACGTCCCATCGAATCATCCTGTCCAAGGTGCCCTTCCATCTTATCTGTTTATCTCAATGACACATCCGGGGGCGACGGGCAACGTTTGTGAGTTCATGTGCAGGCAGAGCCAGAGAAGCAATCAGGAAATAAGCTGACAGCTGAACAATGATAGGAAGACACTGTTGTTGACACAGTGATTAATGCTAAACATAGCTCCCTCCACCCCAACATCTTGAGCGCAGCTCATAAACTCCCCCCCCAAGTTCTCCTGCAGACTAGGTCTCCCTAGATGGGGGGTGGTGTGTATTAACTAACACACTGTTCTCCAGCCAGACCTATGTATTCATTATGTTCCTTGCGTCAGCTGAGAGAGACAGACAGAAGCATGAAATCAGAGGGTGTTAAAATGGAAAAAAAAAAATTATTACAATTCTTAGTCTTAACTAACAAACAAAGCACAAGAAAAGTATTATGCAGAGATAGAGAAATACAAAAGAAAAACAGTTTATATAAATAAATTGGCAGAAGGCGGCCTCAGTTAGATGCCTAAATGTGACATTTCTCTCCCCATGTGACCTCAGAGCTGAGCTGGACAAAGTGCCAACAAAACTCACATGGTGAATCCCTCCGACCAAACTGTTCTTCTCTGTCAGGATCGGGAGATATGGATGGTCAGGGCAACAGCCAATCAGATTCCTCCAGTAGTGTATAAGAGTAACGGCCAGATGCCGCAGCCTGTAGAGTAAGAGGGTCCCTTCTGCTGCAACACCACGAACGACCAGCCTTTCCCACTCACTTCTGGGCTCAGATTTCACCTCCATCATATTACCACGTAATCTGAGCATTGGCATCCTCCATCCGGGGGGGGGGGGGGAGACAAAGTTTTAGTTGCAAAAGACGTTTTAAGGCACTTCAGAGCCCAATCTTCTCTTTTTGGAGCAGAAAAGCAGGGAAACAGATGCAGCTGATGCGGACGATTCCATTCAAATTTATTGACATAGCGCCTTAAGCATGTGGCCCTGTCCAATGTTTGAGCTCCTCAGAACAGTGACAATGGCAAGGAGAGTGAGGTAACCGTGAGAGGAGCCAAACTCAAGGGGAATTCCATCCGTCTCTGGCCTTAAGTTCACTTAAGGTTCAACCTCAGTCAGTTTCCCATAATGCACTGGGAGATGCTGAACAATGCCGATCTGTAGAGTTAGATCTAAAAATGCACAAAACAGCACCTCTGACAGAATAGAAGCCTTCACACAGTGCTCAACCTGACCATGCACACGCAAAGTAACATCAATGCAATGCACACAAGGCATGACAAACATCTAAAAGTCGGCAAGCAGACCTGCGAAGCAGTAATGATGGGTTCGTACCTGGAGTCTTAATGCAGAACAATGAGTTTAACTTGTTATCAATAAAAGTAATGGCAGGTTTCGCAACTGAAATGATCAACAAGTATCTGAAGTACAAAATCCTTTGCAAAACCACACAAGTAACCTGACAACAGCATTTTCGATTATATTTCAAACTGAGGCAACAGTAACCATTTTATGAGCCTCTAATCGCTTTGCATACATCAGCTTGCAGGACCAAAGGACTTCAGAAGAAAAAGGATTTAAAGGCTATTTAATTACCTTACCAAGGGTAGCCGTGACTGAGGCAGACAGGTCGCAGCTAACGCGGAGAAACTAGTTCTCTTACTACATGGCAAAGCTCCCTGTGACACACGAGCTGCCGCCGTCACGGCACATTGAAAAGCCTCACCTGCAGAGATTAAAAGGCACAGATCCGTTACCCAAAGCCACGCCAGCCGCACAATCACGCTCCAGCATAATGGAGGGGGGGGGGTCTCACCGCAGCTGGCCAGGCAACAGGCCAAGGTCTCGGGGAAGCAGGTGGCACAACGGCCACCAAGAACAGATCCAAATCTCTGGAAGGGAGCTACTGTTGGACCTTTGAACAGGAGACATGTCCCATCTGTACTCCGGTAGGACATGCCAGTACATGAAACAAGTTGGGTGAACACGCAGCACGGTTAAGGGGCAGGGAGGGGCTGTTCTGATAGAAACAAGGGAATCTCTGGAGCAGCTTTCAAGATGCGAATAAGATGCAAATGGACAAGAGTCCGCAAGACAATGGCAGAAGGCAGCCGGGGAGCAAGTCGGCGCATCCAAGCACGTGACAAGCAACACCACACTAACCCAAAGCAGACTGCACAGGAAATAAAGCCCAAATGCCCATTTATGGTGAGAAAGCGGCAGGTGCGTTCCATCCATCGGCGGGATAGCGCAGTCGGCGCCCAGGCATCGACATGGTTGCATACCTCCTCACTGTGACGACGCAGCCGCCCAAACATGCTGAGATAGAACACAGTGAAAAGAACATGGCAGACAGACGCCGTTAATCGTTTTTATTTGAGAACATACAAGGTTCCTGTGCACAGAAACAGCATCGAATACATAATTGTATTTTTTTCCCCCAGGTTAAAAAAAGTTATTGCAGTTGTTAAAAAAGTAGAAAAACGAGGTCTTTGCAATGCCGCTCTCTCTCCAAGCGTGCGTCTGGCATGGCCCATTCATCACACTCTCGGTGTGAAAGAGGAGGCAGCTCTATGACTAAACGGCGTGCGAGTGAATGAGCCCCAGAGCAAGGATAAAGAGCCCTTTTATGTCGCCTCTCCGGTCAGGACATCCGTCTCCAGCGAGGAGCCGGCGATGATGCCCCAGAGCCCACCTGCCCCGGCTGCGCCGTGGGAACAAGCCACTCGCTCGCTCCGAGCACTAGGCAGACCTGAAGGTTAGTGTGCCGCCTCGGAAGTTAGTGTGGAGTGACCGTGGAAGTCAGTGTGGGCATTAGCTGGAGCGAAAGCCAGGGTTACGCTTACGGCACAGCAAGCAGGGAGGGGTGCACAAGCAGACATGGGGTTCGGGAATGTTCGAGTGCAGGTTCCTTGGCTGCGGGGGAGCGTGGGCCAGGATAACGAACTCACAAGTGGACAATCACACTGGAATATTCCCCACAAGCCCTTCAACACAGGAATCGACGTCAAAGAGGCGTCAAGCTCACTGCATCGTAGACCAACCAAGACTAACCTTGGATAATAGTCACCACCTGCATGGTACACGAAGTCAATCAGGTTCTGCATCCTGTGTGGTCATGTTTGGCTGCGCATGTGCCGATTGGTAATGGGGGTGTGGTTTGTCATCAGCTACCCATAAAGCTAGGTAATATCTGGCAGATAGGAAGCTTGTGTGTAGCACTGTATAATCTGACTGCTGAAGTCAATATAAAAAGACTCTCACTGAAGATCACTGCGTTCTGCAGCTGTCTGTAATGCTACTGAAACGGTCGTGGCTAAATGGCGCCCCCTAGTGCTACAGCAAGGGAGCAAACAACATGTTGTCCAGAGCTCTTCCTGCAGTCATACTTGCTAAAGCAAAACCCTCAGTGATTCAGCCACATATCAAAGTTATCTGCTGCCCCCCCTCACCAGTTCCAGTGGCCAGAACCAATAGGCTTACATCCCGGCCGTGCCCCATGTCCGCAGCTCTTCTAGATTAAAGCACGGCATGTGGAGGGGGATCAGTTCTGCAGGAATGTAGTAGCAGTCCCAGATCTGCTGCCTCAGTGGTTCCCAGTTGCAATCCCACATGCCACCAGCAGGGCGGCAGCAGGTCCCACTACAGGTAGGTGTCCTGCTCGCTGCTGCTCAGGCTCAGGTCAGAGCCCCGCAGCCCCGTCTCCCTTAGGATGGGACGGGGCTCACCCTCCACCTCAGGTAGAGCCGGGGGCAGGGCGACGGGCTGTGGCAGCCCCATGACTATTGTGGGCTGCTGCTGCAGGTGCTGCCGGCTGGGAGGCTCGGCGGCCATGATGGCCCGGGCACCGTGCAGCCGGGGGGGGGACCTGCAGTGCAGCTCGCCATGCGTCTCCTTCCAGCGGCGCAGCTGGACCTGATGCTCCTTCTCAACATCCCGCTCGGACACGGGAAGCTCCAGGACCTGGGAGACAGATGGCAGGGGGACAGCAGGGGACACAAGGACAATAGAGGGACAGAGTGGCAAAGATGAAATAAAGGAGAGAGTGGAGAGCAAGAGTAAGCAGAGCAGTCAGGGACACAAACTACGAGTTAACCCTAACTCTACGATCCTGGGTGGCGACGTAAAGCCTCCACAAGCCCCTGGCAGAGGCCCATGTGTCTGTCCACAGAAAAGCTCCACATATCTGATCTCCTTCTTGTGTCCTTTAGATTTTTAGCTGCTGGATTTAGGCCTTTGTCAAACTCACTTTTTCTCCACTAACTTCTTCAAGTCCTGGGAGACCACGTATGATATAGAGTCAAAATCAAAAACGCAGTACTTATCTTTCACCACCAGAGAGCAGCACACACCACCACGACCCTACCTGCTGGACGAGGAAGGTTTCCTGCATATAGCGTGGGTCTAGGGCACGAAGCAGCTCCATGGTTTCATACTGGCCCGGACATGCCTTCAGCTTCTCTGGCGTTCCCAGCATGCTCCGCAGTAAGACCAATGCCACCCGGAAAATGATCTTCACCCCTGAGGTCAAGAAGCCAAGTTCAGCGTTTCCGTTCCGTTTCCAGGCAAATGGGAGAAATTCTGGTCAAATATTATCTCTGCTTATTGTTGAGTTTAAAAAGACAGGAAATATAAAGGAAATATAAAGAATGGCCTCATCAAAGCATTTTGGTATGTAACGTGTTTTGTTGAAAAGTTGGCTCTGTCAGATAAATTAAGTTAAATTTATTTAGTATGTATCGCATGTGCCCCCCCCCCACAGCACCCTCACCCTCGCAGAAGAACATGTCCCAAATACGGAGCACGGACGCCCAGGGTAGCGTGCGCGAGAAGGCGCACATGAACCACTCAGTCATGTACAGGACGGGCTCCAGCTTGTGTTTCTTCAGGTGCCGGTAAGCTACGGGGGACAGGCGACGAAGCAGCCCGAACAGGATCTCTCCATCCAGCTGGATCGCCTCCTGCAGGTGGGTGGAAGAGCAGCAAAAACCTCAACACGCAAGGCTCCCAAACTAGAGCTTACAATTAATCGGTCATTCACTTTCCAATTTATTCCTATTGGGTCGCAGGAGGTCCAGAGTCTATCCCGGAAGCAATGGGCACGAGGCAGGGAACAACCCTGGACAGCAACTCCAATTACACTGCACCACCATGTCACCCCCACTAGATTACTTGATTTTTTAAAAAGCTTTGTTTAAAAATGTATCTTCCTGACGATTTGGCAACACCGTAGAAGGAAGGCAGAGCAAAACGAACAAGGGTCCAAATAAAATGCGAGGGGAAGTCTCTTGTGTGCAAGCTGCATGACCACAATGCAACATCTTAGAAGAAAATACTCAGACACAACAAACAGGAGGTCAGACATAGACGTAGGGTACATAACAACCACTTAAAACACACAGTATTCAAACACAGAGGCTTTGTGCTTCGGCCACATTCTCCCAGTCTGTAGACGAGGTCTTTTCCTTCGGAAGACTTAAGTGAAAGCTAGACAGACTGGGGGTAAGACTGAAGCCACGGAGCACTACAGTAACAAAGGCGTCAAAGGTCAGCCTCACCAATCCAGCGCTGTAGTACCCAGGAAGGTACTTCTCACAGATCTGAACCAGGCCCCAGAATGCATCCTGTCGAATGAAAAAATGATCTGTACTAAACAGTGCGGCGCGGGGAATAAAAAATCATCTGCAGCTTACCAAAGTATTCCAAGTTATATGAGCGTACCATAGGGTGAACATTTACCATAGTATACCGAGTTATGTATACCTACAGCAGGGTGACGCTTTGCTGCCGCCTGCAGCGTTATACACACGTAGAGCAGGGTGACGCTTTGCTGCCGCATTAAATACACGTTGTCACACAGACCATTGCACTTACTTCGGCAGGCATGTGCATGAGCAGCACAGCAGCGATAGGAGCCTGCGCCTGGCAGTAGCCCTCGTCCGGCCGGTACAGGGTGTAGGCCTTGAGGACGCGGTTCAGGTCCTGCTGGCTGCACAGAGAGCAGGATGAGAAGGCAAGCGGTGATGCAGCTAGGGGGCACTGCCGTGACGACTTCTCACCCATGACCTCCACGTGCCATGAACATCTCATGGAAGGGAAACTGTCTGTGCAGGTCCCGCTCGATCACGTCCAGCCACGCCGGGTCCCCCGGTAGCGCATCCAGCTCCTGCGGACGGCACATATGACATCATCTGAGGATGACATCATCTGCTAAACGAATTCCTTTCAGGGAATTCCAGTGAAGATCACAGTGGACTCCCAATGCATCAAGCGAGGCGTGCAGGGCTGGCAGGCTGCGTGAGCCACGTGAGGCATACCTGAAACTTGCCCGAGTTCTGCTCACGCTTCACTTTGGCCCCAGACAGGTACAGCCAGGCACGTCCACGCAGTGAGGGTGGGATTCCCTTCTGACAGCGCACCTTCACCTGGCAGGGGCACACGCCGCAGTGAGCACCCACCAGCACACTCACTCCCCGCTCACACACACAGACTCACACATTCAGAAGAAATGTCCCGCAATGACTGGGTCAGGGTCACATTGGGTTGGGGGGGGGGCAGGGAGGGAGGGACAGGCAGAAAGTCAGAGTTCGGGAGCAGAAGGGAGAGCCGCTCTGAGACTCACCTTGCGGTGCCTCTTGGACATCCACTTGTCCCAGTGGTTAAGCATGTCCAGCCACTTGGCCTCACGCTGACGCAGCACCTCTGGGGGGACGTCTTGGGTCCTGAGGAGACAGCAGGCAGATCAGAGTCCGCATGGGGCTGGGGGGGGACAGGAGGCCCAGAGACCCAGCTGGTCCGCGTGTGCAAAAGCTCACCACAGCACATTCAGTTCAGAGAGAAGCGCCAGTCACTGACTGCAACCCCTGGGGCCACTGTGTGGATGGATGGAAACCAGTCATACATCAACGTCTAGGTCAGAATTTACAAAGCATCATGCTAGAACACCAGCCAGCAGAGCTGCCAAATTCAGAGGCACTAGCATAGAATACCGGCAATCTCTTACGGCTCCAGAAGCTCCAGTCTGGGAGACTAAAAATTAGTCTAAGTCACACACACAGGCAAGTCGTAATGCACGCGGGTCACTAAGTGGTGCATTTTTCAGAGGGAGAGGGTCACATGGGCAGGGGGGTGCTTACACACTCTAGGCAGATTACCAGGATGGGAAGAGGGAAAGGCGGCACCAGGAAACAGGCAGCAAACTCAGCACATACAGCCAGGCAGGGAATAAGCCCCACCGGACACACGTGCTGAGCACCACAACAGCCTGACAGGCACACACAGCAAGCCAAGCCCATACAGCAAAACATGCCAATACGCCAAGCCACGCCCATCGTGTTTCCCAAACCACCTGGGTGCCTGGCACTTTATCACGATTACAAAGAGGTAGGCAGCATATCCTCCTGTGGCCTGTACTACGAAGCAGTTACTGGTGTACCGGGTAACTTGTCGGATTTAAGGTAGTCTGGGCGAAATGTAAGTGAACGAATATTTAGTCCATTTAAAAACTGTGGTACATTAAATCCAGCCCCGATAAGCCAGTAACCCCGCTTCGTAGTACAGGCCACTGCTGTCTCAGAGGATAGTGGTTAAACACAGCAAAATACTCCCCAGCGAGCTACAGCAGGCTTTTTTGCCTCTCCCACAATGCCATGCAGGCACGCAGACTTCTCCGCAACAAAAGCAGACCTGACTGTCAGGAAATGAGATAAAGTTTAATGCCAGTCAATTTGAGCGGTCCCAGAAGAATGCTGATCTATATCACCAGCGGGCTGAGCTGCACTGGTAAACAGAGCACCGCAAACTTCACAGCCAATTAGCAATTACGCACATGATTAAACCAATCAGGAGTGCGCGGCTGAAGAAGCAGAACCAATCTGATCATCCCTCCCAAACCGACCGGCATGTGTCGGTCTCACGTGCACAGATCTCGGCAAAACAACTTATCGTGATTAACTTCTCAACTGAAGGAATTAAGGCAAGGAGATGAGCGACAATAGGAACCAGTCGACGTCAGCGTTGGAAATGCATGATGCTAATACATCCTTACAGGTAGACTTTGTCCCAGAACACATACTCCGATAAACACGGCATATGACGAGGGAGTCTAACCTGAACCCACGCGAAGGAACAAGAAGTCCGTACAGCTGCGGGAATCAGCTGCACGGACCCCTGTTATGGCGGTTATAACCATCACACGTCTGCATGTTAATGGTTAGATAAGGTTAATGGTTAAACAGAAGAGCCTCTTACAGCAGGAGCACTGCAAGCCTTAACCACTGCCGTGCCAAATCAATCCCATCGCACGATCCTAAAAGCGAGAGTCACTCACGGCTGTGCACAGCCGGACAGGACCAGAACCTCTCCCGGCCCTGGGACCAGCGAAGTCCGGCTGTGTGATCCAGCTGACCGGAGCAGGGCGTTCGTGGCCTCAGTGGAGACTGTACCATGTTTCACTCACGTTGCCTTGTTTCTAGGGGTAATAAGGTGTCTGTAAGCTGTGTTCGCTAAACCCAGGATCGCCAACTTCGGCCAGCTTTTGATGTAGCAAACTGTAGGTTTATAATGGGACGAAAATTCCAAAAGCGTGAGTGTCACGTCAGATTCTTGAGAGTTGGCAGCCCTGTAAACCGGTCTCCAGCTGTTCAAAAGGACCTGCAGGAAGATACGCGCAGGACAGGCAACAAGCGCCAGATCGGCGCCCCCTCATACTTACACATAGTTTGAGGTCTGCTGCGGCCCGCCTACGAAACCGTATTTATCCGGGCTGAAGTCGCCGGCCTGCGGGGCGCCCTGGGAGTCTGGCTGGGGTCCGTTTCCTGGTGCTCGATCCATGATGGGGCGGGTGCTACAGGGATCAGGAGGGTGGCGGAGGCTTGACGAGTCCCCGGCAGCGGCGCCTAGCTCGCTGCCCCGGCATCAGGCAGACCGAGGCGCGGTCCCGTCAGACGCGCCGAAAAGCACCGAGCCGGGCCGAGTCACAGCTCGCGCGCGCCCACCGGGACGGCCGGCAGCGAGCGCACACTGGTCCTTGTGCCGAGACCCCACCGAGGGTTCATTCCCGTTAAACGTTGTGGCGATGCTGCCCTGAGGTTGGGGACACCCCAGGCGGCTTCCTCTCGGCTCCGGCCGCACTTCAAACACTCTTCCCAGGCGTCGCTAGGGCTTATTCCGATCTTCGGATTTCGGACTTAAGCTTCTTTTCGGCCGGACGTTGCTACATGCCACCCCTAAACCGCCGACCAGAAGCTACGGTTAACATCAATGTAACGTTAAAGCTAAAGCTAATGCTATGCCAGTCTCCGGGAGGCGTGTCGAAGCATGCGCAGTAGACGCGCCGGCTGTGGTAGCATCTTGGGGTGCGGTTCGGACCCACATACTCTTACCATCTCGTCCCCGAGAGTTGTTATAACTCTCACAGCATTTAAAAATTTTGGCATGTTTGTTAAACAGAGCACGAAATTCGTGGACATTTATTATTCATTATGATAACTAATTATCTGTATGATACACTTGGCCTCGACGATTTTTAAAAAACTTAATTTATAGTTCATAATGGACCTGGTTTATTTCCAACATATTACTGGACTCGGCAGTTTGTGGATTGGAAAATTAATCACTGAAAATCAGATTATCGGTGAAGAGTTTTCTCAGTTTTGGACCAGAATGGCAGTCGAACAAGCAAGCAAGCATTACATTTAAAATCCATGTTCTTTTAATATTTAAGATCTAGAGAAAAAACACAACTCCAAGTTTCATTGCAAGTATAGAAACCAAAACCATTCCATGATCTGGCCAAAGTTAGGACAGCACAACAGCCGGATTCTAAGCCGAAACATGTGCTGTCTCTTTAAATGGA
>JAODKE010000125.1:31278499-31314424 GCA_026779605.1 Mormyrus hasselquistii
AGAACTTAACTAATAGCTCAGAGTTGTTAAAATCTTATCTAGCTCTGATTTAAAGGAACCTAAGGATTCAGCTTGCTGGATAGTAGCTCTCCAGGACTGGAGTTGGAGACCCCTGCTATAGAAACAGCTTCCAGCTTCAAGAAAATTCCACATGGTGCATCACATAGATACCTACCGCTGTCTGCAATATGTGTTACTGAATTCTTGGTTTATTAGACTCCATTTCTCCTGAATCCATAATTTTTGTTCTCATTACCAAACTTATGTTTGCTTTTCTTCATGCCTTTTTATTCAGACCAAGCTCTCGTATCAGGGAGGAGAATGAACAAGTTCCCCTGTCCTTACTGTCCTATACTGCCGTATACGTCAGAGATTTTCGTCCAGAGACACATCAAGAAATCCCACCCCGAGAAGTTTGACCCCAGTGTGATACTGAATATTCTCTGCTGCTCTCATTGTGGTAAGAACTTCAGTCATTTAGGAAACCTAAAGAAGCACCAGCTGATTCACATTGGGGAGGGGCCCTACCAGTGCTCCCAATGTGGGAGGAGCTTCAGTCATGTAGGACCTTTAAAGGAACATGAGCGGACTCACACTGGGGAAAAGCCATATCAGTGCTCCCAGTGTGAAAAGAGTTTCAGTTGTTTACGATACCTAAAGAAGCACCAGTGGATTCACACAGGGGCGAGGCCACACCAATGCTCAGAGTGTGAGAAGAGCTTCAGTCGATTAGAAGCATTAAAGATCCACCAGCGGAATCACACAGGGGAGAGGCCCTACCAGTGTTCCGAGTGTGGGAAGAGCTTCAGTCATGTAGCAAACCTAAAGAATCACCAGCGGATTCACACAGGGGAGAGACCCTACCTGTGCTCCCAGTGTGGTAAGAGCTTCAGTCAAGTAGGAGCCTTAAAGAAGCACCAGTCAATTCACACAGGGCAGAGACCCTACCAGTGCTCTCAGTGTGGGAAATCCTTTGGTCAGTTAGGAAACCTAAAGTACCACCAGCGGATTCACACGGGGGAGAGGCCCTACCAGTGCTCCCAGTGTGGGAAGAGCTTCAGTCATGTAGGAAGCCTAAAGAATCACCAGCTGATTCACACAGGGGAGAGACCCTACCAGTGCTCCCAGTGTGGTAAGAGCTTCACTCAAGCAGGAGTCCTAAAGAAGCACCAGCGGATTCACACAGGGGAGAGGCCTTTCAAGTGCTCTGAGTGTGGGAACAGCTTCAGTGCTTTAGAAAAACTAAAGGAGCACCAACGGATTCACACAGGGGAGAGGCCCTACCAGTGTTCCTACTGTAAGAAGAACTTCAGTCAAGTAGGAACCTTAAAAATTCACCTGCGAACTCACACAGGGGAGAGGCCCTACCAGTGTTCCCAGTGTGGGAAGAGCTTCAGTGATTTAGGAAACCTAAAGAAACACCAGCGGATTCACACAGGAGAGAGGCCCTACCAGTGCTCCCAGTGTGGGAACAGCTTCAGGTATTTAAGAGCCCTGAAGGTGCATGAGCAGACTCATACTGGGGAGAAACTGTACCCCTGCTCCCAATGTGAAAAGAGCTTCAGTGCTTTAGAAAAACTAAAGAAGCATCAGCGGATTCACACAGGGGAGAGGCCCTACCAGTGTTCTCAATGTGGGAAGAGCTTTATTCATGTAGGAAACCTAAAGGACCACCAGCGGATTCACACAGGGGAGAGACCCTACCTGTGCTCCCAGTGTGGGAAGAGCTTCATTCATTTAACACACCTGAAAAAGCACCAGCGAATACACACAGGGGAGAGGCCTTTCAAGTGCTCCCAGTGTGGGAACAGCTTCAGTGTTTTAGGAAAACTAAAGGAACACCAACGGATTCACACAGGGGAGAGGCCCTACCAATGTTCCCATTGTAAGAAGAACTTCAGCCAACTAGGAACCCTAAAGGTCCACCTGCGGATTCACACACGAGAGAGGCCCTACCAGTGCTCCCAGTGTGAGAAGAGCTTCACTAACATTGGAGCCCTAAAGAAGCACCAGCGGATTCACACAGGGTAGAGACCCTACCAGTGCTCCCAATGTGAGAAGAGCTTCACTCAGTGAGGATAATTAACATGACATGTACTGACTCAGGGCAAGTAGTCATCATGTGATTAATGAACAGTTTGTTGTATAGAAGTATTGTGTGTAGACTGTAGCCACAGACAATGGCCTGTATCTCCTGAGCTTGCCTGGGGTTCCTTCTGGACCTGATCGTGTCCACCCCCTGTGAGGGATTGCTGGAAGTGGGTATCTGATAGCAGGGTTACTCAGCTGGGTTTGACCCTCAGCAACTACACTATTGTTTGGCAAATTGGAGACAGGGTGGAGCACTAATAAATAAATGACCAAACGACCAAGTGAAAGAATAGTATAATGTGGACTCATTTGCAAACATTTTGATATGTTTCATTCTTTTTTACACTTTATTCCCCGCTTTGGAGATGGTGTGTTAATGACATTTTACAAAACCTGTACATTTTCAACAAAAATGAAAAATTGTTTTTTCCAGCACACACATAATTCAGTGTCATTCTCCGAAACATCGATCAATTCACGCATTACAGCAAGCGGTAGACAGTTATACCAGAGCCTCCGCCCGATGTAAAGGTAACTTTGTTTATTCACGGTCGCCTTCTGGTGGCCAGCCATAGCATTCGCTTTGAATGTCGTTCCTCGTTCTGCTGCTTATCCTGCTCAGGGTTGTAGGTGGAAGGACGCTGGAGCCGATCCTATGCAGGACACAAAGCACGAGTTCATCACTAGTCACACATACAATCAGTGTGGACTATCTAGGGATGCCAGTTAGCAAGATGGAGAAATCTCGAGCAACATGAGGGAGAACATGCATCGACGTTTGTTATGCGAATGAATCTGAAACAATGGATAATTTAATTCACTTGTATGTATTACATCATGCAAATTTAAGAAATCTCAAATACATTTTTTTTTTGCTTTCCAGAAGGAGCATTTTAGGTGTTTTTCGTTCAAATATTAATACAAATAATTAAATATAGGGCTTTGATATTTTGAGAACATTCAATTGTTGCGTATATACTTTCAACAACGTGTAAGCTTTTGTCCATTATATCATCTGGCTCAGTTATTTGCAGAATACTGACAGATATTTTTAGGTTTAAATTCATAACGACCAATTTTCATACATGTATGCCTATGCTAAAATGCAGAAGCGTAAAGAAGCCTAGTTAGTAATGATAAATGATGAAGTTATACAGATTGATTTTTTTAAATAATACTTGATATGTCATTAAAATTACGGCTTTCTAACACGTGAAATTTCAATACCGTCCAGCAGAAAACATATGCGGACGAAATTGGGCATGAACAAAGCTTTGTCCGAATTCAGGTGCTTCATCGTAAGAGGCAAGGCTGTCCAATTCGAAAGTTCCTTCAAATGCAGCCCAAAAATGCGTTATTCTTTTGCCGATATGCCAATATTAATTTCTCGAATGTTCTAAGGACGCAGACTGCATCCTCCGAAGGATGTATTCCGTGTATTCGGACACAGCGTCAACACGTTAAACGTATTGCACAATACGCCTTTGTCGCTACGTCATGGCGTTTTTAGTTCTGCTTGACAGCGCAGTAGCCGGAAGGAATATGGGGGATGTAGGGTGAGTATTATGGACGGACGATATTAAATAATACCAAGGTTGGCATTCCGTTCCTAGGCTATGTTTTAATAGCGGGTGGATTGAATTTGCGGGGAGATAAAAGCTGAAGCCTAGTTCATACTTCATTTTCCCGTGTGCGCTTTCCGTCCGCGGACGGTTGTGCGCGCGGAATCTTGCGCATTTGTACGCGGACGCAGATGGTTGTGCTTGGCGCATGCCTACAGCGGTGATATTGCACCAGATCAGGAGAGGGTAGATGTTTTGCAACAAACAGAAATAGCAGTGCAGTGAAATTGGTAAACTTATAATAAACGGGTTTAAAGTTGTTAGACTTTGGGGGTATTAATGGCCACTTCGTACTTTTCTGCCATCGCTTTCGGTTTCGGACTAGGGGACGTGGCGTACGTTTAATCATCAAGATTTGGCTGCGCTTGGTGCGTGTGTAGCAGATATTTTATGTCTAGCGGAAACCTTGCGCATAGACCGCGCATGTGCAAGACAATTGATTAGGTATTTCCAGTAGATGACAGCTTGGATTTTCGCAGATAAGCGGTCAACGGCGAAAGAGTAGAGCAGTGTTTCTCAAACCAATCCTCGGGGATCCCCAGATGGTCCACATTGTTGCTCTCTCCCAGTTCTCTGAGAGTTGGGAGGAAGGAAAAACGTGGACCGTCTGGGGGTCCCTAAGGACTGGTTTGAGAATCACTGGAGTAGAGGAAGAGTAGTAGTTGTACTGGTTATGGTGGGCAGATGGGCAGCTGTATAAGGAGGGTTGGAAATACCTGCATATCAAACATTTCATAATGTCCAGACATTATACCTAGATATATGGTATTTTAAAATGCAACACTATTCTGGCATTTGGGGGAGGAGGCGTCCTGGCTAATTTTGTTGTAAGGAATTCAGAATACTTTGGTATGCCTTATTACTGTAATTCCAGCCAAGCTTTGGCTAATAACTATATTGCTTGTATTTGTATTTGGTGCAACACATCTGTCCTGTCCTGGTCTGGTAGAATATCTCTGTTGTATTCATGCACCGACTGCGACCATCTTCATCTGCAGCCAAATGTTGTAGGAACACAAAGTCCCAGGTGAATGACGGTCCCCGAAAGTGCACGGGGAAAAGTGTAGTATGAACTAGGCTTAAGGTAATACAACGAACGCCTAGTCAGTTTCCTTGTACATGCACAGTTGATACCCACTGACACGCATGACTTCCGCTGGACATAAAAATCTGGCCAACGTATGCACCATTTGCTGCAAACCCCCATTGATGATATTTCTGTGACTTATCCTGTGCACTCTGTGTACCAAATTGGCACATGCCTCACTATCAGACGCTGTCAACCCCAGTGATGTGGAAAAACTGAGTCAAATTTTTTGGTCCTCTTGGCAAGTGAAGTGAAGCAACCAAAAAGATATAATCAATGCAGGATACAAAGATTACTGCAAGATAACTGCGAGATCACGCTAAGATATTACTTGAGAGGCTCCCGTAAACACACTTGGCGTCCTCCAAACCAGCACTGTACACAAATTTTATGCATTTATGATTTACTAAACTTTTATGCGTCATCTACTGCCCTTGCGTGTCGTCTGAGGCTTTCGTCAAACTCCTAAAACATTCGCGTTTAATTTATTGTGCAGACTGAAGTGAAATATTGAAACTGCAATGGGAAAACTGGGATGCAGAACGGTTGACTGAGTGTTTGTCTGGAATTTGATAATAGACTTTTTATGTTGTCATTCAGGCTAGTAGACTATTATGGGATAGGGTTATGGGGACCCAAGTAAAATTTGGGAATTTTCACAATTTTGTGTCTTCCACCCCCAACCCTCAAATATGTGAAGGGGTTACCACATTTCCACACAGTCAACATGACATTTGTTCCTGAGCAATGAGTCGCCACATGACCCTCATCTCTCGTTTGCAGTATATTGTCCTACGGCTTCAAGCATTTTGATGATTTTTCAGCTGCAGCCTATCTCTAACTTAAAATCGGATCGGTTTCTTATGGACCCGGCCTCATGATATCCGATTCAGCATTTAGTTCCGGTATTGCAGGTAACATCGATCGTGGTTAACAATCTAAAAACATTTAGATTACCAAGTAACAAATTGATATTTTAATGTTAGAATTGATTCTCAAACTTAAACATTCAGAATGAATGTATCAGTAGTTCAGTATCAATCCACACATCCTCAGAAACTGTTCTTGATACCTCATAAAATAAAGGTTAATAAATTTCTGAATATTGAGTACAGCTCAGTGGGGTCTGCAGATAAATTTGTTTGGGGTAGTTATCAGGGGCCAGGTATATTTGTGGGGGTGGTCAGGGTCGGGTCTGTCTGTTGTTAGTCAAATGAGAAACGAGAGAATAAAAAACAATGTAACATCAGTCATCGGTTTATCAGCGTTCGCCCCGGAACTTCCTGGGTGGGCGGCTTGGATGGAGGTGCTAGCGAATCAATCAGCCAGATTTGTTGATGTGGGTCCCATCAGGAGTGACCCCATGCCCATACATCCGCCCCTGAATAGCAGTTAATAACATTAGATTAAAGCTACTCTTTTTACTGTGAACTTGTTATTGTTGGACTCCCCCAATGGGGATACATATGGTTTTGGGAACAGTCAGTAATCCAGACTCTTATCCCATTAGTGTGATAACGCAGAAAGTATTTGATAGATGCTTTTTTTTGCACTTGGTAGACACTTTGTATGGGGGAAAGATCTAGAACTGATCAGATTTTGAGGCACCATAATTGCATCAGGTGTCATTTGATGGTGAAACATGAAAAGAGATGCTAGAGATGCAAGTGCATAGTGAACCTGATTACACTGAGATGTCTCACAAAGTTGAGCTTCTAATAAAGATTTTTTTGGGGAGGTTGGGGGAGTCTGTAGGGGGGCTAGAGATAGTAGTAGAGTTTTCTTAGCCATGCGTAAAATCATTCTCATACTGAAGGCAGAACTGCATCTACAGATGCAAAAAAAGGTCCAAATTGTCTGACTGTGATGTTGTGTGTCTGTTGAGAAGTAGGCTGGCATTGTCTAGCAATTTTTCCATTGGCAAAATACATTTTTAAGCATGATTTTTTTTCTTCACATACAAATTTCGCCAGTGCACCTTTTAGTTACAGTATTTATTGAAATTTTATATTATGCACCTATTGGTGTCTAATCACCCTCTGGAGCATGCTTGCCTGCATTGTAGCAGCTTACCAGTATTAGCAGAGTCATCAGCTAGGCTACCTCACCAGGAGGACCAGGGGGTCTGGGTTACAAAGACAATGGATAGTGGTAGTACGATTAGGTAAGGATCAAAAACAAGAATGCACGAATTAATTAAACAATAACATTGCATATAGGAATAAAGGGCACCGACTCAATATTTTTATTCTCTGAACAATGCCCTTTAAAATATATTCTCAATTGAAATATTTAATAAATGCTTAAATTCTGTACATAACAGAAATAATGAATGTTTCATTTCAGATATTTATGATGATAAACAGCATTGTAACAGTAACAAATAATATTAAATAAAAATGTCATCTTTAGCCAATTCCTGATTTATTGTGTTTTGTTTCGCTGTGGTCATGGTCTCCTGCATTCTGTCACGTTTGGCCGGAGACGAGCAGGTGAGCAGCAGCTCATAAAGCAGGCAGACAGGCAGGAGGACGGACAACGAGGTTTAATTAGGTCGGGGTAACGAGCACGAGACATTACAATGACAAGTCTGGGGAATACAGACTGAGACATGGACTAAATACACATGACAAGCTGAACTCAACGAGGAACAGGTGGGAACAATCGGGCATTAAGACGAGGTAACGAGGTGGGTGTGGCACACACGAGGATCGGATGGAGCTGGGCGTGACACATACAGTGCTTTATAAAGCTCAAAAACATATGGATTAAAAATGAGTATGATATTTTGTGCCAATGATTTACTTAATCATTCATGTTGAATGTTTATATACACAGAACATTTATTTAAGTCACCATTCGTTCTCCATATATCTTTTCTCTTCAGATTCGCCACATAATCGCTCATGTAAACTTCAACATTTCAGCTGCATGAGATGTATATCTATGAGCTGCTGGCTCTCTTAAGTGAACATCTAAATGATGAGACCCGGCTTTTACACTCTGAAGATCCTTTTTCCTATCTATCTGTGTATCTGTCTGTCAGGTTACATAAATCAGATTTGATGGAAAACAAAAAGGACCTTCAGAGAGTGAAACCCGGGTTTTGTCATTCAGATGTTCACTTCAGAATTGCCTCTTACAAAATGCAGCTCCATATTATCAAAACCGACTGGTTAGAGAATGATATCACTAGAATCCTCCTGCTTGTTCAAATGAATCGACCTACACTGTTGTCATTTTCAAAGCATCTAGTCTGTCATTGTTTTAGGGAATCTGGTTCATCTAGTGCACTGGAGGAATAATATCTAGTTATGACTTGATTGTTTTCAGTTTGGAGTGTAGATCAAACCAAGTTTATTTTTTTTAGCTGTATCCAGGACCGCAGACAGAGGAGATGAAAAGTATTTAGTAACAGAGCTACGTGGACACAATCTGTAGGATTTCTCAGCAAAGCCAACAAACAGCTGGCTGCACTTGAACCCCAAGCTGGTAAGTTCAGCTTTAGTTTTGTTATTTCAAGTCAGGCCATGGACATATGGAGTAGAGGCAGCTCTAGCCGCCAGGACTGCATCCTCTTCAGATGTCTATCCAGCCATGATGTTGAGACTTTATTTGACATTTGCACAAATATGAAGGAATTCTGTAGTTGTTATTGAGTGGCCCTGGAGCAGTATTTGATATTAGGGGCCTTGCCGAAGGGCTCAACACTGATATGACCACTCAACCAGCCGCAGGATTTGGACCGGCAACCTTCTGATCACAGGTACAGAGTCCAATCATGCAGAGTCTCACACTGCTACAGTAGACAGGACACGTTTCCAGGTGCTTAAGATCTTCGTCCTCATGACCCAGTTAGAGCAGAGCTGAGAGCTCAGTGTCTGATGCTGCAGGACACATCCATCTTCTGTATCATGATTCTGCTAAATGAACAGGTTTAAATCATGTTCATCGTTCCCTTTCTGCTCACAGACGACCCCCTACAGGGCTGTGGCCAGCTGCAGCATGGACCAGAAACCTCCCCAGCTAAGTGTGGCAGATGTGAAGGAGGAAGCGCAGGACGTCCTCATATCGGATGTGGACGGGGTCGGGCACAGCAGCCCTGACGAGGTGAAATGGAGCGCTGCTGGTGTGGGGCCCAGCTGCCTTCTGCACTCACAGATTGCTCGCCTTGCTTGTTAGTATCCAGGCAACTGCATGACCTGTGACCTTTCTGAAGTCATCTGGGATTTTACAGTCTTTTGCCCCTTTCAGACATGCACTGCTACCCTGAACTTTTCTATACATTTCCCAGAGGGGCTGTATGTTTGAGCACAAATGTCCAAATCAGTTGTACCAGACATTAAATGGACTCTTCCCTGCCAGCTCCCTAGTACAAAGTCTGGGTAATTTCCGATTGACCCCATGTTTGAATGGAGCTGGCAATTTTCCAGAGAATTCACTGCGGGCGAGTGGGCAAGTTGATGACATTTCTGTCATACAGCTGGTGTGAAAACAGAAGAATACGCCCATCCCGGTGTGAAAAAGGGTAATTTACATGAGCCTTTATATTGAATTCTGTTCATCTACTGATATTGCTGATACATCCAAATACATGTAGAACTGATATCAACGCAAAACACAGTCATCATTGTGGATGAGTCCATAGTCTTATCTATTGGGCTGCATATCATTGCATGTCAATTAAATGGCGCATGTGTGGTTATCACCAGGGCTTTAGATGATGGGTGAAATATTTATTCGGATGTTGGTTTAATGGTGCTATACTTACACCCACAGTTTGGCGAGCAGAGTAGTGGTGCTCCTAAAATATTACCGAGAGGCGTGTTGTGACGCCCAAAAGTTAGTAATCTGTGTAACTCTGCGTATCCTTATGTTCAATAAACGTGTCGGACTATATACTGCATATATCGTCACATCTCTAGCAACTATTCTCTTTCTTTATCCATGATACCTCCTCTTTCAAAAGATGATGTGCCTGCTGAGCTGTCCCTTTCTTCACCCCCACTTCAGTACTTATCGCTTCCATGATTTATCTCAGCAGTAGTATGTCGTGCTCCACTAACAGAGTTTAGCAAACAGCCGGCTGTTGCGTTGTGATATCATGCAGCCCTACATATCTGCCGTCTTTAATGTGCTGTAAAGAAACTGAATGCTTTTTGAGTCATGTCCCGCCTCGTGCATGCTCTGCCCAAGTGCTTCCTCCCATCATCTAAACAAACCAAAGTATTTGTAGTAGGTGTGAATGCGTCTGACACAGACAATCTCTGGCTGAGAGCCACGTATAAAATGGGCAGCTTTGGAAAATGCCTGTGTAAGCTTCATTGGGGTCATCAGGTGGGCCCCCTCCTTCACTGGTGTTTCGATTGATGACAGACCCACTGCACCTCCAGAGGGCTCATTGGCGGTGAGGTCTGCCCCCCTCTGCCTTCAACCCTCCTGACCCTCTGTTGTTACTTTGGGGCCCAGGAGTTGTCTCGCCTTTTCACCCACAGCCATCAGCTTGCGTGCTCTGCTGCTCCTGAGAGAGCTTTGATGGCCTGTCGTTGGGGTGGCCTCGAATACCAAGATCCTTAAGTAGCCTGATGGTTGACTTACCCTTGAATCCTCTGTAGCAACTTGCACTGGGCAAATCTTGAGCTTCCAACCACGCTGTTCGGCGTCTGCCGCTAGCTCCATGTACTTTAGGCTCTTGCGTTCGTAGACCTCCCCCATAGCGTCCTCCCAGGGAACAGCGAGCTCTATGATGTACACAAAGCGGAGCGTCGAGGACCAGAGCACAAGATCTGGTCTGAGGTTCGTTGTGGTGATCTCAGATGGGAAGCAAAACCTTTGATTCAGATCAGCCACCAACTTCCAGTCTCGTGCCCCTCTGAGCTGGCCGATGTCTGATGTTGTAGGAACTATGGCTGGCTTTGCCCCTTCTCGGACGAACGCTCTAGCAGGTGCAGGATGGGATGATGGAGGACGAGCTTGGCATTGGTCTTTGTCCTTCTGGTGTCTAGAGCAGTTGCCAGGCACTTCAGGACATGATGCTGAAATGCGGTACCCCCTTCACATCTGTGAGGGTGAGGCGTCAACGGTCCCTGCAAATGTGAAAATTCACTAATAATAATTGGGCACCCACAACCTCTACCCGTAGCAGTCTGCTAGCTTGAGCAATAACAAAACTGTCTATTTATTACCAGTTTCTAAACAAGCAGCACTGTACTCTACACCTTGCACGTCAAGTTGCTTTGTCATTTCCTATCAAGTCCTTTTTATTTGATATGCAAACCATCTGAGTAAGAAGTAGAAAGTTACTACTGAATGCAGTGAGAGCGCTACGTTTTGGAGTCATTATTAAAAATGCAAAATTAATGATGCTGAAAAGTTTAAAATTTACTGTGAGAAATGCAGGATTCCACAGTCACAAAGACAGCCGACGTGTGTGGGAGGCTGGTTGCCTAGACAGAGATACGCAGTGTATTCAAGCCAAAACTTCTTTATTAAAGGTGTAGTATGCAGTTACACTAACAAATATCATACACCACTAATACTTATACATTATATGATTTTGTGATTCAAATCATTTTCAGTATTGTTTCTGGCATGTTGTCTGAATTTCTGCAATCTTTTGCTAAGTACCAGAAATATTCTCGTTTAATCGTTGACAGGCAGCTTGCGAATAATCAGAACTGCAAATGTCAGGTAAGCCAGTGTGACGGGGTTACTGTATATATGAATTTCCAGTGTCAAAATTGCTTCAAAGTAATGAAACTTGCAATCCATTAAGTGAGATACTTTTTGGTCTGGAACAGACTAATTGCACATAACGACTACGATAGATCTGGACGCTCATAAATTTTGTTGGTACCTAAGAGAATATTCAAAATTCAAGAATATTGGTGAAAGTTCTCCTAAATCATTTGTTTGAGCAAATTACGAATCTGCTCATACAAGTGGTCCATGCATGAGACCCAATGTCAGGAGATCATGTGTCGAAACGGCTGCTGTGTGTCCTGCATACAGCACTATAACTATGACAGTGAATCTACATCTAAATACCTTTACAAGCTTGCTGTCATGTCACCTGTGCTTTTACCTTGTAGTACCTTCAGCAGTGAGCTGCTTAGATGGATTAGGAGAGACAGCAGCAGCTTGTGTTCAGTATCAGTCAGGAAAAATGTCTCCTGCATGATGCCTGGTAAAGACATTGGTGGATCTGGCCCTGCTTCTTTGTGTGATGTTGAAACATGTCACTTTCAGTGCCATAGACCAGATTACCTCTTTACAGAAGAATTTTATTGACTCTGTTCTCTTTTCCTCAGAATGCAGAGATTACAGTGTGTCCCGTGTTTAATGGGGAGGTGAAAGAAGAAACAGTGTTTCAGGACGTGACTGAGGAGAAGCTGGATGGGAGTGTCAGACCTCCAAACCCAGGTGACTATAGAACAGGGGTTTCCAACTCCGGTCCTGGAGAGCTACTTCTGAAAAATTGTTCATGGTCTATCAGGCCTCACTGTCCGTGAGCCTGATGTTCCGGCAGCTGTGTACCGTGATGCCAGGCATGGGGTGGCGCTGTAGAGCAAAGCTGCTCTTAAGTCATGCTTATGAAGTGTGGAATGCATATATTATTAATAATATATTATTAAAAATATGCATCTTATTAAAACTAAACAAAGACAGGTTATTATCATTAATGAAAATGGGTTTATATACTGAAATAAGCTACAAAAAATGATAAACACTAGTGTGAAATATTTTCTGTTACCATTTTAAAAACCTATTTCAATAAAATAATGATTTGTCTTTCATGTAATGCACTTGAACGACAGAAATTGCCAACAACACTAGATCGACATTTTATGGTAGCTATTATAGTCCAAAACATAATACTGAAGTCCTAATATAGAAAAACCTAAAATGTATAAAACTATTTAAACTAAAACTTAACTGGATTTCAAACGAAATATGAAAATAACATAAAACCTAAATTAAAAAAACAAAAATATAATAACGCTGACACAGGGACATAAACAGGTATAGAGCGATAGTTACCGACAAATTTGATCTTAGTTTGCAGCAATTTGGGAGTCTTTATTATCCCTTAGAGAGGAATTGTTTAAATGCCGTATTTCTGGACTTTCTCAGCCAACCTTTGAATTCACTAGCTCTTTGTTTTCAATCTGATCATCGTCCTTCTGACTTTCTGCTACTTTTCCCCTGGCCAGTGAGCAATCACATTCCTATGTCAATGAATTCTTGCACTGAATGTTGGCTGCATACATCAACCAAAATCAACAGAATCAGTGTTGATTTAGCAACAGAACAATGTATGTGCAGTAATCACTGTGGTTATATCACCATTTCAGCACATTACCTTATACTGGCCCCCAGAGACAAACTTTTTTTTTTTTTATTATTATTTGGTCTGATCCTACCTATTGACCACAATTAGCCACACAAAACATATGGTCTCTTGCATCACTTGTAGCCTGATATGTTCTTCAAGTAAAAACAAAAGGCTTTTCAATCATGAATGCCTTTGAAGGAGGACTTTCTGGACTTGGGCAAAATTGTCCACATTTATATGAAAGGTCAAGTTGAGATTTTAAAGATGTGCTGATTCATGTGTAAAAATTGCAAATAAGCATATGTTTCTGTGTGATCTAGTGTTCTGGCATGACATAAAATGAACAAGGAGAAAGTGTGTTCGAGTTTGTTTTGTCCAGGTCACCTTTAGTCTCTGCTGCTCTGGACGGTTTTCCTGAATCCATCACTTTTGTTCCCATTACTCGGTTCCAAATGTTCCTGTGTGCTCTTCTCCATGCCTCTTTATTCATTCCAAGCTCTCATGCTGGGGAAGAGGGTGAAAAAGTTCCCCTGTTCGCGCTGTTCCACGTCCTACACGTCAGAGACTTACTTCTACCGACACATCAAGAAATCCCACCCTGAGGAGTCTGGTCCTGGTGGGGTACCGAAGGTTCACTGCTGCTCCCAGTGTGGGAAGAGCTTCAGTCATTCAGAAGACCTGAGAAGACACCAGCGGATTCACACCGGGGAGAGGCCCTACCAGTGCTCCCAGTGTGGAAAAAGTTTCACTCAGTTAGGAAGCCTAAAGGTGCACCAGCGTATTCATACAGGGGAGCGACCCCATCACTGCTCACATTGCGGGAAAAATTTCACTCGGTCAGGCATCTTAAAAAATCATATGCGCACTCATGGAACAGAGAAATCCTATTACTGTTCCCAGTGTGGGAAGAGCTTCATTTGGTTCAAAGATCTAAAAACACACCGACAAGGTCACTTAATAGAGAAACCCTACCTCTGCTCCCAGTGTGGTCACAGGTTCACATGCGTTGAAGAACTAAAGAAGCACCAGAAAATTCATGGTGAGAAGCTCTTCCAGTGCTCTCAATGTGGGAAGAGCTTCAGTCAAGTAGGATCCCTAAAGGCACATGAGCGGATTCACACAGGAGAGAGACCCTACCAGTGCTCTCATTGTGGGAAGAAATTCAGTCAGTTAGGATCCCTAAAGGTACATGAGCGGATTCATACGGGGGAGAGACCCTACCAGTGCTCCCACTGTGGGAAGAAATTCAGTCAAGTAGGATCCCTAAAGGCGCATGAGCGGACCCACACAGGGGAGAAATCCTACCATTGCTCGCAATGTGGGAAAAGCTTCAGTCAAGTAGGAGCCCTACAGACTCACCAGAGAACTCACACAGGAGAGAGACCCTACCACTGCTCCCAGTGTGGGAAGAGCTTCAGTCAAGTAGGAGCCCTACAGACACACCACAGAACTCACACAGGTGAGCGACCCTACAAGTGCACTGATTGTGGGAAGAGCTTTATTCAACAAGCACACCTAAAATCTCACCAAAGGACTCATGCAAGAAAGAGACGCTACGCCACTGCTCAGCATGGGGAGCGCTTTGGTCAAGTAGGATCCCTAAAGATGCACAAACAGACTCGCACAAGAGAGAGGCCTTACCAGTGCTCTCAGTGTGGGAAGAACTTCAGCCAAGTAGGAGCCCTAAAGACACACCAGAGAACTCACACAGGGAAGAGAACCCGCAAATGTTCCCATTGTGGAAGAACTTCACTCAACAAGCACACCTAAGATCTCACCAAAGGACTCTTATAAGAAAGAGACGTGGGAGGAGCATAGGTCATTTATGAAAGATGGAAAAACACCAACGAGAACACAAGGAGAGAAGCCTTAGCACTACGCAGTGAGGAAGGAACTTCACTCAGTCCGATTTAAAGAGACACCGATGTAAGTAAATCTATTCTTCAGGGGCAGTTTGTAGCCAAACACTAGTTATCAATACACTGCTTGTTAAGTGTTTAAATGGTAGCATTTCCAATATCAGGACATTGTTTGGTTAAAAATTACAGTAAATATTGTACAAAACAGTTAATAAGTAATTATTATTATTATTATTATTGGTGTTGTCATTTATTTTTATATAGTAATAAAATATTTACTTGGAGGTTATAGCCAAAGATTTCAAACCATTTTGGACCCTTCTGTATCATAACTGGAGAAATGTCATCTTGTACCCTAAACTCTTCTTTGCCATTAGCAGTGATCATCTCTTGATGCCATATGTGAGTGCTGTTCCCCACAAGGAGCATTAGGTGTGTGTTAGATGCAGTGGTTAATAATATGCCATAAGTAATTGTACCATCGCCTATTACATTACACCCTTTCTTGATTTTCATTTTTAGATTTTTTTTTTCTTCTTCCTTCTGTTTGTTATGAATTGATTTCACACATGATTACCATCTGTAGCTACTATACTCTGTTTCCCTTGTTTTCCCACAGGGTCCAGAGGACCTGGGGCTAATTCCGGGCTGCACCAAACTTTATTATTGGGATTTTTTTTTTCATTTGAAATCCATCCTTGATTTCACACACTTGTCACCCTTGTCACTGTATGGCTCCCGCTGATTCTATAAAAATATAAAAGAACAGTGTCATGGTAACATACAGTGAGTATGTTATACAGGTCTTAAAGCATTTACTTTTGGTGTCTTTCTGTGACTCACAATGACCTGATGCCTTTTGCCACATTTGTATCATAACATCGAGTTTATTTCAGTCTCTTGGAAATCACGAGCGTGCCACAACAGCATGTTTTCCCAGTTTGTACAAAATGAATGTTTGTCTAAAACAAAGCTGGGTTCGGTATCAAACTGTCACTGTCACAAATGTAAGATGTTTCTTAAAATCCATCCTAGCAATGTTTTACATGTTCTTTTATAAAAGTTTCATAAAACAGACAATCACATTTAAATACAAATTTGACAAAATACAAATCTGAATGTTTTACAAAAGGACAGAATAAATCATTATAAAAGAAACAGATGCAGTTCCTTGGACGGACCTCAAAGCTACATGTAAACAGCACAGGCAGTTGTTACATTTCAGGTTGGTGTGGTCGGGCACCTCCCTCATTAACCTGCTTAAGCCAGTGTTTTCCAGTCCAGTCCTCAGGGACCCATAGATACTCCATGCCTGTGGACCATCTGTGGGTCTCTGAGGACTGGGTTGGGAAACATCAGCTTAGGCTACACAAGCTACAGTAAAATCACGATTCTAAATTAGAACAGCAGTGCAAAACATTGACGTTTATTCATTACATTTTTAAGAAACACTTGAACATGATCGGTGTTGCTGCTTAAAGTTGGACGGATGGTCTTGAGAAGTGGGGCTTCCTGCAGCCGCGCTCCATTTTCTGAGTTCTTTGGTCATGTGAACCACCTGTTTCTCAGCTCCAATCACCACGCATCGCCAGGGAAATAGCAAGAGCACGTCCCAGAACACAGTTTTGTCCTTAATGCTTCAGGGCTAAGAGCAGGAGATGAGAGCTTCCTCACATGACCTACCTCCTGGTGTTGCTTCTTAAATGCTGTGGCATGTCCAAAAAAAAAAAACAATACGCTGTGCTTCATCAAAGTGGAAATCAAATTTGTAAGAGGACAAAGGTGTCTGAATGTCTAACGAAGGTGGTGGACGTCCAGCTTATGTGGCTGACCCAGGTTGGTGTGAAACCTCCATTTTCAGTTGCCATTGGTCCCGCAATCTCACATACAGACTTTGTCAGAAACAGCATTCATTCAGCAAAAACAGCAGCACTCAAGTTCTGTCTCACTCCAAGGTATTGCATTTTACAATTATGTATTGCCTTAACAGATCTGGAATAATATATCTTGCTTCAGCCATGGGTGATCGGAGCTGCACCCTGTCACAGGCATTGCAGGGCACCTACTGTGCACCCTATGGAGAACAGTCTGGCTGCAGAATACAGGGCGACCTCCATTAGGCAGGCCTCCATTGTGGGGCTGGGAATCACATGACCTCCACACCAGGCCAGGACATACCGGTAACGCTACTGAAGAGAACTCAAAAGGTTGAACATGTGGACGGATTGCACCTGAAGCTACATGGAGGTCAACATTTTACACCAAAATATCAAATTTGAAATAGACTATTGACGCCCGTACCCATAGATTTAAATGAGATTAATATCATCCTTTCCTGATATAGCACTAATATCACCAAAATAGCAAATGCATGAGGGCCATATCCAGTGCTATTGTGGAGGTCATGTGATTTCGAGCCTCATAGTACCATCCTCATACCTGAAGTTGCCATAATGTCATGTCCAGGTCGGTTGTGGAGTTCATGTGATATATGGCCCCACAGTTAAGGTAACTCTAGTGGAGGTCGCTTAGTGTTCTGCAGCCAGATCCTCTTGACTCTGGTCAATTTTGGGACACCCAATTAGCCTAACCTCACGGACTGTGGGGCTCTCAGCTTGAAGGTCACTCTCTTCCTGTTTATTGCCCTTTATAGCACAGGTTGACAGGTTTATACTGCTGTGCCTTGTGGCAGTGTTAGTAAAAAGTGAAGAAAGACAAAGGAACCATCTATAATTGGGTACATATGACATTATCCATTGCCATCTACCATGGTATATATTAAAATTTAAGGGAATTATGGTAAAACATTAATCTGGAGTTTGTGACGAAAAAATTCAGCTTGCCATAATAGGCTATGTGTCGAACAATGTGGGCTTTTCAAGGCACAAAAACATGGATATAAGAAAGGAGGAAAACAGGAAGGAAGCTAATGACTGGGTGGTTTTACAGAACAGAGAAGTACCAGGCCTCAGGCTTTGAGGGTGATATATAAAGCTCTTGCTTATGTGGTGCTGATCAACAGCCCCTGGCAAAAGCCATCCCCATTTTCCATCCCTGCTTGTCCTATTCAGGGTCATACAGCCTATCCTGTAAACTACTGGTGCAAGGCAGGGATTAACCCAGGCTGCGGTGCCAACATGCATATGCACACTCAAATTGGTAACTCATTCACTTTAGCGTGTCTATGGGGGGAAGAATCGGAGACCTCAGAAGAAGCCCCACGATGACACTGGGGGAACATGCAAGCTTAACACACAGAGTAAGGGCCAAGACCCTGGTCCCATACTAACCAGTGCAGCTCCACACCGCTCCCTCTTCCCATTTTAGCTTAATTAATAGCCTAAATAAAGCTTCTTTCCTGGACAGGTATCCACGTTACATGGGTCCCAAATCAGTGCATGCCAAACTGTTGGGTTAACCGAAGAGATTCAGAGCATGCCATGGTACGAAAGCCCTGGTCTTAACGCCACTCTTTTCTCTAGCACAGCTATTCAGTCAGTACCCTGAGGCTCTATCAAGTTAACCCCCACCTGGTGACATTAAATTCTGCCATCAGATGAATCAGTTGCCACAGGGCCCACTTGTTCCCTGTTTTGAAACAACGAAAGTAAATAAAAGTAGTCAAAATGGAGATTCGAAGTAAAGTGAAACAAAACAGCAGGACAAAGGCAGACACCACAAAGGAGTATGGGATTATGTCGAAAGAGAGACCAAGAAATGAGTGAGCGAAGGCTGCTGTGCAGGAAGGGGGTCAATTAAGACTGTCCAGGAAATCACAGTGCTTAAAAGGATGCAGTGCTGGGCTCATTCTGCACTGGAAAGGAGTTTTGCCGACGTGTGATGCGCCGGAGGGTATGGTAGTCTGCTTGAGTGTAAGCATGTTCTTCAGGGCCATGGGTTCCTGCACGACTGCTTACTGAAAGAAAAATGAACAAGGCATTACAGAGGACAGTATATTGTGTTGCAGGATAAGAGCTGAGGGACTCACATTTGCTCTGGGAGTCCATAGTGGCATGGGGGTGGGTGGTCATCTTCGGCTCCCGTCCATCTGCCATGCTGTCCTTCATGTAGCTAAGCCCTGTTATCTTCGTGATGATGGATGCTGGGCAGGAGTCAGTTGAGTCCCATTCATAGCTTTCATCTCCTGAAGTCCTTCTCCTGGGAAAACACAGTGAACTGTTGCCAAAAGTGTGAATTGCATCCTGCTCTTGTATGCCAACAAAGGTTGTACATCCCAAACTATTTAGTGATCTCCCAGGAGTGTAAACCAGTGTTATTGCAGAAATCAAAAACAATATAAATATTATGATTTTTACAGACCTCTTCTCTTACTGGAGAAGAAAATGAATATACAGCAAAATTGTCCCAGTTTGTCAGAATTTTGGAAACAATGGAAATAACTCACAGAACAATATCTAAATGTGTGAATGAATATATATTTACAGTATGTAAGTCAAATGACTAATTTGAGTTAAGTGTCTCAGGTGTTTGTTAGTGTCAGAAAGAAGACCTCACCCTCTGCTCTTAGGCTGCACACCCAGCTGCTCCATAAGTCCTTTTCCCTGCCCAGGGATATCAACACAGCCAGGTTGGTTTGGCGTTGGAGAGACAGTCTGGGTGCTGGTGGGCCCCAAGCTGCCCCTACCACTGCTCTGACTGGCAAAGCTATCCCGTTCTTCCTTGTCCTCTTTGCGGTCCCCAATCTCGATCTCCAGCTCCATCCCCTGCTCCCGTACCTCTTCTCCTTCACTTTCAGAGTCTCCTTGATGGAAGAAGACTTGCCCCCGTGATGGTAAGCTGTATCCCGTTGGCCGGAAAGCTTTTGTTGGCTTAACTGCAGCATCTCGAGGTCTCAGTCGGCCCATCTCTGTGCTTAGCCTGGAGGAGCCAAGGGAGATTGAAGATCTGAGTGGGGTCAGCTTGTGGTGCACAGATGTCAGAGCCTCCTGGTAAGATGTGGGCCACTTGGAAGTATCAGAGAAAAGGGTGGCCTGTTGACTGTGGTTTGATGATTGTTGGTCTGTGGATGTGGAACATTCTGGCTGCCTGTGCAAATCAATGACTGACCTGGAGGAGAATGGAGATGCACAGGCTTGGCTCTGACTCAAAGAGTCAATCCAAGCATTTGGGTCTAGAAATTCTTGAGAGGCAGATTTTTTCGATGAACCTTTCTCAGAACCAAACTGATCTAATATTACTGATTCCTTCAAAAATGACACTGGTGATATGCATATCCTGGAGGGCAAGTCACTACCCTGAATTTTGGAAATTTGAGAATTTCCACTTGGTAAAATATCCCCTATTTGATCTGTGTCTCTGATAGGACTGTCCTGTGTATGAGTACTCCAATCCTTCGGAACCACATCTGGTTCACCTTGCAGGGATGTCCAACATTCCTGGTCCAAGGAAGGACAGCAGTTTTTGGAGGTGGCAGTGTCTGATTCTGCTACTGGTTCATCAACACTCATCTCTACAAACCCTGGGAGGTTCAGGTATTCCAGAATTGACTTTGGAGGGGAAGGCTCTGGGTAAGGGCTCAACTGATCCCAAAGTGGACCTGAGTCCGATTCTTTGTCCATGTTAAATCTGTCTGTGGTAGACTTTGGTTTAAAGTTTGACTGCTGGGAACCATAAATTGGTCCTAGCTCAGCAGGCTGGGTGCCTGTATTGGCATTATCATCACAGTGTTCAGCTTCTTTCTTCCACGCATAGCTATAGTTTTCATTTGGACATCTCTGTCTGCTGCTGAAGTACTCAGGCAGAAGGACAGCAGTATCACAAATAGGTAAGCGGTGGGAGGGAGAGGTCCGCTTAGAAAAGGAGGACTGAGATAAGTCCTCCCAGTCAGTGTCATCCCCTTGTGGTTGTGTCCTTAGCAGCCGCTTAAAAGGTCTGGCTTGCTCCATCGATCTCTGGACAGGAACCAGACTGGTGAATGAGGTAAGGGGAGTAACATCTTGCAGCAGGTAAGCAGAAGACACCTTCTTCCCCAGAGTGTTGCATGTGCTTCCCAGATGAAAGGCAGGCTTACTCTTACGAGGAAGGGTGGCATTACGTCGTTTCCATATTGGCTGCTGGTCCGGTGAGTCACTCTGCCAGGCTCGGACCCTCAGGCTACTTGTGTACTGCTCCAACTCACGCTCCAGCTCCTCCCTCTCACGTGCCAGTTTCAGACATTTGGCAAGGTTTCCCCTTTCTCGTTCATGCTCCATCTGCATCACCAGAGTGCTCGTGGCAGTGAGTCGACCATCTCTTTCCAGAGGTAGGTACACAGGGTCCTTCTCCAGTCTGCTCAGGTCCGGGATGACCTCTCGGAGATGCTCCACATAATCCCGAACACGGTCCTCTTTGCCCTCGGAGTGTGACTGCTCCAGCAATCCCTCAGTCAAGCCTTGCTTATGGTCTTGGTATAAGTGTGCATGTTCAGAGAAGTTCCTGGCTAAGCCCCGCACTCGACCCACTGGCACAGGCAAATCCACAGTGAAAATGGGAGATGTCTTTTTCCTCTGCTCCTTCTCCGACCGTGGAGAGTCTGACTTTAGGGAGTCTAGCTGAGATGCGTGGCTGCTGCCTGCATCAGAGCTTTGTGTGAAGTCTGCCCTCAGATCTTGCTTATCCTCAGGTGTGTTGGGGGGGCTATTCTCTAAGGGATGGAGAACAAATCGCCCATCTGGACCTCTGGAGATGGACTCCAGGGTAGTGGAGGAACACAATCCAGCTGGGGGGCTTTGCGGAAAAGTATAGCGAGGTGGAGGGCTGGAGAGGAGGCGCTGGTCCTGCTTGTGGTCTTGGAATTCACAAGTGATCTTGTCGAAAGAAAAGCAGTGAGACTGGGAGGGTGAAGAACCTGGATGGGAGATGGTGCCTGGGGACATCTTCATCTTCAGGATGCTATCTGGACTTTGCCGGGACAAACTACTCCTGAGGGAAAGAAAGATGGAGAGACAGAGAGAGAAGTAGGAAAGGCAGAGGATGAAAAACAAAAAAGGAAAGGAACAGAATATGCAGTTTATTACCATTGAAAGAGGAGCATCACATCTGGTTGAATAGATGAGCGGGAAGAAAACAGAAATAAGGTTAAAATAAATAAGACAGTTTGACTCATACCTATCTGACAGGTCATTCCATGGTCATTCCAAGTAGCATTCAGCCTGGGTAAACCTTCTCATGTCACACACACCTTTGCCTCTCTTCACTTGCTCCCTACTGGTTCTTGCATTGTGATCAAGTCCTTGGTACTGGCTAATAGGTCCATCAATGGACAGGTAGCTATCTCCATCAAAAGGCTCCCTAAAACCTATGTCTCATCTTGCCCCCTCCAAACCAATGTAATGCTGCTTGAAGCTCCCCCCACCATGTGAGAAGTGTCACTCCAGGTGGTTTTCTTGTGTGGTTCCCCTATAGTGGAATGAGCATCCAAACTACATCTAGTCATCATACTCCCTCTCCACCTTCAAGAAACGCCTCATAACTCAACTGTTCCATGAATTCCTCTACTAGCTTGATGCCTGTTTTATGTTCTTTGAATGATCTGATGTTGGCCTTCTGGTCCTTGAATAGTCTTATTAAGTTCTTGCTTTGTTAGTCTTTGCTGCTCTGTTAAGTTCTTGTGTAGCTCCTGCTCTAGTGTTGCTTACACTTGTACCTGGACTTTCATGGGAAGCTGGGCCTAGCTGCCCTTATGCTTAGTTGACTCCTTGACAGAATATATGTCTATAACATGGTATTTGCCTCACTTGTATGTTTCTTTGGGCAAAAATGTCTGCTATATAAGTAAAATGTAAATATAATTGACAAACTTATTGTATTACTACTGGCTGAACAAACAATAGTAGGTACTACTTACTCAGCGAGCTGACTCTTGTGCAGAGCTATCTGAAGATCTATAAAAAACAAAAACAAAAGAGCAAAATCAACTCCAGGAATACACATAGACTGGCAAAGGACCAAAGTGGCAAGATGTTGGCTGAGGACCACACACGGCATTTTAACAGCAGTACAGCTACCAGTCCACACCTTCCCGCCTCTTCCTCCGCCGCCTTTTCCTCCTGGTTCTCACTGCACAAGCCATCCCCAGGGAGAAGAGAATAGCTACACAAAGGAAAACTACACCACCAGCTACACCAGCTAACAGAGGCTCTGGGACGAGGTCGCGGACCTCGTGTTCTGCTGGGTATGCCTCCATTCCTGTGGTGATATCAAAGCACACAAAAATCCGCTCAAAAACTATAGTGAAGACTCACTAGGAATAACAGCAGCTGTATAACTTCACAATAGCCTTCAGGGAGGCCTACAACATTCCCAGCATGATCATTAGCAAATACTCAATGGCTATCATGACCGGAAAATGGTCTGTTAGCAAGAATGTGGGATGATGCTGACCCCTGGTGGAGATGTTGACTGACACGCTGGGCTCCCCCACCAGCTCATCTTGGCGAGAAAACATCCTGAGCTCATAGTTGCAGTCCTGCAGAAAGCAGAAAGTATAACCATCTGGAAGGAACCAGACATCACCAAGTGGGTCTTGGTACAACTAACCCTCTCAGCTCTCAGATTCTGATTAGGTTTTTAAGTTAAGGTGTTACGTGCCGCTTTAAGGTCAGCTCCAACCACAGCCATTCTCCACTCCATTCATCCTCCATTCATACCCTAGACTGGGGCTCGTAACATAGGACATGATATCATCTTGGGTTAAAGGAATAACTGTATATATTACCTTAAGCAATCCTTGCACCAGCAACTCGCTTGAATTGGGGCTGATATCCCTTTCTAGAACTAGCCAATCCCCTTCATCATGCCGGGCTTGAAGGACAAAGCTGCTGATTGGTGGATACTGGGGAACTGGCGGTGACCATTGTAGGACAAGTCCCAATGAGCTCCGATTGGCTACAAGTGATGTAGGTGGTGCCAAGTTTGGAATTTTAGCCCGCACTAAGGGAGGATCTGCAATAGGGACTGAGAATGAGAGAGACAATGGAATAAAAAAAGCTGTTGGGGGGGGGGGGGGCAGCAGGTCACATGATCAAGTCTGAGAAAGGGCCCTTCTGTAAGCACTTAAACTAAATTCCTAAATAATCCCCAGTCATGACAAAGACGACGTAGGTACAAATTCAGCTTCCTGATATACCTGAGACCCCATGTCTGCAAACAAGTCTGGTCACCCACTGCTCAACAGAAAAGATCTGAGTCTATGGACAGGGTCATTAAGCAGGCTCATCACAAAAAGAAGAGTTTGCTGGGAATGTATCGGTTAGAATTACTAAGCCAATGCTAACTTTAGCATCAGCTATATGCTACATGCTGACATGTGCAGGCTAGGCAAATGGCTTCCTCAGCTCAGTAAAATGTTCTTATGTTACTTGGCAGAACACAGATACTTACCCAGAGTTCTGACAGTGATAATCTCGCTGAATGGTCCTGTTCCCATCTGGTTCTGAGGCAGCACACTGAACTGGTAGCTGGTGCCAGGCAGAAGACCCAAGACCAACAAGCTGGACGTGAATGGAGAAGCGGGTAGTGAAGTCCACTCCTGCCTCCCTGTGGAGCCCTGCTTTAGCCTGGGTGAGACACACCGAGACAGACAGAGGGCCTCAGAGTTTGCCAGAAGATGGTGAGCCTGCATGAAAGGAGAGTACGCCAGAGACTGACCAAACAGTGAACTTCTGGATGAAACCGCCGTCAAAGCCAGGCTCCCAGGACACATTGGCTCGATCGGTCCCGGGAACGACGAAGACTGAGCTCACAGCATGAGGACTGGTGCCTGTGTAATGGACATAGGGAATAACAGAACAAAGTGCAGTCTTAATGTCAGTACAGACCCTTTGTAATCTGCATGTTTAAATATGTCTATCATGTTCCAGTATTAGAACTGACCCCCTTTATGTCTTTATGTACATCTGTCATCTCCAAGTATCAGTACTGACCCAATGTATATCTTTCAGCTGGATTTTGACTCCCAGAAGGCTTTTCTATTATAAGATGTTGCTTTCTGTGTTTTTTGCACTCTGCCAGAAATAACTTACATTGTGTCCATCTGTAATACTATGTGTCCAGTACTATGTTGGGTGCATAGCGCCCCTGCGTGTTGTTGTGAGTGCCACCTTCTCACCCAGCACGAAGACCTCTGTCACCGTGGTAACAGCAGCCACACGATTAGCGGCACTGCACTCCCACACCCCCTGGTGGTCCTTGCTGAGTGGCCGCAGCACCAGGGAGCCGTTGGTTGCCACAATATATGGAGAGCGAGGGCTAGATCCGACCTGCAGGAGGCAAATGGTTAAAGGACAGTGACCTTAAAAAAAACAACAACAAAAGCTGAAAAAAAGCATTACAGTGCACAGAATGGAGACGGTGGGTATGAGAGTATGCAGTGCAGACTTTGGAGTAATCAGTGTAGAACTGAGTATCACGTTACAGACCTCTCAATGGAACTGAGTATCACGTTACAGACCTCTTTATAGAACCGACTATCATGTTACAGACCTCCCTATAGAACAGAGTATCATGTTACAGACCTCTCTATAGAACTGTCACATTACAGACCTCTCCATGGAACCGAGTATCATGTTACAGACCTCTCTATAGAACCGAGTATCACGTTACAGACCTCTCTATCCTTACCTTTCTCCAGGTTATGTTCACATATTGGTCTCCATCTGCCTGACAGGGAATGACCAGCTCTCTGCCGACCTCCTGTCTGTACTCCTCCTGGGGGCTGACTGTGAATGTGGGGGGGTCCTGTAGAGGCAGGAAAAGGCTGTGGCAAAGTTTGCAAAACCTGGCATGCCCTGGGAAACCTGTGTCTGAGCAGCAGTAAGAGGCATCCCACAGAAGATGAGGTTACAGTGTAGCAGCACAGCGAGCCGTCAGTGAAGTGGGTAGGATCGCTGTCGTCTGTACAGAAGACCTAGTTCTGAGTCTTGGTCTGATACATTCTGAAATACCACGGCAAGGATATTCCTAAGAGTCCTAGTTACTCCGTGATCCATACCGTATGAAGATGAACAGAGAGGGCTTGCCTGCAGGACTGTGGTGGTGGGATCCGATTGACCCATCGTCCCGTAGCTGTTATAGGGGGTACAGGCATACACCCCCAGCGCATTGTCATTGGCTGCAGCAATCAGGACAGCGCCCTCAGAGTCCAGTGTCCAGCCAGGGAACTGAGACAAGGTGAAACAGGATCTGAGCTCCTCTGGGCTCATTCAGAATGCCGTGTGGCCCAACAGCACTTCTACATACAACATCCGCTGAACAAGTTGAGGGAGTTATATTCTATGCCTAAAATGCTGCATTGTCCTGTGAGGCACACGGGTACTGACCAACTCCAAGTCCAAGGGCTCCCCGTCCTTAGTCCAGATCACATAAAGCAGTGGGGGTTCAGCTCGCACAGGACAGGGAATGCGCCCCCCCATTCCGGTGGGGAGGTAGGTCTCCCTGGGCATCCGCAGTGCCTGTGCAGGATCTAAAAATGGACAGGAAGAGAAGCGTGGCCACAATGCTGGAGGACTGTGTCCCTAAGGCCACTGTCACCTGATGGGCGCTGAGTGGGGTCTGTCTTTGTACGAGAGCAGCATCGATGGTACGTGATGCAGAATAAAGCTGTGAGCGGCTCCCTAAAGCGAACGCCTCCAGCGACATTCTTTTTCTGTTATTATCCGCATTATTATTAATTCACAGTTAATTGTATTGTTAATGTTTTTTTCAATTTAATACATACTATGTTACAGAGGGTAGATATTGTCTCTCCCTGCCTTGATACTGACATTTTCCCAGGCAGACATCTTTTCTTCTAGATCGAAGTACAATTTTAAAGTTGTGTTATAAAGCTCGGGCAATGGCTCCACGTGAGCCGTGAGCTTCTCCTCTGTTGTTCTATTGCTACGTTGCCGTATGGTTTCAGCTCATGTCACATACGGCTCTTCTCTCATTGGCTGAACCTCAGCGACGTCAGCAGTGAAGGTGAGAAAGTTAAATTTGCCTGAATTCTGAGCACAGGTGGTGAGTCGACGCTCAGCTTCCCATAGACAGTGATGGAAGGCCCTACCTGAGGCACGGCTTACTGGTTATCATGTGAAAGCTCCCTAACGATGCAAAATGGCATGCAAGGGCGCAGGCCTTCCTTACGCTTTACGGTGAGGTAGGCAGAAGCAGTGGGTGCTGTCAGCAGTCCATTGGTCGGCATGCAGGTGTAGTTCCCAGCATCCTCTGGGAGGAGGTTATGTATTAGGAGGGTTCCATCCACCAAGATCTTCACGCGTGACTTGAGAGAGCTGACGACACCACAGAACACAGATTCAGTTTTCCCTTTATGCTACTTCTGTATTGGTCTTTGTTTTTATCTATTTCTGGTTGACCTCATTTTGTTCTCTTTTTTCCCTGCGTCTCCTGTGTTGCCCTAGTCCCTAGTGTATAATTATTACCCTCACCTGTTCCTTGTTACCCAAATTCCCAGTGTTTGGTTGATTTAGTAATAGCCCACACCCTTTGTTATTTGTGTATTTCCCTTGTTGCTCAGTTGGTTGTTGCATTAGTTCTGTTTGCTGTAAATGCTGTGCGTTGAATTCCTGTGTGTTCCGTGTATGTTACAACTATTCCGGCTTGTTTGTTGCCTGTGGTCCCTGTAACTTGTTAGTTTTTCCCCGTGTTTAATTAAGCCTGTTTAGTTGTAGTTTTATTTCCTGCATCTGTTTTGACCCCTCGTGGTCCCTTTGTTTATAGTTAGTTTGTCATTTCCAATAAAACTCCTTGTCTGTAAGCCACTCTGTGTATTCTTTCTTGCTTCACCATAACACATGTTCACTCATTCCAAAGTGATTCATGGTCAAAGATAACTGTGCACTGAGCTCCTGATCACTCGTTTGTCAGTGAGTCATGGTCAAACAGCACTGGTCTTTATAGTCACTAGGGCCCTTGAGAGCTGCAGTAAAACAGCAGTGAAGCTGAGACCTTCAGGGTCGCACACAGTACTCACTCAGCATGGTAGACGTTCACATCCTGCTTCAACCATACGTAGGTCATATTGGGGGGGTCAGCCTCTGCTTGGCACTGCAGCAATGCATCTTGGGACATGTTAAGAGCTGTGTCCTCAGGTGGAGTGATGATGACTGGGGGACCTGTTTTGGCATTTGGAATCATTATAAATATGTACATACATATACACATACATGCGGTACTGTACAAATGGTGTTCACTATCAAAAAAAAAATGTGTAAGACTATAATATTATGTCTGTCAAAATGTGTCAGCTTAACCATTTCAAAACCTCCTCAAAAGTCACCCCAGTATTGGCAGCGAACATCCATACACCCATGATTTTTTGACCGCATTTGGCAAATCAATTAAGTGAGCTGGTGATGAAATTTACTGAATCCATGAAATGGCTGGGATGCCCCTGAGGAGAGGTTTAGGAACTGAAGTGTTGTTCTTCTAGTCATCCAACAAGGTATCAGTAACTTTTTGGAGAATGGAAGAATTTTTGGTGCCTTTTACTGTTCATTTATTGTAATATTAAATTATGTTTTTTTCTGAGCAAATGTATCCACCCATCCCATCCAGGATCTCCCCTGCATTTTTCCCTGAGTGTCCTGAATTGACTTGCCTGGTTGTGGAACATGAATGGATGGACTCTGCTATGTCTGAAAATGGTATTTACACCATATGACCACTAGGTGGCATTTCTGACCTTCTTAAGTACTGGGAAGCTGTGGACCAGCTTAATGCATGTGACTCACACACAGGGACAGTGAAATGCATTGGTGGTCAGGGGCAATCACAGCCGTCCCACCCCCACCCAGTTACCTTTGACCCTCAGGTGTGTGGTGTGACTCAGCTGGCCCTCGCTGTTGGCCAGAATGCATGTGTACTCCCCGGCCATGGCCCGGGACACAGCCCCGAAAGACAAGGTTCCGTTGGACGCCTGGAAAGGGGTGTGAGAATTACCGAATTACAGATGGAGCCATTTCAGATTGGACTACTAGGAAATGTATAAATAATCCACAGAATCTCTGGTTGTATTTAAAACATGATTGTTATAACAGCACTATTCACGATTCAGTATTTTTACAATTTATTTTCTATACAAGTATATAAAACTGCAGGAAATTATATGATATAATAATAAACAAATACATGTGATAATAGTGTCAGATAGAGTAATTCCAAATATGGGTGGCTTTTATGTTTCCGATGTCATGGCAACCCTGCGGTGTCACATGATTACTCACATTTAAAGGCGCTTCCTGTGTTGAGCTTCCATCAGCTGCCGTGTGGCTTTTCCTCCAGGTGACAGCCGGGGTGGGGTTGCCATGGCCGCTGCAAGTGAGGGACAGCCAATCGCCCTGCAGGACCTCCAGGGAGGGGGGTGGACTCTTGATGAACACGGGCGGAGCTGCAGCAGATGGGAAAAGCCATGTTTTCACTGTGTTAAACTCTATATGCTGACATTGGCTCCCTTTGTTGATGTATTTGAAACAAGGTGATAAATATTATAAATATTATTATTTTTCCTGTTAAAGAAAACCTTCATAAAATAAAGTAAAGCACTCACTAGTTCATAGTGCAAACATGTACTATGAAAACAGAAGTGTTAATCTGGAATGTGTTCAGGCTGAGAATGGGAGTATTAACCTGGAATGTGTTCAGAATGAAAATATGATTGTAACCTGGAATTTGTTTAGATTGAAAATTAGAGTATTAACCCAGAATTTGTTCAGGCTGAAAATGAAAGTGGTAATCTGTAATGAGTTCATCGAATGAAAGTGTTAACCTGGAACGTGTTCAGGCTTAAAATGAGAGCATTAACCAGTTAAATGTTCAGACTGAAAAGGAGTGTGTGTGTGTGTGTGTGTGTGTGTGTGTGTGGATTATCTTTGCATTACATTGTGGGAACCATTTTTCAGGTCCTCACAAAAATCTGTGAATGCAATCAGAAAACTACAAATTCTTGTATTTTATTTGGTTACTTATGGGTAAGTTTAGGACTGGGTAGAGGTTAAAGTTAAGGTAATATTGGGATTAAAGTTTTCTCTATAGAAATGAATGGTCCCCACAAGATATAATTTCAAACCTGTGTGTGTGTTCAGTATAGCTTTACCCCTGCTTCGACAAAAAGGTTTGCTGGTGTTCTCATCCGGGTCAGTAAATAAAGGTGAGTCACATTATATCACTGGCATCTAGTTGAAACATTATCCACTGCCACAACAGTGTTTAAAGTGGAAAATGCTTATCTGCATGTTTGTATTTGTCCAAACCCCATAACTCTGTTATTGCTATGGACACTAAAGCTGTAAGAACACTGACATTATTATGAAGACTGCATCTATTTGAAACCTGGTGTTACTGTGAAAATAGCAAAACAGACAGAACCCTGATACTGAAGTTCACAGAATCCTGACATTGCATGAACATTGTGAAGCTGATAGATTTTTATAATATGCTTTGGATATACTCTATAGCCCTGAAGCTTTTACCTGCGACAGACAGAAAGATCCAGGATCCATTGCGAGAGTCCTCTGCAAGTCTGTCCAGCTGCAGGATACGGCACTCATACCAGCCCTCGTCCTGTAGACGAAGATGGTCCACCCTCAGAGAGTTCAAATGGATCAGGGAAGCACGACCTGAACAGCCACAAAAATATCAAAAGATACATTTAAGAAGTCATGTGGCGCAGAGAGACATTTAAGAGGTCATCTGGCATAGAGAAACATTTAGGGGTCATCTGGAGCAGAGAAACATTAGGGGTAATTTGATGCAGAGAGACATATAGGGAGATATCTGGCATAAAGACACATTTAGGGGGTCATCTGGCACAGTGAGACATTTAGGTGTCATCTGGTACAGAGATAGATTTAGGGGTCATCTGGTGCAGAGAGACATTTAGGGGTCATCAGGCATAGAGATACATTTTGGGGGTCATCTGGTGCAGAGAGACATTTAGGGAGTTATCTGGCATAGAGAGACATTTAGAGGGTCATCTGGTACAGTGAGACATTTAGGTGTCATCTGGCCTGGCATAGAGATATATTTTGGGGATCATCTGGTGCAGAGAGACATTTAGGGGTCATCAGGCATAGAGATACATTTTGGGGATCATCTGGTGCAGAAAGATATTTAGGGAGTTATCTGGCATAAAGATACATTTTGGGGATCATCTGGTGCAGAGAGACGTTTAGGGAGTTATCTGGCATAGAGAGATATTTTGGGGGTCATCTGGTACAGAGAGACATTTGGGGGTGATCTGGGGCAGAGAGACATTTAGGGAATCATCTGGCACAAAGAAACATTTAGGGAGTCATCAGATGTAGAGAGCTGACTGAAGATAAAGGACAGGTACCGAGTGCTGACATCCCCATGACGCAGATATAAATGAATTTACATCTGGGTGTAATTTTGGATATACAGTGTCTTAAGTCCCACAAACAAAGCAAAGTGTGTAATGTTCACAACATGCCCCAGAATTTCCATATTATCATATGAAATTATATAATACACGATCATTCGGAGAATTTGTCATCCAATAACTTCACAAAGTTACTTAAGCAATGAGACAGTATGACATAGTGACATGCACACATACTCACATTCACACTCCACCACAAAGAAGCAGGGTGTGTTCTGCACTTTGAAATGTGATCTTGCTGTTGCCTGGTGACAGGGGTGCAGCATTGACCTTCCCACCCTGCTTTCTGTCTAATCCACTCATAAAAAGGGCCTCTTTCCCCTGATAAGCTGTGATGGCTCATGACCACGGCTTGACCTGCCCTGTCTATCGCCCACACGCTTCATCACTGGACCAGGCTTGGAAAGAACTCAACATCTTTCTGTCTGGGTGAAAATGAGGCCTTGCTGGACATGCACACACCATACAGAAATGGATTCTCTTAAATTGAAGCCGCTGGTGCATGCTGGGTGGTATGGCTGTGCGGTGGGTGGCGGCTGGCCTGCTTAAAAAAACGGATGCTCCCCTCAGTGCCTCAGGGCACTGAAAAGATGCGTGTTTGGGTCAGATAACAGGTATTTGTCCTGTCACTGGGTCACACCTTTTCCTGTGTGCCCTCCCAGTTCCTGTGTGCCCTCCCAGTTTCCTGAAGAGTGAGCATTGTAAACAAACAGCCACATTCACAGACACACACACACGGTGTTGACCCTACAATGAAAGGACTACACACCCACACATACATAGGAATATTTTTCTAGATTAACTCTATTTAAAGTCCAGACACTAATATTACCAATTGGAACACACTTTAAGTAGGTAGGGCTAACATCACTGCTCTCCAAAAGCAGGTTGCGATAATGCACAGTATTATTTATGATGTGAATGCAAGTGTTTTAAAGGGGCACAGTGCTGAAGGAGTATGCAAAAGGGCATAGTGCTTTAGAAATTTGTAAAGGGACGCAGTGCTGTAGCAGTGTATACAGTAAAGGGGTACAGCTATAGGAGTGTGTTAAAGGGCACCATGCTGATAGAGTGTGTAAAGGGGAGTACGCACTCCAACATGTGTATTCAGCATGTTCCTCTGAATCATAGTGCAAATATAGAACACCTTCCCATAGGTTAGAACCCATTGTATTATTATTGCCTTTGCATGAGGCAACACTTTGAAAGCTGATTAGCTGGAATACGTTGGCTCAAGAGCTATGGAAAGTTGATTGGCTGGCATTTTATGGCTGAAGAGACAACTGGCTGACACGTCCTGGTAGAAAAGGGCTGGAAAAGCTGGTTGGATGACACATACTGCCTGGAGATCCCTGGCAAAACTGATTGGCCTACACATGCTGGCGCAAGAGCTATGGCACACTTCATTGGCTGGTGCAGCCTGTGTGTGTTTCTCAGGCTTTCTTGCATTGGCTCCCAGCTTGCATTACATCACTAATTTTGCCTGGGAGAATGCACCAGTATCCAGGGCAATTTGCATCGCTTACAAATCAGATGATGCCTCACCTTGCCTGCCGTTACAGCAGCAGCAGCGGCGGCGGCCGGCCCTTCCCATTACCCAGGGAATATGAAATGTGTGTCTAATTTCAAACAGCACAAAGGCTCCTGACTCGTACAGCTCCCCTACACACATCTATTTCCTTAAAAGGAAAACGACGGTGACAAGCACCCCCCCCCTCCCCCCACGATACCCTGCGTCCGCCACTTCTGATGCAACAGAATGCAAGACTGTGCAGCACTGCGCCTGGTGGTGCAAGCTGCTGGAGAGCAGTCTGGGTAACCCAGATCAGGGAATGTCGGCGCATCCGTGGCGCTCGGCCCTCCCGCAGCCTTTTCGGGAAGCTCCTTCGCCTCGACGTCTATCGAGAAATCAACGCTTACCCAGCCAATCACGGGGCCGGCTTCTGCCCAACATGACACCACAGCAGGGAGAGCCCAGAGCTCAGCTCACGCAGAGCTGATGGAGTGAACATGGCTGAGTTCAGGTTTAGATGAGACTGGGGTGGGGTTTACATTGGGTATAAATTAGATAAGACAGAGTGGGAGTTTGGTTCAAGTTTGAACTGCATAAGAAAGGACTGCATGTGCATGTGATGGTGAAGACTTACCCTCATAGTCGGGGTGCACACGGGGTGCGTGGACCCCGAATTTGATGAGTATGGGAACATTGTATCCCTGCCGGAGCCATTCCACCACGTGCAAGGGGGTGGGGTCTACAGGGGGTGGGCTCCGGCCAGTGGAAGCATCACTGGTCAAACTGGGGGCTCCAAAGTTGCATGCGAGGTCTGCTGCCCCACCCACCCTAGCATGAACCATGGCCTCTGTATCATGGGTGTATTCTGCGAATGGGGGGGAGGGGGTTCAGTCACAAGAACATAGAATAAATAAGTTACTGCAGGCAAGAGTCAGACATGTAGCTGAAAATCAGGTCATTCAAAATGTGGTGAAAAATTGTTATATTATTCATACGTAATTTTTACTGGGAGCCAAATGAACCAAATGGAAGGGAAAGTGATTAGTTGTCATTGTTGACACACCATAGCACCCAACAACAAAATATGTCCCCTGCATTTAACCCATATGTCACATCGTGACATAGCAGGGGGCAGCTAATTCAGCACCCAGGGAGCAGTGCCAGTGCTTGGGGGGCGGTACCTTGCTCAGGGTACCTCAGTGGTGCTCAGGGATTCAGACCAGCAATCTTTCTATTACAAATGCACGTTCCTAACCCTAATACTACCACAATTATTAGTATGAATACATCTAACATCCCTTAAAAGAACATCTTGATTAAACCTTTAATAGGCTTGAAACAGATGAACCGGAACAACAAATGGCAAACATGGGAGATAACAGAAAACAGAATTGGAAAATAGATGAGTGTAAATGCATTGCACGTGGGGACCATCACCCCACTTTCAGGTCTCCACCTTCCAAAGTGGATGCAGAAGCTCCTCCAGCAAGAGCTCAGCTGCTTGTTTCATACAAAAACAGTATCAGCTGTGTGCTGGTAAATATATTTATCCGATGGGAGCCTGCCTGCAGTAGCAAAGCAGGAGGGGTGCAGAACGAGGTCTCCACTCACCCAGGAGGTAGAGTGTGGCAGCCGCGGCCAGCCAGAGCAGCCACATCCTTCCTGCTCTCGTGTCCGCAGCCCTCAACCTCTCATCCGTCTGTCTCTGCTCACCAAGTGGGGGGCTAACAGCCGCCAATCGTGTTCCGGCTGCCAAATGGAGGAGGTTGGCCCTTCCTACAAATCTCACCTGTCAAAACAAGGACAAAGGTTTCTGTTTTACGAGCAGGCAAAGTGCTGAGGTGCTCACCCAAGCACATGCCAAAGGCTACATGCTACATCCATAGCCTTAAACTTTAACCCCAGCTCAGGCCCACACCCAAGATTGCCTCACATCTCCCATTCCTGCCCATCCATCTTACAGATCGTCTGATGACCTGTCAGTCACTGTTACGAGGCACATCCACGGCCCTGCCCCCACCCACTCCCCACATGCTCCAGTGATCGGCCTTAATTCCAGCTTATGACAGAGTTAATCAGCCCACAGGATGGGGGTATTTCTGGCACAGAATTTTATACAGAAAAATCCATGGACACAAACACAACGTCTAATTATATTGGTGACACATTGTGGTCCCAGATACCAAAGCAACAAAAAACTAACATCAAAAAATCTATCGAAAATGTGCACTGAAACACAAATCACTGCACTAAACACTGCACATAAAGTGGTCTATTACCATTGCTATTAATTTTATTAACTTTCATCAACTTGCCCAGTACACAACTTAATTGCCCTGCTGTTCTGTTTCCATGCTGGCAGACAGCAGTGTATGTGTGTGTGTGGGGCGGGGAGGGGGGGTCAGAAGGTGGGAGGGTCAGCTGGCCTGGGATTTATTCCCAAAAAGGCCCCAGGTCACCAAACACAGGTGTAAGGAGAGACAGAGAGAGAGAGAGCAGGAAATGGCAATGAACCGCACCAGCTCCCTGGGGACAAAGTACAATTGTCATGGCAACGTGGTGGCAGTCTCTGGGACTTTTCCACGAGCCGTGAGCTCCACCCCCTCCCCCACATGTGGGCGCGGTGGCAGGTGCAGAGCCACTCAGGTTACCTGGGAACATGGCAGCCGGGAAAACAGGCCAAGTAGCCAGAGTGTGTCACGCTGAGAGGAAGTCACCACGCTCTCTGTGAGAGGCTGAAGGTGTGCAGCGCTGTGGCCAGAGTGTGTCACGCTGAGAGGAAGTCACCACGCTCTCTGTGAGAGGCTGAAGGTGTGCAGCACTGTGGCCAGAGTGTGTCACGCTGAGAGGAAGTCACCACGCTCTCTGTGGGAGGCTGAAGGTGTGCAGCGCTGTGGCCAGAGTGTGTCACGCTGAGAGGAAGTCACCACGCTCTCTGTGGGAGGCTGAAGGTGTGCAGCGCTGTGGCCAGAGTGTGTCACGCTGAGAGGAAGTCACCACGGTCTCTGTGAGAGTCTGAAGG
>JAODKE010000125.1:31314524-31328079 GCA_026779605.1 Mormyrus hasselquistii
TGAAGGTGTGCAGCGCTGTGGCCAGAGTGTGTCACGCTGAGAGGAAGTCACCACGGTCTCTGTGAGAGTCTGAAGGTATAGCGCTGTGGTCTCTTTCACTGGTTGTCCTTCTGTCTGTAAAACACAGGTTAACCCCCCTTCCGGCTTTGAAAGCAGCTAACACGCCTCTTTAACCCAGTCACATGGTAGCGATATTTTGTTGGTTTTAATACCTTTCCCAGAGATACCTCTGTGGGTTTTTATAGTGATAGGCTGCTTCCAGAACTAAAGGAGGACCAGCAAGGTGCTGATGCTTCATGAAAGCTTAAATGTCAATGTGTGAGCTGCTCTGTGTGTGTGTGTGTGTGTGTGTGTGTGCCATCTAATGCGTGATCATGTATTTCTGCCTGTGTTCATTCCTTCCCGTGTCCAGTGTGTTTACTCAGTTACGTGAGCCAGCATCGTTAAGGTGAGTTCTACTAGGTCCCTGCTAATCTGAGATGATCCTGCATCGCTCACTGAAGCGTGCGCCACTGGCCAGGCATCTCAGTGCGGGCTACACGCTCTGCATACCAAGCTCCACATGCTACCGTGGGCCTCCTCTGCTCTCCAGCACTCTGCGCGAGGGTCAGATACATGGCCTGGACATGTGATATGGGTGACAGAAAAGCATTTGCTGTGGAACTTCTCTGACATGCTCGTCTATATAACCGAAGAGTCACAAAGAACATTTTGAAAATCAAAGTCGCGTTTCAGAAGAATAGCTTTACAGTAATTTGTTGCATTTTTTTAATGGAGAAATTGTTCATTGAATCGTCTGGGTCACTACTGAGGAAAAGTCTTATCCCAAAAATCTGGGTGCCAAAGCAAGGAATGAAAAGAGTCATGGAGAGGTTGTCTCTGGGAGACACACAGACCATCCGTGCTTCCACCACAGAACATACGCTCTTCATTTTCTCAGATGGAAAAAGGGTTTGTTCGGAACGTCCTTATAACAGAGAACAGCCGCTTAGTTGTAAATGACCTTAGAAAAACATGAGGGCGAGGGCTGCCTCCCAAATGGGTATTGTGATAATAAACAAATTCGTGTTGGTTTTGCTCTCTTTATTTTAAAATGCCCTAAAGCTTACAGGGAGACCCTGACTTTTGGCATGACCTCATTAATAAACTGTTGGCCACTGCTGCTTCACTGGGCATTCCTGCACCTCAGAGCCTGACGTTGCTAAATTTGAGGGTCGGCTCTCAGGGTGTTTGGGGCGGCCCAGAGTCCATGGGGACTGAAGCGGACCTTAAAGACCTAAACAAGGTGAGACCCATCTACCGATTGGCAAAAACAAAAAATATGTGGTTGGTTGGCAGAGATTCAACAACACAACAGATACAATCTCACAACACAAGGCTGAGATCCCTGGCTGGTTCTGAAATTCAACACAAAACTGTAAAGGACCTGTAAACAGAAAAGGCTCCTGTGAGCTGGTCAGGTTTATGTAAATCTACAAATTAAATAAGACCAAAAATGGCTCACAGGCTGGCTTTTGGATGCCTTGGTGTGTGTGTGAGGGGCATGAGTGAGAGCAATCCATTTGGCTTTAGCTGTTGATTCCATTCAAGATGGTGACCGTGTTTGGACCTGGAAACTAGTTCAGCAGCCAGGACTTGTGTTGCACTGGCAGGTGGGAAAGTCCATTACTGAGGCACTGGTACGATGAAAGGCTAGATCGCTTTTCTATTTATCCAGACCCTCTTGCATTTAAAGTCTAGCGTTTCTACAACACTCACCGCTCCAAGCCGTCTGTTATTGTAAAAAATAACAATAATAATGATAATAGTAATACTGACAGGTAACACGTTATTGCTTACAGTGAACCAAGCTGGGGAGTGTAGCATAAGAGGAACAGGCAGTCGATCACCACAGGGACCTCCTAACATGTGGACTTTAGCGTCTGATCCACTTTACTGGGAGCTCAGCCGCTTTCTAACAATGCGCCACTATACGATGTTTCAGTGCACCTTTTATGCTTGTTTGGGAGGCGGATTCCCACAGAAACACCCTACAATGCCTGAAAGGGGAACAAAGGACACAGCACCATGAAAGCATTCAAGATTGATGAGCCAACAGGTCGTTTTACAGCTGGAGAAACTTTTGTTCCCTGTGACTAGCACGGAGGCAGAAATAAAACAACAAAAGTAGCCAACTATTTGATATTGATGGCGACGGAAAGCGAGGGTCGCGGAGCACTTTTACACAGTCAAGCCTAGACTCGGTCATACAACTAACGCCTTTTAACTTAAAAAGGATAAGCAGCGCCTGTTCTCTCTTTCTTCCCATAAGTTACAACGGTACACTTTGGCTACACACACACTTCTCTTTTACCTAATTAATTAGGAGTATCTTCACCGAAGTCAGAAATCAGAAATGCGTTCATTCAAATGTCACAAATAGAACTGCACCGATGCGTAACTAAGTGGCGGAGAGCTGAAGTCCACCGTCTTATTCCGCTGATGAGACGCTGAAAACGAGCCATTACTAACCGACAGACGGAGCTCCGTTTAATTCGCCCTGTAACTAAATGTTTTATTCACTTTCACCATCATGGACTACAACTTCATCTCGAATGTAATGTAGATTATTTAATTTCCTCATTCCCTTACAAACACTGATGTGATTTAACTTTATGCGTGTATACGCTCTTATGCGGTATGGTTATCTGAGGAATCTGCGAGAAATTAAAAGGTATGATAAGCACAATCACAAAGCTCTAAAGACATCATACTTATGTCAGACTTATATCACACTTATTTTCAGCCCCGGAGACGCGTTACTAACGACGCATTTCGGCGCCGCACCTAATGTCGCCGTTTTTAAATAATAACCGTATTGCGAGTACGCTGTCAGAGGCTATTTAAACTGTGCAGTAACATGTAGGAGATACATATCATACTTCGGAAACTACTTTCACTTAGTACGAGCTATAAAATAATAACGCAACTGAGTATTAATGGTGAATGTTTGAGAGGGCGAATGACTTACAAGACAAAGCGGTGCAGCCGGCTGGAGAGATGGGGAGCGTGTAAGTGACACCTCGCAGGCTGCTTAATCCCCGCAGCTCGGCATCCGAAGCAGACCCAGGAAACGCACCATTCTTCACAGCTTTGCTGCGCGCATCACCGGGCCGTGGAGCGCATTCAATTTCCCCGGTGCGTAGCAGCGAAATAAGCAGAGCATTTCCCCAGCAAGCCACAGTCCGGGTTTACAGAGACCAGCCCGCTCCGCCCGGCGTTACACAGACTGACCCGCTCCGCCGTCTCCAGGTTTATTCAGACCGACCGACTCCGTCCGGGTTTACACAGACCCACCCGCTCCGACTCGCTCCGCCGCGTCCGGGTTCGTCACGCGCTCCTGTCACTGTCTTACCTGTTGACCGGCGGCACACGCGCTCACTGTCTCACACTCGCACACTTTCTGTCACACAAATACATTCTCACACACCGACAAACACACTCACACGCCACGGACCTCAAGCGCAACAGCCTTACATCGCTTTAAGGATGCCTTTAATATAACTTTTTAACTCAAGCACCAATATTCTTTGGTCATTGACTGTATTTTGTACGCCCAATCCAATCAGAAGGTATACGCGGTATTTATTACTGTTTTAATTTGAATGTTTTTGTATTGCTGGCCAATGCCGTTGCACAATTATTTATAACAGCTTGTTTTATTTATTCGTGTGCAGTACATGTTTTCTACGCAAATACTCTGGGAATTACAATCAGAAGCAACAACGTGCGATAGTATAATGTCATTCCCTCCAGTTTTGGAATTTACTGTAAAACGTCAATAGAAACCCTCCCAGCATTTCCCCGACCAACTTTTTATGAATGTCTCCTCAGCCACCATTTTTGGAAACCTACGTAAATTATATTCGGAATCATGTACACGCATTTTCGTGTGATGAACATACAACTCCACGTGCCATGCCACATATGCCATTTATCCTTACAATTAAAAAATAAACGTGACAACGGGCTGTCTGTGCTTTAAAGCACGTATTAATATTCGTCTCTGCCCATCGCGGTTAATAGTGCCCCGTTTTACAGTCGGGCGTGGTAATCAGCGCCGGCTCCTCTCATTCTGCCTCGTTTTGTCAGCAGATCCTCCGGCGTCCTTGCAGCCAGTCGATAAGGGCGTCTTGGCTTTGCCACACTGGGGATCCCGGCATCAGTGAAGCGATTCATGACTTCCATGTACACCACTGACGGAAAGACGGAAAGCCATGAACCCCTGTCTTCAGAAACTCTTTTGTGTGTCATCTCACAGAGGGACTCCTAAAGATTCACACAACATATAGGCTAGAATATGTGTATATGTAAGCATGATGCGATTTCTTTTCAGAGTGTCAGAGTTTACAACCGCGCGCCGGTGTTTCTCGGGTGTTATAACAGACCCAAACTGGGCGATGACTGCAGACTCTAGTTTCGGTAAAGACCTAAGAGAAACGGCAAACACTTTACTCTTCGGTGCCATATTTAGCAGCAGTCTTCTAGCAAATCATCATCATCATCATAGTTAAGACCACAAGAAATGATAATCATTTTAAATAATTTCTATATTTATCTGGAGCAATCAGATTATCACTTACTGCGCGATTAGGCTGGCATCATACAGGACAGAACACACCTTTTTAACATAAAAATATTCAATTTAATTTAATTTTTGGGAACATGTGACGTTTTCTGTATTAAACGTCGTACACAAATAGTAATTCGTTACCACTAGTGGAATAGAAATGTAAATAAACCCTACATTTCAGCAGCAAGGCACATTTTAGGTGAATTTAAACATTTACTTAGTTTGATGTATTATTCAATTTCCCCTGCATTAACAGTAAATTGCTACATGGATACTCTTGTTTTACTTCGGGGCTCTAACTCAAATACGACACCCAAAAAGATGATGCTCATTGAGCCAAGAGAACCAAAAAGAGATAACATCTGCATTACATCTATCACCAAATGTTGAATGTGAAACCACCACTGTCAACTCAAACATTAATTTTGGTGGATGGATAAATACCGGCTCTGTGGTTCCACCAAGACGACAAGAAACAAGTTGATACACAGTAGAAGAATTTACACAGCAGCCCATCTGTATTGGCTCTCAAGCCTGGAGTTCGGTATTCTCTATACACCGTATCGTAAATCAGTGCTTCCCTCTCAAGACAGAATTTCAATGCAGATCTGTACATTTTCTATAACAAACAATTAAGCATTTTATACAAGCTGTATAAATTGTCTTTAAAATAGACGCTAAACAGAAGAAAGACGCTTTTGCATTAAAATGTACATGATTGTATAAAGTCTACGCTACCGACGCGAGGTTGGGAGATAAACTCAAAATGCGAAGGGCTGTAGGGTGGCAGAGAAGATGCGGCGACAACTCGCTTCGCCATTGGCTACGAGTAGAGGCCATGTCGTGCGCCATTGGCTACGAGGAGGGGCCACGTCGTGCGCCATTGGCTCAGTGGTCGAAGTCCGGGATGTCGTCGAAGGAGTAGCCGCGGTAGCCTTTGGAAGCGTAGCAGGCGATGCGCAGGTGGTAGAAACCGGGGAGGAAGACGAGGATGCCGACGATGAGGACCGGGACGGTGCGCTCCGGACGCTGGAAAAGACAGGCGACAAGTGCCGCAGGGCAGCCTCATATCAGCGACATGCCTGGCTCATTTTCTGTTTGATCAAGTGTAACCGGTATTGGAGGTTTCAAAAGCGACCATACCTACAATGTCAGTGATTCAAAACCTGATTTCCAATGCCTGTTATTCTGGATTTAAAAGTGAAATACAAACGTTGGTAATCATAATTAAATTAGTCTGACACGAGAGCACAATTTTATATTCAGTTTCTGCGTGGGACTCAAACTGAGATGTAGGGTCACTATAAACGAAGGACATCTGTTCGGATTTAAATAATTGTGTGTTTAGAGGTTGTTGGCTCATTGAGAAGAAGGCTCACATGCTATACAAAAACGGCACTGTAGGACTGAATTCAGATTGACAATAAGAGTTTCCTAATCTTAAAGCACTCCATCCCATCCCCGCCACTGGAGAAAGTCGTTAAATCACTCTAACACACTTAGTGTCTTGTCATCTCATCATGCTTACGGATGGGGGGGTGGAATCTCACAGCATATACAACAGTCTTGCCGGCGCTGTCTGCACCGTTTGGAGAGCAAAAATACAGACATGGTCAATACCAGCAATAAAATAGGTGAAGAGTTAAGGATGTGTGAAGAAGACGGAGAACGAGTTGAAAAACACCGCGGATTTCAAAGCATGTGCACTTCCCTTTACGAGGTGCTACCAGCACACATTCAAACTGTCAGCCACGGACCAGCAAAATATGCTCATTACTTATTAATACCGTAACACTCGTTTTCGTTTTTGAATATATTTATCTCGTTTTTCTTACAAGATTTGGTGCCATTTACTTCACGAAATATAAGACAAGGCCCCTCTCAGCCTATTCCCAGTGCATAGACCTCCATTCGCCCGTAAGGTAGATTTATTTTTAACCAGTTACCATATTACGACGCGCCAAAAATATCTCCCGAGCTCCATTGTTCCCATTAGCTGTAGTGATACTATTCAAGCTATTACTGTCATTTAGATTGCTCACAGGTTGCTTTACGAGCCGACAGGCGAGTGTAGGGGAAGCACTCAGCGTAATGAGAGCAGATACTAGGGTGTCAGATATCGATTCTGTAAAGTTCAAGTTCATAAAAACAGTACTGGAAGTGCGCACTGTCTGGAGTTCACCTCCCTTTCATCTGCAATGGGGATTTGGAAACCAAAATAACTTTTGAAACGTTGAGACTGTAAATTTGTTGTAAAACTGTTACAGGCAATGCTATGTATATATGCCCGTTGCTGTACTTATCTAAATGTGGGCCGTCCATTCATTTCTATGGGAAAAACTCTAATCCCAATCACGACACTCTTAACCCCTACCCATCCCTAACCTTAACCATAAGTAACCAACCCAAATAAAAGACTTTGGGCATGTTTACTTTTTTATTGCATTCACCGATTTTTATAAAACTGAGGTTATCCAAATGAGGACCTCAAAAGATGTCCACAAAAGTAGGGAAATTTCAGGTTTTACTACACTTTGGGGACAATCTGGTCCTCAAATGTGATCTATGCAAAGTCACCCACACACACACACACACACTGCCTTTTCCGAAGAATCGTCTGCTCTGGGCACCCACATTGCGTTTGTCATATCCCAGACATACAGCCGGTGGCTCCTTCGACCAAAGTGGCGGCGGGTGGCTGAGCTCCATCGCAGCAGGATTTCAAAGACTGCTACAAGATGCTACCCACATCGCTATTATTAATGACACAACCTCAGCGCAATGCGATCACCAGCGCTCAGCCTAACAAGAGCGACCCCGCTAGGGGCAAAACAGGCTAGGGGAAGCCTGAGAAGATTCCCTGGGGACGGCTTATGCCGCACACATACATATGTGCATAAAAAGAAACCTAAACGCAGAATGAAACACACTAATATATCAATACGACAGACTGTTCATGACCCAGCACGTCAAATAGAACATATGTTTGGTTTGTTGCTCTTTTATGCAACGGCTTTTATGCGAGATAAATACAGTGTACATACGTGTAATGAGGTGAATCAAAATCTGCTTCGTCTAAGGTGGGCCACAATTAAATCCTTTATAGCTGGAAGCTGATTGTTTCAGTGACTCGCTAAGATAAGCGGTTGGAGGATGAATGAATGATTGTACAAAAGACTTCACCTCCGTGTCATGCAGGGTTACTGTAAAGAGTCGATTCATACACTAGAGGGCACCGTGGCTTTGGTTACTCACTGTGACTTCAATGTATCCAGCCAGGAGCAAGGCTCCAATTACAATCAATAACGAGCCAATCAGGAACAAGAAGGCGGCCAGGGCAATCGCCTTATATGGGACTTTGGGCGGGGTCTTCTTGAACTGCAAACATAAACAGGCACCTTTACTATAAAACAACGAACAAAGCAGGGTCTCTGCTAACTTCAGCCAGTTGGTGTCTGTCATCCAAGGGACCAGTACAGTCCCTCGCCACTATTTTATTAAATAAAAGACAAAGGAGTCTCCACTGTCGGCACTAAACGACTGACTCTGTCCCAGATAAGCGGATGTGGAAGATGGATTTAATACTAACAGGCTAATCATCATTATCGTTCCCAGCAGTTAAGTTAAAGCCTTCTATCAAAGGTAAAACAACCTGGCTGTAGGGGGAAACCTATTTTAATAAAAATCTGAATTTTTATGCACCTCCGCGATTCGGGTGCGGGAGCGACTCCGGGCTGGAGTCCGCTGCCGGGCTCTGCACGCCTAACGCTGGCGGAGCCTCACCTGTAGGTCGATGTAGCCGTCTTCGCCGTCTGGCACCCGGCAGTACTTAACATTGCTGGCAGGTAGTCCACCGGCCCCGGACATCGTCCCAGGCTGCGAAAATGCAAAGCGGCCGGGGTTGCAATGTGATCAGCCCAGAGCAGGCGTGGCTTTAGGGGGAGACGCGCCTGTCTCTTTCTGCAGCTCCTTCCTGCTTTCCGCTTCCCCTCCGACATAAAAGGGAAGCGACGCGGTCGCCATAGTGAGAAGGGAAAGTGTGAAGGACTCGTCAGGGAGCGTCATCAGCCCCCCCCCATCAGCCTCCTATCCGCTAAGCAGTGACTCTGTTCGGTCCAGCCCAGCCCAGTACCCAGAAGCAGGTGGAACTGCCCCAAAGAATAACGGTTTTATTCAGGTCGTGCTGTGGAACTGATATGAACCTAGCCTGACACTGACTGTGTATTTCACACACGAGTTAGAGGCACATTTATTTACATGTCTGCAGCTCAGTGGAAAGAAATGACCTCTAATAGATACATTGGGTAATCTCCCCTAGAGGACCGTCAGCAGGGACTGTTGTTCGTCGGTTAGATACTAAACAGCTTGAGGTCCTTCGCAGAGCACAGCAGAGGCAAAATGGTCAAGGACACCTCCTGCAGGCTAGACAGGCAAAAGAACATCTATCATGGTGATGTCAGCACCTCAGGGCAGCTCATAAAGCTTCCACTGCAGGCCGCTTCCACTCTCACTGCAGGCAGGTCCCACTCTCACTGCAAGTTATTCCCACTCCAGGCTCATCCCACTCCTATTGCAGGCCAGTCCCGCTGCAGGCACTACCACTCCAACTGTAGGCCATTCCCACTCTTACTGCAGGCCACTCCCACCGCAGGGTGATCCCAATCCCACTGGAGGCTGATACCACTGCAGGAACTCCCACTCCCACTGCAGGTAGGGTAAATGGTTATAGCATTTGGGGTCACATTACAACATGTCTCCCCCTCAGGAGGTTTTATGCTCTAAACTGCAGTCAAGGTCTCAGTGAAGACACATGGACAAAAGTTCACGTTGAGCAAATTAATCAGCTTCTTTAGCAGGGCTATCAGTAAAAATGTGGCATTTCTGCTGAATGTTTAGCACATGTTTCCCTCAGTTAAGCACCCCGATGTTCTTCCTTCTCTCTCACAGTCCTGAGGTGATGGCGGACAGCACAGCACAGCAAGTGTGTCACTTGTGAGCAATATGTTTAAAGGAGCACACCTAGAAACGTAACTTTGAAGCTGAATGACGACACCTAGCCACTCAGACCCCTTTCTGTGCTATTTTTATCTCTGGTGTGAGTCATAGCCAATAAGAAAGGAGGGGGCCGGGTCTCTGGCTCATGTACATGTTGTGCAGGTCGCGAAGCACTCAGCCGACATCCTGGGAGCTTAAGCTTTCACCATGTTTCTCCAGAAGGGTCTGCAAAGCACATAAACAGAAGCAAAACAATGTTACAAGCAAATTATAAATACAAATGCATAACAATGGATCAGTGCTGACAGCGTGTGAGACAGAGGTTACTAACTGCCCTCAGCGACAGTGCGTGTGTGTGTGTGTGTGTGCATGAGGATGAAATAGAGAGTGGGCGAAGAAGAATGAAAGGGAAAGAATGCATGAATGGAGTGTGTGAGTGAGAAGAAGGGAAGGTGAGAGTGGAGGAGTAAGTGTATTTGTGAGAGAGGAAGAGAGAATGTGTGTGACTGAGGAGGAAGGAGTGTGTGCACTGGTGACCCTGGCAAACCTTCAGGTGTGTGTGTGTGTGGGGGGGGGAGTAGCTAGTGTTGCACATTCTGATTTTCCTGAGTTAAATGCAGTGAATAAGGGAAGGGCTTGCATTCTCTTTTCTTTACCCAATCACGATCTTCATTGTATGACATCACCACATTGCAACCCATGTTATCTGTTAAGCAGCAAAGTACACAGATTTGTGAAGTACCTGTTTTATTGTACAGGCCAAGCATATAATCACCTGCAAAGGCAGTATGGAGCAATGTAAGGGCACGCCTTTATTTCATGACGATAATAATAAGCTGGGGTTAAGGACTTTGCTGATGGACTCATGGTTAGTCTGCTGAGGAAAGGCTGGAACCAGCAACCTTCAGATCACAAAGACAGAGGTTTCACCCACTGAGACACACATTACCCCCATCTGGATGGCTGGAAGCGTTAAGTTTGACAATGAAAAAAACAAACGGAGCAATGTGGTGATGTCATGCAATTGATGATTGGTTAAAGAGGTGAAAGACAAGCCCCTCTCCTGTTGACCTGGTGATGCGTTGACGTCTGGGAAAATCAGAATGTCCAGCTAATATCTATTACACACACCATGGCCGAGGGATAATGGGACTTAGCTTGAAGCCACCAGCTCTGCAATATTATTTCAGGCCTGAATCACACTTTAAACCTCTGGGGTCCAGCTAACTGTTATGCTAATTACCTCCACAAAGTGATCCTGGGCAGATGTGGGTCAGTCACTTATCCTAAGGCATTTCAGCCGCTGTGTCTCTGGTGTTTTTATGTCCTGATGTCTCTCTTCCCCTTTTCACTTGCCTCTCGTCTCTTTCATTGCCTGTTTTGCTAGGAGCGGCTGGAATCACACTTTCGACTGGAATTGCATTCTTGTTTCTAGTTAACCTCTGAATGATGGTTGGCCCTGACTGTTCCCCCCCATTGCAGAGCCGCAGTGGCCTCATCTCAGATTGAGGCTAGCTGAACGCCCCCTGCAGAAACGCAGCTGAAATGCAACATAGAAAACCTGTCAAATTCACAGGCACACGTTTATTTAAGGAACCTTAAAAGTGCATCAGGGTTTTTATCAATGAACAGTTGCTGTAATTCAGCACACAAACCTTTGCAGAGACGTTCCCCTGCTCAGGGCTTGAGGCTGGAGCCACATCGCTGGGATACGCCTTGGAGAGGATACCAATCCATACCATGGCACATACACATGCAACCGGTGGGGTTCAAACCCCTGATTCCAGTGGGGTGAGTCTACAATGTCCCCATACATACCCCATAAATAATCCATCCATTTTCTGAAACAGCTTGTCCTCTACAGGGTGATGGCAGGTTCAGACCCCATCCCAGAGATTAAGGCGCAAGGCAGGGAACAACCCAAGATGGGGTGCCAACCCATCACAGGGTACACTCACACATGCATTCTTATGGGCAATTTGGTAACTCCGATTAGCCCCAGCATGTCTTTGGACTGTGGCAGGTTGCTGGAATACCCAGAGGAAACCCCACAACGTCATGGGGAGAACTCGCACACCACACCCTCCCGGAACCATGGCAGTGACACGAATCTTGGTCTCAGAGTTTTGAAGCAATAGTGCTTACTGCCGCACCATTGTGCAGTCAAATTATCCACTTTATTTATTATTTTTTAGGCATTATTGGACTCAGTCACCCAGATTAAAGAAGAATAATATTCTGCACATAGACACTAACAGGAAGCTGAATTTATTTTATGATTTCATTGCAGCTGAATGTGTTTATTTCACAGCAGCTGTCTTCAAGGACCTTGTTTCTGTTGGCCAGTTTGCCTGTATGTGGTTTCGTGTGTCACTGTCATGTCAGTGAATGTATGTGTGAGGGTGCATTGACTCCAGCATCTGTCTGCTTTTTTTTGGAGTTTTTAAAACTGCAGTGAACATACTGCTCTAGAAAGCTGAAAACACACCACAATATTTTGCTTCACTTATTTCTTTATTTATGGGTGTGTGTGTCTGTGTGTGTGTGTGCATGAATAATACATTTTTTTCAAACTGCAGCCTGGCTCTTCCCTGTTTCTCATTAATGAAGGGCTTCTTCCTTGCTTTATGGGACTTCAGTCCTGCTTCTAGGAGCCTGATACAAACTGACCTTGCAGTGCACTTCACACCACTTAAATTTTCCTATTCCTTCTGAAGGTCAGTTGATGTCATCCTCTGATTCACGAGAAACCGTTGTATAAATTGATGGTCATGTCTGCCATTGGAAGGTCGCTTATATCCTCTACCTGGCTGGCTTTTGACCATTTCCAGTTTCACATTGTTCTTGTGTACTGCCATTTAACAAAACTCGTGTAGCCTTCTGCCAGCAGAACCAGGATTAAACCAGGATTTGAAAATGCAGATAGAAAATGGAGTGGTCTCTTAATTTTTTCCATAGCTGAATTCATTCAGCACTAGGACAATGAAGTAAAGAAATGTAAGAAATTTCAGTAAGAGAACATTGCTCCTTCATGGAGGAGCTAAAACATTTGAATGCGAGCCAGTCAGAGACTCCTCAAGCTGAAGAGCTGCAGCATCTTCAGAGGTGTGACTTGCCCCCATTTGACCTCCTTAGACACCCTTCTTATCCCATCATCTAGTTCCTGCGTAACATCCTAAGCAGAACATTTTAGGTTGCATTGTGACTTCATGCTCGGTGCCACCTGGGATAAATTCCAGCCCAAGAAGATTAACTTAAGGATGTTTTTGCCATAAACACAATATACTGGATGGAATTAAAATAAATATATTCTGGAGCCCAAAATCCCTACAAGATGTGTCATGCCTTGCCTCTCACCCTGACCCTGACACCCGGCCATCAGAGGGGTCGTGGATGTGTGAATAACTGTTGTCAAGGTGAAGAGTTGCAGTTGGGGATGTCACATTGCTTGGCTGACACCTACATTTCTTGCAGCAAATATCTGAATTGGATCAATCCCACCTCTCCCCCATTAGAAACACTGCCATTAGCCATTGGACAGAACATCCATGAGTTCTGTGCCAGCAGCGCCTACCAGACACTTCTAATTTGTATCTGATTAAGGCTGGAAGTGTGGGTTTTTTGAGAGGTTAGGTATAAGAATGTGTCCATTTCCAGCACGGTGTCCTGATGCTACATCCTATCATCTTTGCTATTCACCTCTTCTCCTCCATTTTGTCCTTCTGAATGACCTGGCCACCAGTTCCTTCCATCCATCCATTTTCTGAAACCACTTATCCTGTTCAGGGTCACCGGGGGTCCAGAGTCTATCCCAGAGGCTACAGGCACAAGGCAGCTGGCCAACAGTTGAGAAAATGAATTATTAAACAAACAATGTAATCATGCAGAGGCCAGATTTTCTCTCCAATAAATTATTTATCCACCTGGAACTGATATATGGAAATAGTT
>JAODKE010000125.1:31355344-31366550 GCA_026779605.1 Mormyrus hasselquistii
AAGCAGAGGGTCACGGAAACCCAGCTCTGGGGTTCCTTGGCATAGACTGTCCCAGCAGAGGGGGGGGGCTGCGACAGCCGTCTGCCCCCATAGCCCCCCCCCCCCCCCCCCCAGCTGAACAACCTTGAGAGCTTCTCTGTCAAACACTGCAGCTTTGTTCAACTGTACAGTATTGACACACACAGCATTTATCCAGACATGAACACAGTCATTATGCCCATTGCTGAAGAACAGGGGTGGACGAGCTCACACGGGTCGAGGGCGTAACACAACATTCACTTGACATTGAGATCAAGTGAAAACCGAAAGTCAAACTTAACCAGAAAAATGACCCTGACATGGTCTGAAATCAAAGCCCTTTGTGCAGTGGTGGTAACTAAATTCATGAAATCTGATCAAGAAAAATTAACAGAACCATATGGACAGAGCATTAAAAAGAGGTCAAAGACATGACAGGATCCCTCACTACAAAAGAGATCATGGACATGACAGGATCCCCCATTACAAAAGAGATGATGGACATGACAGGATCCCTCACCACAGAGGAGATCATGGACATGACAGGATCCCTCACCACAGAGGAGATCATGGACATGACAAGAAATTCTGTTGCCTCCTTACAGTATATTGATGTAAACACAGTGACCGACCTACTCAAGCTTCAGTTTGAGGACACATTCTCCATGGTGACCATCACCATAGAGACACATTGATCCAGGTTAACATCTAGTGTTCCAATTGATCTGTGAATTACAGCCACTTGTAAATATAACTCACCTTTCTTGACATTATATATGATTTTTTATATATAGCAAGCATTTGGTTAAAGGTGCCTCTGCGTATTATGCAATTTACCTTCTTGGTCATGCGCCTGCAACATCACGATGGCAAATTCAATTTAACCACATATCATTCATGCAGGGAAGCTGGCCAAGAAAGACCCAGCCCGTGGACACCTTCTCACCCTGGCGCATATCTAGTCTTCTGCCTTCCGAGTATGTAAACACACAGGAGGCACGGAGCAGACAAAACAGTCCAGCAAGGAGACATATTTAATTTTAATGAAACTGCATGTAACATAATGGCTAAGATAGACATGTTATTTTTATTAGGAGTCGAGGGGGGTCACACTGCACCTTGAGCAGCAGGTTAAAATGCTCATGCTAGCTGGCTACAGATTATACCTCCATCTCGTTTTCTTTCACAGAAGACTAAACATCCTTTAGCAACCTTGGAGTGCAAGTTTCAGGCTTGGCACACTACCAGGCCCTGGGGGGGGGGCACTTCACAGTAACAGGCTAAATGCAAGTTTTTGTTCAGCTCTCGGCTCCTTTCATAATGAGGGGTGGAGCTCTGAGACATGTGGATGTGGCTATGTCTGCCAATCACAGGCAAACACTGAATATTCATGAGTGACATGACCACACCAACACGGGCCAGTTAATATGCTTAAAACAACTGCATTTCAGGGGTAAAAAGGAGGCTGGGGGTAGAGAACCATCAGTGGGGGCCCACTGCAAAATTCACCAGGCCTGCATATTTTATCAAGTGCCCTTTTTGGTAGCAGACGATCGTATGAAATTTGCAACAATTTACAGAGAATCCTGCCCTCCTGGGGTTGGCAAATTTTACATGGAGGGGGGGGGGGGATTTTTCCCTTGTTGGTCCCCCTGCTTTCAGCCCCCTTCCCCCACCTATGGGCAAAATGGCTAATTCAGAAAGAAAGCATTGTTTAACTAACTGGTCACTACATATAGGAACCCCGTCCATTTTCTGAAACGCTTATCCTGTTAAGGGTCGTGGGAATCCAGAGCTAATAGGCACAAGGCAGGGAACAACCCAGGATGCAATTTGAGAATTCCAATTAGCCTCAGCATGTCTTTGGACTGTAAGGGGAAACCGGAGTACCCGGAGGAAACCCCACGACGACACAGGGAGAACATGCAAACTCCACACACATGTAACCCAGGCAGAGACTTGAACCCAGGTCCTAGAGGGGTGAGGTAACAGTGCTAACCACTGTGTTTTTATACAAATTTTTATACGAATTACTTACTGACATCTTAGGTCCACCCAATTCCACAGCTCTGGCACAAAGGTCTCGACCATAACCCACAAGGCAACTTCTGAGGGATGACCGTAAACCACAAACATGCTAAAAAAGATAAGACCTCCTTGCTGCTGGGTGCAGAACCAAATCACTAATGGTGTATCAGAAATCAGTGAGAGGACACAAGCCCTGCACCGACATCACAGTCATGAACTGACTGGCTTTCAGTTGAGGGTGCATGCTATTATTAATGTGAGGACGTTCTCCTCCTTTAGGTATTCCTATGAGCCGGGTTCCGGCCCCTGTTCCTTCCAAACAGACTGTCATGGTGAAGACCACCTGGAGACCAGCTCACAAGCTTCATATCCAGGAAGCAGAAAAACAGGAAAGACTCGACTCTTCCTGCCAGCCAAAGTCAACTTATTTTCAAAGGCCACACGCAAAGATAAAGCGGCAGATGACGCTTCGTACTCACACAGTCTACCAAGAAGACATGGCCGGTAACATGTAGATCATGACTTTATAACTAAGGGGTTAATCCGAAGAAGACTGTGACCCCTTAGGACCATTTGTGACCCTGTCTAACACAAAACACACCCATGACACCTATGGAGGAGAACAGAATGAGCCAACATTTACACCAGAGAGAAAGGCACTGTTAACAGGCAGCGTGCTGACGGTTCTGCAGGAGAGTGAGAGGAACATCCAATATTAATAAGCAGACTAAACCACATACAAAAATTCCGGAGCTCTGAACTGGGGTCGGTATGGTGTCTGGTCCTGATTCTTGACAGATACCTCCCTGTTGTTGCAATCACAGCTGAGTGGGTGGAGTTATGTGGGTGTGAACAGGGTCCATACACTGCCAAGCAGCTGAAGCAGCACTGTGCAGTCAAACCTGCCACTGCAGCTTCCAGGGAGGGCGTGGCCTGACTTCCATGAAGGGCGCGGTTTGGACAATTATCCATTTCCACTCTGCCTCTGACCCTTCATCCTCTGAGGGCACATGACAGACCGGTGCTAAGGCAAGTGTGGCAACACTGTGGAGAACATGTGGCGTCCCCCAGCAGTGGTGAATAGTGACATGCCCACGAGCTTCTTGGACTGACCGGGAGGCACCACGCCCATGTCATCCGCCAGCGGAGCCCACTTCAGATGTTCCGCCTTTGTCCCATCGACAGCAGCTTCCATGGCGACATTCCTGTCCTGCAGTCCCTTTTTCACATGCCCGCTGTACAAGCGGGTGACTGTCACACAGACACTTGTCCGGTACCAAAACGCCCTGAAATAGGAGCCCCTCCAGCAGCCGGGAGACGCTATTCGGACTGCCGCCAGACAAACGTTATGCAATTCCTGCATAGACGATTAAAAGAAAACCCGCCCGGGACAAATTGCTCGGACGGTTTTCATCGACATGGGCGTCAAAACAGCTTTTCTTACAATGCTCATATATAATTCGAACAGTCAATTTGTAGCTAAGGGCGGTTTGCACAATGTCCGGCACCTTGTCCCGTCCCGGTGGAGCGCGATGCTGGTCCCGGTTAAACGCCTATGGGTGGGGACCGGGTCGGGACGCTTCTTTGTGACAGGGCGGCGAGATTTTCGATGGTACAGCAAAAATTGTTTAAATGGAGTAAAATTAATGAAGGGTCAGATTCCCCTCATTGTTCCATAGCTGCCCTTTGCTCATAAAAAGGCGGAAGGAGCTGCGAGCCACGATACCCATTTCCATTTGTTTCTTTCCATTATGTCGTCCCCGTTCTCCACCATCTCGCCCCGCAGGAAAAGGGAGCGGACTGCCCGCATTAGCTCGCTACAATACAGCCTTGTGGCCTAGCCCCCCCGGACAGAAACATGGCACACCGCATTACCCGCGGCAGGGGTCGCAAATCATGCATGGGCGGATGCCCAGCCGGTCTCCCCTAACAAAAGGAGGGCGATGCGCCGCCGCACAGGAGCGCCTGTCAGGGGGCACTGCCTGCAAGACGAGTCCGTCTACCCTTGCATTTTATGTTCGAAAAAATGAGAGCAACCTGCAATAAGACCTACGAAACACGTCTACACCGTTGAGAAGAGCGCACAGCACAGGTCCTGATGTTTCAGAAAACACCCCCACCGGCACAGGTCCTGATGTTTTAGAAGACACCCCCACCGGCACAGGTCCACACTGGTGAGGATATCGCACAGGGCAGGGCTGCATCACAGAGCGCCCTGTCTTACGCTGTCCTCTATTACTGCCATTTTGATCTAACGTTTAATTCTTAAATGCTGTCCTGTCCGCAGCTCCAAAAGCCTACACCGCGCTGCTGAGGTGAAGATCACCAGTTAGGAGAAACCGGATTGCATACAAATAATGAGACGGCGATGGGCAGCGGTCCCCGATCATTCACTCTCTAATTTGTCGGTACTGTTTAATTAATTAAGCCATGAATAAATTCCGATTTAGACAACGCTATTTAAAACAGTTAAATGCACACTTACTGTTATGCGAGGGATGTTCTTCTTGCCCTGATAGCCGGACATTTTCACCGTTATGTGTCGAGAGCCTGGGTGGGTGTCTTTCTTTCGGCACAGATGCTCGGGTTACTGCAGCTTTACAGGAACTGCGGATTTTATTTATTGCAAATCTTTCAAACTCACGGAAATTCTAATAGGGAATAGGGAAAAATCCGGGATGCAGCTAGTCTCACTGGTACCGAGTTAAGGAAACGCACGGAACCGTCCCCTTTCTGAATCAGTGCGAAGCCTTTCGGACCACAGGCTTCGGATACGCGCATGCGCGCTGCCCCGCCCTGTTACAGCAGAAAGCCCACCCCTGATCGCAAAGAAAAGCAGACAGACGGGGGGCTCCTTACTGCAACAACGGCCGCCCCTGCACAGAATGCAAATCTCTCCAGATCTGCACGGTCTGCTCGTAATTCACTCTCTCCTTTCATTATGCAATTTAGTGCACTCACGCATCCGGGACAGTTACCACGCATCTGGTCTTCATCGTAACCCCTATTATTTCTCAAACAGAGCATCACGTCAGTGTAAGATGCTGGGGAATGAAACCTTTTCAAGGAAGCCATAAAGCACGTACTTTTAAAACGGGTCTGTTTGACTACATCAGCAAAAAAGATATGATTTCTTACCCAAATGATATTTTAAACACATTAAAATCCAACTAAGTGAAGAACCATGGATTAGGAGACCCAAGTAAGAATGGGCTTTTGCAGAATACTGACACAGTGGGTCTTCCAAATAGAGGGTTAGTAGGAGGTTACAGCAGAGAGGAGACGGCTCAGAAAAAATCAGGCTGGAGAGGAGCCAGCTGGAGGCTCAGGCCAGCAACAGGGAGGTGCAAGGAGGCACAAGGAGCCTCTGAGGAGCAGGTGTTATCATTAGCAGCTAGCATGTGGCATGCAAGGAGAGCCAGAAACAGGAATATAAGGCTAAGTGCTACCCAGCCTGGAGGATGGAGGATGGGTTTGTCCTTGCTGCCCATGATGTGACTCGGCTGTACGAGCGTCTCTCTCTTTGCTGAGTAACATATCTGTCATGTTTTTATTTTCCACTATTTCTTCTTTCTTTAATAACTATTCACAGATGTAGCAGTGAGTCACCTTATGGCATTTCCTCTTTTGTCCCTGTATGTAGCAATTAGTAACCAAGGGGCCCCCCCCCCCCCCCCCTGCCTAAAAAAAGGGGCTTGGTGCCTCCACTGCAGGGAGCTCTGGGCTGTTAGTGGTCAGTATGTAAAGTGCATGTGGAAATCACACTGGCAGCAATGTGGCAAGATGGGGATGGATGCATGCATGCATGCATGCCAGGGCTTTAAAAATGGGTGTGACTTTCTACTGGGTGGAGCTTAATGTGGGTGTGACTTTCTACTGGGTGGAGCTTAATGTGGGTGTGACTTCCTACTGGGTGGAGCTTAATGTGGGTGGGGCTTCATGCTGGGTAGTACATTTTGTGGATGTAAAATAATGAATAATTTTTTTGTTTTTATCCAAAGTAGCTGACAGTTGGAACAGGAGCATGTAGCTCTGACACGGAACACAGCACCTCTAAATGCCGATCGATATTGATCTTTGACATATAGCCTGAATGTGAAATCTCCACAAACATTCCCACTCGCCCAACTCTGCCCAGCTAGAGAAGCACATCCACAAAGCCATGAAAAAAGGGTACGGCCCTGGTATAGATTTCTTCCTCAAGGTACAAATAACATTCATTTATCCCTAGTGATACAAACATGTTCAGCAGAGTCCATTTCTGTACCTTAAACTAGACTAAAAGGTACATTAACCTACAGCTAGGGAATAATTGGCTGAACCCCTGAAAGCTCCGGTACCATCACACGCAAACTCCCTTGGTGACCAGTCTGGCATGTTCTTTAGGTATTTTATTTAATGAGTGGGATGTAATTTCTAATCCCAGGGTAAATACCTTCTAACTAGGTGTATCATTTAGTATTCATTGGATTGTGGCAAAAATTGGACAGAGCAAATTAACTGGCCAAATAAGTAAAACATTCTGATGGCAGATAATCACAGCTGGCTTGCATTAGCTTGTCTTATAGAACATTTTTAGTCCATGAAGACCCTCAGCCTGGTCCCTGGGCTCCTTGGGCCTATTAACAGAGTAGCCTGGTTACTGACAGAGCGTGCCCTCCCATGCAGCTGCATGTCACCCTGGCTACACAGGAAGCCCCGTGGACACACAACCACCATGCCAGCTGCTGTTCACAGCATGTCAGAGCACCTGTGTAGCGCTGAGAGGTTCCACTAGCTTTTCTGTATCTCAGTCCAGGGCTGGTGTACAGGGGGGAACAGTTCAGCAAAGTGAGCCACCAAGTGACCAGCCAATGAAAAGAATGGGGCGGAGCATCATTGGGGTCACAGGGAGTTCATAACCATCATCACAAAGGCAGCCTCCTGAGAGGGCTTAGCTGTTCATTGAAGGATGGTTAGTGTGCATGCTGGTACCTAAGGAATAGAGAGACACCGAAAGGAATGAATCTCAATCAGATTCAGTTCCAAAAGGCAGGAGGAGCTGAGCCAGTTTAAGGGAGCTGCCAGCAGAAGGGTGACTCAGCTCGCTGCCCAGCCATTAAGCGTCCAGCAGGCGGCGCCAGTGAGTTGCTGTGTGTCCGGGGGAACCACCAATCAGACTTCACGTCCCCCAAGATGGTTCATATGAGTTACTCTTTTAAAGGGCTGGTGGTTTACCTTTAGAAGCTGTCATGTTTGTGGCAAGGCGAGGAACCTCCTTTGAATGTCGAATCTTACATTTCTCAACTGAATGTCTTTGCATTCTCTGGCTGTCGTCAGCTTGATCAGCATGTCGAACGCCCTGTCATGTTGTCACAAAGAGCGACACGCCCATTTTGGACTGGCGGTCAGCAGGAGGCTTCCCTGACCCACGGTCACTCTCATGTGGTTCCTCTGGAGTCACTCAGTCGAAGATCTGACCAGGGGTGTAGCTTCCACCTCGTACCCAGCACACAGACGTTACTCACCCTGATTACATGTAGACACAAACTCCTGCTGTTTTATGATGGACACTTTAATGGAGGAGGGGGTGCTGCAATAATCAGCCTCTTCTGAAAAATTGAGGCTCGCCCCCCAATAAGCACTGGATGGCTGGATCTATCGTCGTTTTTAAGGGTGATTGGGGAGACACTCCTCTCTTCAGAGCTGAGGGTGAGGAGCCGGGAGTTGGAGCTTGGATGTTGCCTGAGAAAGTTAATTTCAGTGGGGCAACTAGGGTGGAACGTCACGGGAGAGCCTCAGCGGCCACAGAGAGCCAGCGGAATAAGCATCCACTCAGAGGAGAGGGATACCCCGACTGTGTTAGTGTCACATCAAGTGCTGCAGCCCAGAAATGAGATGACAGGATGAGTGTGTCAAACAGCTGGACTCAAAAATCATAGAATGTGCTGGTCAAAAAAATAATAACTCTTTATTTTGTTTGTTCAGGAAAGTCAATTATTTCCAATCATGAATTTGCTAAAACTCTCCAGTCCAGGCATTGGGGATCAGAGCTTGTCAGCCTTATGCAAAGGGACAGGCACCTGTCTGTGTGACACAGGCTCTGTCCAGACTAGACCACTCCCCAGGACAATGAAAAGGTGCCCCTTTTCTGTCACAAGGGCAACACAAGTGGGGACCATTTTGCCTGTTGGTGCGTACACTGAGCCCCTGTTTGATGGTGGGAGCCAGCAAGACAGGCTGTGGGCAAATCAAAGACCCTCGCGGGGGAAACTGTAGTCTGAATCAGTGGTTTCATCTGAGTATTTTGACTATAGAAGTGTATATAATAAGAGTATTATTAGAAGAGTATATAAGAGTATATAAGAGTATAATGACAAGCAACAAAAGACCAAGGAGAGAGCAGCTTTACAGCACTTCCCAAGGAGTGATGAAAACAAGATGCTAGGTGATGCTAAATTGGATATATAGAAAACTTCCCTTTGTGAAAGTGCAGCTTAATCTTTCTGTAATTCTATATATTAAATTTGTATATGTTTTTTTGTGAACAGAGAACATATTGTGTTTTTTCTTACTTTTACGTGTACATTTTTCTATAGCGATAGATGTGCCTGTTTCAAAAACGAGAGAAAAGAGTGGTGAAATAAAACCCACAGGCTGAGAAAGGATAAATCCGGACTCACTGCTCAGCAGGGAGGGATGAGAGACCGAGGCGTGACTCCGCACAAACCCGCCGCCTGTTCCTACCGTGTCACCGAGGTTCTGTAGAGCCTCTTTGCCGGCGCTTGTCCGGATCTCCACCTTCCTCCCGACGTCGCCCTGCTTGTCGATGACACGGCCATCCCCTCGGCACGCCGACACGGAGCTGAGCTCCAGCGTCTTGCTGTCGGTCGCGCCCTCCACCGGGCAGAACACTCCGCAGAATTTGTGCCGGGGCTTGGGGCTGCCGGAGCCCATGCTCCTAAAGAAAGCGGGTACGTCTTCCGAGGCGGACATGGCTCTGCTGGGGATCCGGCTCCGGCTGCTGCTCTGCTGAATTAAAATGTGACTGGGCGTTTGGCGGCGGTGCAACACATCCGAGTTCGGTATTTAATGCTGAAAAGACAAGGAAACGACAGCGATCACGGAAGATATTTCACTATTAACGAAAATTCAACGTCCTGTTTATTAGTTATGTCGTATGAAATTAATCTTAACAGTATGTATGATGCACCGTTGACAGCATGACACAGACCTTCTGTAACTTCTTACATCTAATACCAATGCTAGGCAGGTGCATTACGGCGATGTCGCCGCATATACGTTAATCTGTCGCAAACAACGAGTTAATTAAGGACAAAATGAGGAATCAGATCCGGAAAAGAGACGCATGCAGACTCACAATTTTGCGGTAAATGCGCGAATCAAAGGTAGACTGTCATACAGAGCAGCTCCAAACCAAGCACAGGAAGAGGGAGGTGGGAAAGAAGTGAGAGAATGATAAAGAGAAACGGGAGGAGGTGAGGCGGTGTCGGTGCGTCTATTGCGCACGACTAATGCACATCCACCCGATCCCTCGCTGTTTCCTCTATTGTTCAAATAGCGGATTATTCCGAGTGGCTCATGCGAAACAGCCCTCGTTTCAGCGATGAGATCGGGCTGTATTGTGGGTGGGGGCGGTGCAGCAGGCAGCACGTTTTGCGTGGTCATCCCGCAGACACGGAGCGACACTGGGCGCTGTCCCTTCAGCACCACCCAGAGCCGGCAAAGGCGGAGGAAAGGCTCCGCCAAATCGGCGCTTTCACAAGCCTTTTCTAGGCTTTTTAGTCCCACCAACAAAACCAGAAAAGTTTAAGGCTGAAAAGTTGAACAGCACGGGGCCGGTGTGGGTGCGATGCGGTTAGATGCTGTCAGGAAGGTCCTGATTGCGCTTTGTTACACACGTGTGCAGTAAACCTGATAATAATATGATTATTTTAAACTTAATCCTTAAGTGTTCCTCAAATTTAACTTGCTCTGGATTTGCTTTGGGAAAACACAGTGAGTACATTAGTAACACACTGAAGGTGTATTCAGTTGGAAGGGGTACCTCAGACACTATCGGCTAAGCATATCATGCTGTGCACCCTGCCCAGACACAAGGCCATTACATCTTTCAAAAGGAACTGGCTGTAACTCCTGAAGGCAAGGCCCAGTTTCCATGACAACAGGCCAGCAAATAGCCCTACAGTCATCCCTCTTTCCCCCTCCCCAGAGCCAGTGTGTGTGTGTGTGTGTGTGTGTGTGTGTGTGAGAGAGAGAGAGAGAGAGAGAGAGAGAGATTTATAAGCAATGAGAGTCTTGTACATGACAAGGCTGATTAATCACCCTAAGCTCTCTAAACTTTCTGGTATAAATCTATTAATTTGAACTCCAGTCCTGGTCCTCAGTGGTGTGCTGTTTGTACTACACTCCTGCTTTAGAGTATTAGTGAACTCCAGTACCAAAGAATAATATCTTATTTAATAGTTTGCTGTTTGTACTAGACTCTTCCTTTAGAGCATTACTCTTGAGGTGAACTCCAGTCCTAAAGAAGACCATCTTACTGGTGTAGGGTCTGTACTACATTTCTGCTTTAAAGCATCAGTGAAGTCATTGGATTGAGGTCAGTGTTACCATGGTATCATCTGCTTGTTCACATTTTAGTCACACCTGCAGACACTGCTCCATAGCAAGCTCTTTTTCAAGTCGTGTGGATGATCAGCTACTAACGCAAGAAAAGTGGGATGCTGTCATTTGCTTTCCCCTCTCACAGTTCCCCATTTTTCCAGCTTTCCCGCCATTGCCCATCACACGGTTTCAGCTCTCAGCACAGTGAGACCTGCCTTCTGCTTTCTGGTGCTGTCTGCACAGGTGGAATAGGCTGCCAAGCCAAACCATGTGCCACTTTCCTCTAGACCCCTTCCTCACTGTGGGGGGCCAAGACCACTCCCACACCCTCTATATGGAACCTCAGAACACCTGCAGCCGGCCAATCCTGGAGCTGTAGCCGTTGGCTCCTCCTACTGCAGCTTGTGAGGTTGCCATGGGTACAGGGTGGTGGCCAGCTGCTTGTGTGTGTGTGTGTGTGTGTGTGTGTGTGTGGGGGGGTGGGGGGGGGGGGGGGTTTGTTTTTTGTGATACAAGAAAGGGCTGTTGTGTTGGAGGGACGAAGGGAACTAAT
>JAODKE010000125.1:31402648-31431689 GCA_026779605.1 Mormyrus hasselquistii
CGCGGAAATTCTGATTCTGACCCAGCCCCAGCCCCCACTTCTCTTTTTAACAAAAGCCTTAAAGAGAGCGGTTTCAAAAAAAACCTTTCAAATTAGGCAAAAAACCCCCGGGGGCCCCCCCCCCCCCCCCCCCCGATGGCTTGTTGTTTCGTTACTGGAGGGGGAGTCCAGCCGGCCTGGCCATAACTCTGTGAGTGAGTTCAGTCTCACTGTGGTGTTCCCATGTGTAACGCATATTCTGCTGTCTCACTTGTAACCATGGGTACGTGGGTTCATTACCAGTGTGGGCTGTACTAGATGTTGTATCATGTCTTTATGGAAAAGCTGGGCAATCACGTTTTTGGAGAGGGATCGGTGTTGAGCAGGTGGATGTATTCAGACAAGAATTGGAATCAGTTCATATTCACCAAATTGGCAGCGTGTGGCTATCTGGGGACAGTGTGTGGCTATCTGCGGGCAGCGTGTGACTATCTGCGGGCAGCGTGTGGCTATCTGCGGGCAGCGTGTGGCTATCTGGGGGCAGCGTGTGGCTATCTGCGGGCAGCGTGTGGCTATCTGCGGGCAGCGTGTGGCTATCTGGGTGCAGTATGCAGCTATCTAGGAGCAGCGTGTGGCTATCTGGGGTCAGCGTGTGGCTATCTGGGGACAGGGTGTGGTTATCTGTGGGCAGCGTGTGGCTATCTGGGGACAGGGTGTGGTTATCTGTGGGCAGCGTGTGGCTATCTGGGTGCAGTATGCAGCTATCTAGGAGCAGCGTGTGGCTATCTGCGGGTAGCGTGTGGCTATCTGGTGGCAGCGTGTGGCTATTTTGGAGCAGGATGTCCTTATCTAGGTGCAGCGTGTAGCTCCGTGGGTCACGCTTCTCTGATCATTAGGTTGCCAGTTCAGGCCCAGCCTCAGCACATCTGTGAGTCCTTGAGCAAGACCCTCAACCCCCAGCTCCCCAGGTGCTGCTATGGGTGGCAGCCCTTTGTGTCCAGCTTATTCTCACCTACAGAGAGGAAGTTAGGGGAGGCATAAAGAGACTTTCCCCATGGCGGTCAATGAAGTATCAATTATTATTTACAATCATCAGATTAAGGTTTAGGGAATGCTAAAATCCCTCTAAATACATTAACCATAGAGGCAAATAACATTTCCCGCAGAAGGAGAAGTGCATCAAAGCTGCGAGGTGAATCCCATTCACGCAATCGATATCTAGACCACCTTCAGGTCAGGCTGGAATCTGCAGGCTGAATATCGAACATTCCTTTTCAGAATTTAGTGCACATGTGTTCAGAGGATACGAAAACACAGAGGTGCACAGAAGGTGAAGGAGCTAAACTGACGTTTTAACCGAAAGGCACACGATTCACTGTAAGAACATAACTTACGCTCAGCAAGCGTGGTATTTAATGCGATACAAAATACACCACTGACAGTTTTCACTGACAGCTCACTACCAGGAATGCTGTGCAGTGATTTCAGGTGTCACATCCCACCCTTAGCATATTGATTTTGGGGTGGGTGGAGGAGGGACCATGTGGGGTAAGGGCTAGGCTTTGGCGGTATTATGGTAATACCCTATACCGTGCCCAAGTTTGCAGTGCTGGCAGTAAAATTTGCCAACTGGGTGGGGGGGGATTACGGCGGTCAAACTTGCTCCTCATTTTACCTCCATTGAATAGTGGAGTGGTGCTTCATGACTCAAAGGTAAGCTGGTGACCACCTGACCGTCCCATTTGACAATGCTTTCCATTCAGCCTTCCAAGAATGCAGTCAGAACAGTAAGGGGTCGCCTGACAGATTCCTGTTACAGCGCCATTACAGTCAGAACAGTAAGGGATCATCTGACTGAATCCCATTACAGTCAGAACAGTAAGGGATCTGAAACCCCAACATCAATTACAGCTTTAGGAATTTCTGAAAAAAAATAAGATTTAATCTTTGTTGTTATAACAGATGGGCAGATTTTAGAGTATTTCCCATCAGAGCTTGGCACATAAATCAGATCCATAAATGTGACAGAAGCATGTGCAATGTCTTCATTAAAACGGCTTTTCTCTTCTATAGATTACAGCCGTTTCCCCCGGGGCTTCTTCTCTTATACTCCATATTTGGTGGAATATTTTTGAATTCTTGACCACTAGCAGATCACTCATTTGTAGTTACTTTACTGCCCCTTTAGTGGATTTTCTTGCTGCCCTCTTCCCCACTAGCAGGGACTTGTATCACAACGCTGGAGTTTTGGGTTAGCGAGATAAGATTTAAGTGAATGAAGATAAAGTCCAATTAAACTGGAGAGCATTAAATCCAATAATTTATCTCGGTAACCAAGAAATCTCGCTTAGAGACACAGGCCTTAGATTATTTGTTTGTAGTTGTTTTATTGTTTGTTTGGTGGTTTTTCCAGCCCTTTCCCTGTGTTTGTTCCGCAGCCCCAAGGCTACACGATGCAGCCTGTCCACTTGAGTGAATCCACTGCGATGCTATTATTATCTCCAGCAGGCCAAGCTGAGCACTATACTGAGGGGCCTCCACCTTCTCTGAGTACCCCAGGGTCCTAAAAGGACCCCCCAGAGCAATATGCAAAAACCCATGCAAGCATGATTCTTCAAAAAACCCAGGAGGAATTTTCCATAGTGCTGAAGCAGAAACAGCAGAAACTAGCTTGTTCTTCTTCTTGTCAATGTGTTATGGGTCCGGCAGGGTCCATAAACCTGAGGAAGAGGCGCCAGCGAACCCTAAGGCAGAGGCATAGAGCTCTTTTTATCCTTAATGTTAGTGCTGCACCTTCACATGATAGCCCTCTCCTTTGCACGCTCATTGCAGTAACCTTGGCAACCTCTCTCTCTTTGCTCTCTCTCTGCTTCTACTTCTCTGTTCTTTTTCTGTCTTACTCCCCCTCTCATTGGCAGATATAATGAGGAGGTGAAGATCTCCAGCCTTGAAGATGTGACGAATGAGCATTTGGATGTGAGACTGCCAGACGAGCTACGTCCCCTTTTAGTCATGTGACTGACAGAAAAGCCCCGCCCCCTCACTGGACTGACACTCTGATATGCTGGTCCTCTGACAATCTGACACTGAAACTTAAACACCTTGTATCTGTCCTGCCCTGCTCCATGTGTCATTTTTCGGCTTGGCCAACAGGTGTCACTGGTCATCTTAGCGCCTGTTATTTCCCAGGTTTGTTACAGTAGCTCCTAGTGTGTGTGGTTCCTTGTTTTTGCTCTTTGTTGTCTCCTTCTTGTAGTTCTGTTCCATACCCATGTTTCTAGTCTTTCCTAGTGTTCGTGTTCAGTTGTCGTACCCTGTGGTTGTTACCATGTGTTAGTTAGTGTTCTGCTCTGCTTCAGTCTTCCTAGTTGTAGTTTTACTGTAAATTTTTCTTGTGATTAATGTTAGTTAGTTCATGTCTTACCTGATTTGTTTTCGACCCCTCGTGGTCCCTTAATCTGATTCTCCCTTTTTGGTCTGTTTTGTGTAATAAAACCTTGTTTGTTTGAGAGCCGCTACGTGGATCGTTCTTCCCTTCGCCATTCCAAACCGTAACACCTTAACGCTCTAACACTCTAACACCCTGACTCTTTGACACCCTCACAGTCTGATAGTCTGACATTCTGCCAGGCTGGCAGTTTGACACTCTTACACTCTGACACCTTGACACTCTGTCACCCTCACACTCTTAAACTCAGACACCTTGACACATTGACACTCTGTCACCCTCACACACTTACACTCTGACACTTTGACACTCTCACACTTTACTCCATTCCACATACAAACATCCTAAGTGCCTGTTTGTCTGCAGTCATGCTACTTTCTGTTATCCATATTCATTATGCATCTTGGACTCCTGTATTTATTATTTTGTTTTTAATGTTTATCTGGCATTCCACTCTCAGCTACGCTGTTCCAGCTATGGGGTTGATACAAGCTTTTTTTTTATTGCCATGTGCACATAGTACAATGTTTTTGGAGTGCAAAGTGGGTCTTCACAGTCCAAGACTGATTTTAATCTAACCGTCTCACGAGTTTAAGGTGAAGTTTCGAGTAGCAAACTTTCTCGCTGCTTCAGCAGTTGTCCGGCTGTAAGATCACGGAGGAAGTGCTTCTCAGTGTGACTCATTAGTCAAAGTCAAGCTAATGTGCACCTTGGGTTTGATTGTTTACACTGTGGAACTCATTTCGGTGTAGAAAGAAAAGTAAGAAGACGAGATGAGAAGATGAGAGCAGACAGGGCCTGGAGGACAGTTCATGGACTGCACAGGCTGTACACTGAGAGGAACAGCCTCACTCTTCATCAATAAACCCCCCTCCCCTATCAGCACTGGCTCTCCCTCTGTATGGTCATACTTGGGTCAGAGGCTGCTGAAAGCACCGGCCTCCCGCTAGGATAAGCAGTTTGAAGATGGATGGATGAATGGATGGATGCCTTCACAGATGGAGATGCAATGGAGATTCAGACGACCCTGAATGCAGCCTTGATATATGTGGATCTATAGGATAGCAGTGTTATCTATCTATCTATCTATCTATCTATCTATCTATCTATCTATCTATCTATCTATCTATCTATCTATCTATGGCTGCTTGTTCATAAGTGTGGGCAGCAAGTTCTAGGGACAGAGCTGCAGGTTTGAGGGGGAGCTACAGGGACCCTCCTGGGGTAAAACTGACCCACGCCTGGCCCTCCCTCCATTTCTCTGGTGCCTCCTACTCCTATTTTGAAGAATTTTGTATAACAGGGGACGACAGTGAGGCAGGAGGAGCCATTCAGGTAACAGCTTGGTTACTGTTGCTGATCAAAAATTGTGGAAACCCTAACCATACCCATAACCCTCCTCTGTTACTCCTGACCAGGAGGTTGCAGGTTTGAGTCCTTTTTAAATTCAGCTATTTCAATAAAATTTTAAATCTGTGTACATAAGTAAAGGAAATATGGTCCTTTGAATTATATAGTCTACAAAGGCAAAGTAAACACATCTGTTATTTATTTGCATAGCTTAGCTGATACTGCGTTTCAGCTCTTGTTCCCAAAATTATCTTGCACTTGTTCCTGGTTCCTTACCAGAAGGTCAGATGTACAATCTGCCTCACTTATATATTGATTTGGATAAAACTATATGCTAAATAAATGTAAACGTAAATGTAAGCTGTCCTTCAGGATAAAGTACATTTAGCAATGATACTAGAGTAAACCACCAGGGGGTGCTCAAGGTAAGACTCAAACCGTGGTCCCTCACACAAAAGGCAGAAACTGTAACCACACAGGCAGCAGGGTGGGGCATCACCTCTCCACCCTCTCTTCAGACTTGGCAAAAGGGGAAAATACAGGGAAACACTTCTGTGCTCTGATCATGTTAACCCAGTGTTCTGCTGGTTTTAATCTCAGTGTTCTGGTTATGTTAACCCAGAGTTCTGGTGATTTTAATCTCTTGTGTTCTGGTTATGTTAACCCTGTGTTTTTGTGGTTGTAATCTCTGTGTTCTGCTGTGTAAACCCTGTGTTCTGGTAGTTTTAATCTCTGTGTTCTGGTTGTGTAAACCCTGTGTTCTGGTGGTTGTAAGCTCTTGTGTGCTGGTAATGTTAACCCTGTATTCTGGTGGTTTTAATCTCTGTGTTCTGGTTATATTAACCCTGTGTTCTGGTGGTTTTAATCTCTTTGTTCTGGTTATGTTAACCCTGTGCTTTGGTGGTTGTAATGTCTGTGTTCTGGTTGTGTAAACCCTGTGTTCGGGTGGTTGTAATCTCTTGTGTTTTGGTCATGTTAACCCTGTGTTCTGGTGGTTTTAATCTCTTGTGTTCTGGTTATGTTAACCCTGTGTTTTCGTGGTTGTAATCTCTGTGTTCTGGTTATGTTAACCCTGTATTCTGGTGGTTTTAATCTCCGTGTTCTGGTTATGTTAACCCTGTGTTCTGGTGGTTTTAATCTCTTTGTTCTGGTTATGTTAATCCTGTGTTCTGGTAGTTTTAATCTCTGTGTTCTGGTTATGTTAACCCAGTGTTCTGGTAGTTTTAATCTCTGTGTTCTGGTTGTGTAAACCCTGTGTTCTGGTAGTTTTAATCTCTGTGTTCTGGTTATGTTAACCCTATGTTCTGGTTCTGTTTATTTTTGTTTTCTCAATCTTTGGTACTAACTTGAATACCCTGCAGTCCTTGGGCCTCCAGCTGCATAAATGGTGCTGGGAGGGAGAGAGACTCCATATTATATAAAGCAGCAGTTCACGAGAAGGTCCCCAGCAGAACTGCCGACAATAGAGTCCCTTCACTTGCTGAAGGACGAATAGAATGCCTCAGAGTTCCGTGTGCGAGAGATGCAGATAAACTCTTTCTGTGTCCATTCGAAATGCTTGTGAAAATTCAAGGGCACCTGCTATTCAAATTATATTTATATATATTTAGAAAGATAAAGGGGAGGCTGGGCCCCATCCTGCGTCGGTACTGATGGAGAGACACGACTCTGTATATCAGAAGAGAGGACAGAAACAATGGCAAGGCAATGAAATGACATCGGCAGCTCTAACGGTGGGGGTCCTTGTGGTAGCGGGGGCGTTGGCTCCACCCAGTCCACCAGGGGGCAGCGCAGACATGTAACCACTCTGCCTAGCTTTGTCTCTCAAGTCGCTCTCCAACTTTGTTGACTCTTCTTCTTGCTTTTCTCTTGCTCTCTCAGTCAGAATGAGCTGTTTTGCCCGAATAAACCCAAGGATAATAGTGGCCATTCAACCACTGGTGAGTTTCAGACAAAGACCGCTCCGAATGTTTTCAGCGCCTATAATCTGGGCGTGCGGCACCTTCAGTATACACTCTGCACTGAGTGGAAGGCGGCATTCATAGTAATGACACGGTTTCTTTTCTGAACCTTGTGCATCTTTGCTGGCCAGAAGGTTCCGAGTACAGAGTGTACAGGGAAGCAGGGAAGCTCTGAACAGATGACACTGTCTGGTATGTAGAAATTCAGACGTAGAAATGCACCTTTCTGAGAGACATGGCTGAAAGCTGGGTAGGAGTCTTCATGATGAACATGTCGCAGAGCTTAATGAAGACCTGAAACCTGTGGCCCAGTAGGAGCCCCAAACACTATGTACAGCAGCTGATGTGAAGCACATCAGTCCAGTGCGACTGAGACTGCAGCCCAAGCAGCAGGGTTGGGGACTGAGACGACAAAACCCTGTCAAAAACAATGTTGCATGAATAAGCACCAGATGACGCTGTCAAATATATGCTGTGACAATTCAGCAAATATACAGATGCAGCCCGAGAGTGTGCCGATTCTAACGTGATGGACTATAAGGCACCATGATGTTCCTTCACCAGCCTTGGATGCTTCTAGCTCTTCAGGCCATGGTCATCCACCAGCTAGGGGGAGTTTTCACCTCCATGAACTTCATCCATACCCAGAATAACTGAAGAATGGCCCTCAATTTGGGGGTTATCACCTCTAAACCCAGGCCCCCAACAAGTTCATTTTAAGTATAAAAATACAAAAAATATATAAATAAAACATAAGTATAAAAGACTATAAAAATATAAATAAAACATAGAGTATAAAAGACTATAAAAACTATAGTGTGATACAAGAGAATCGTACAGAAGAACATCGTGTAGAAGTAAAAAGCAGTTTAATGGGAAGGACGCATTCTGATCAGGACATCAGACAGCCTCGGCCGCAGGACCACACTTATAGACGAGAAGCTCTTAGTCCAAATGGCTTCTGTCCTGGGTCTCCCTGCAGCTCCTCCGCTCGGTTTCACGCTCACATGATGAAGATCACCGCAGCAGAACGACATATCCCGCTGGAAGATGCCCGCGGCGAGAGCGGACACAGAGCTTTCCAGGAAGAGCCACCAGCGGGATGTCATTCTGTAAGCCGCAGGGAACGCCCGATGAGCTCGCTTCTTCGATCAATCACACGGACGGGAAACACAGTGAGGTCTTCAGAATCCTTTATTTTCTCATGAAAACTTTACAAAACATTTCATATGATGAGAGAAGAGTTAGGGAGCTGGTGGCCACGATACAGATATCAACCGATGAGGAAAGGAACAGTGTGCAGTGATTTGGATATCAGCCGATGAGGAAAAGGACAGTGTGCAGTGATTCGGATATCAATCAGTGAGGAAGGGGACAGTGTGCAGCATACACAGCTGTAAAGAGGAAGGAGGGGGGCAGGATGGAGGGATCCACTGCACACAGGATGCACTCGGAGACACCAGGGACAGACTCCACCAGAGAGTAGGCAGACAGACAAGAGACAGGTAAAGATACAGACAATACAGACAGACAGGCAGTCAGACAGAGAGGCAGACAGTCAGACAGACAGGCAGGCAGTCTAGAAACAGATAGAGAGATAGACAGACAGAGAGACAGGCAGGCGGAGAGTCAAGAAACAGACAGACAGACAGAAAGGCTGTACCATAGACAGACACATCTGGGGGGGTGTTCCCTGTGGTCCATACAGCCTGGTTTGGTGAGACAGGAATTATCTGTCTGCTCCCTTTTAATATAAATGATACGTGGCATGTGGTGGGACAGAGTAACAGAGAGACAGTCGCAGTACTGACAGTGCATGTGCGAGCAGGACCTCAGAATCAGGTCAGAACAGAGTGACTCCATGGCATGTTCCAGAAGGTCCTCATCTGTGGGGCTCCTTTAATATGCCCAAAGAGGTCCTGTTGATCACTATTGCTCCAGTCTGCCCTCATGTAAACATGGAGACCCTTTCTGGAGAGATGATCACTGATTATATCCCTTTGGTTTTCCCCATGCAGAGTCAATACTCAACCAGGTGCATTATGGGAAGTGAGTCTCAGGAAAGTGCTGGCACATAAACGCTAGAGTGAGTGGAGACTTTCTCGTAATTTCCAGCATGTGACATGGATGCTTGAATGCCAGACCCCCCTACTGATCCCCTTCGCCTTCACCATCCACACAAACAGCTCCCAGACACAGCCTTTGTGCCGTCCAGCATCAGAGTAACTTAGACAGTGTGATATTGCTCAGTGAAGCCTGTAAGCACGTTGCTCTTCCTTGAACCATATACGCGCTGTAATGTTACATAAACGTCAGTGGGGCGGTTTTAAGGCGATATACTGGTATATATTCTAGGTATTACTTTACAGGGCAAGTGTCGCCTTCCGGATTGTTCAACTTACGCTGTGAGAGCGCCTGTCTGTCAGAAATGCCGCCATAAAAACTCTTTCTTCTCCAGCTCGCCTCAGGCGAGACGAGCTTGCAGAAAGCAATTAGACCGAGATGGAAAGGGAGGCAGAGAGCAGAAGGGAAAGCCAAAAGGAATAATAGATAAAGGAATCGTGCATAAATTCCAGGCAAAGCAGCACGATGCCGCAGTTAATGGGGGCTCGACTGGATGGCAGAATGTCAGTGCCTCATCTTGGGGTTCTATCTCTCAGGGCATTGTGGGAAATCTGCTGATGCACATGTCCAACATGCGTGTGAGACACACACAGAGGCTGTCACTCATCGAAACATGCAGCAAGCCCACACACTCCTCTATAGGCCTGTCAGACACACACACACATGCTCTTCCAGAGGAGAGCCGTCAGTGGTCGTCTTGGGCACTGGGGATGAGAAAAGCGAGGCTTCAGGTTTTTGTAGATGCTGGTGAATTGTCCTCAGGAGCATGTGGAGAAAGGCAGACGCGACTCAGTTTGGAGATTGAGGGGGCAGACGAGGTTTTCACGTTGGTAAAGAGCAAACTGGCCAAATATCACAGCATGACAGCTTAGGTGCTCTGTAAGCTGCCTGCCAGGACAGTGCCCTACATGGGCCCGGGGCCGGCCTTCAGATATTAGTGTATGTGTGTGTGTGATGGCCTTCAGCCCCCAACCCCCTGCCAAGTTCAGTGAAAACGTGGGAGGAAATGTGAGGATCTGCAGGAAACCTAACAGGAGACAGGAAACACAAATTGACAGAGTGAGTGCACCCCCCACCGAGTCAGCCTAACCCTAACTCCCCCCCCCCCACTAAGTCAGTCTGTCCCAGACATCCCACCTCTTACGGAAGTTCTGGGTATCTCCCGCAACTTGACAGCAGCTCCCTGGCACCTGCAAATGATGCGTAGTATCCCAGAATTCTGTTGTTCTGCTATTCAGTGGTGGTAAAATGAGCCAGCAAAATTTTTTACCGTCGCAATCACGCCCCAAATTTTACCATCACTCTCAAGCCCCAGTCAGCTAATTTTATCCGCCTGGCCCAGTCGGCAGTATATATACGGCTTTACTTTCAATAGCAGCCAAGCACTGGCCAGCATACCTGCCATCACATTCACTTCTTATTTGTCTCCCTGAACATCCCTAAGGTGGGATGTCTGCTGTACATCCCACCACCCATCTGCATTTCTAACAAACACAAGAGGAGCCAGTCATGGCTGATGGCATGATCTTCAGATACCTCTCTACTTCTGTATGTTTCTTAAGAATATCTTGAAATAAAAAAAAACAGTCTATAGTAAAAAAGAGAGAAAACAGATTCATCATAAGCAAACATACACAAGATGGCCGACATCACACTGACATCATTATTGCCCCGCCAATAAGATAAGCTTTTATGTTAAACTGACCCTCTGCTCCAATCGGATGGTTCTTACCGCTGTGATTCCTGTCTCATTTGGCCCTCACTCGAAAAATGGCATAGAACATAACATTAATATCGCTCATACAGAGAAGTCACTCTAAAGAGACAAACTAGGAACAATCACAATTCAAATCAGACTGAAGGCTAGTTTAGTTTAAACCCTTTGAACTATCTGACTGGTGATGCCTGAGACTTGCTTGGTCTCCTTAGTCATTCGGTGCCATTCTGTCTCTGGAGTTCCCTTCTGCACATGGCTCCAGGTTCGGTGCCATTCTGTCTCTGGAGTTCCCTTCTGCACATGTCTCCAGGTTCAGTGCCATTCTGTCTCTGGAGTTCCCTTCTGCACATGGCTCCAGGTGATTTGCTCCCTCAGCAATGACTGGCCCAAAAACCGAGGATGCAAATGGCAGGCTGGAGTCCCGGCAGGAATGGCATTAAAGCAATGGTCCATGTGAGTGGGCAGGTTTGGGCTGATCTTCATGGCTGAGGTCTTTGGTTCAGGTTCCTTACAGCTTTCCTCTTAGCCAGTGATAACAAGATCGCATTTATCCATATAGAACAGAGAAATATCCTGTTTGATGAGAGGCCTCCGCTTGGGCTCAGCAGGGGATAGTGCGGACCTCCTGTCCTCCATCTTTGAGACCGTGCTTCCAAAGATGCCATGACCTCATCCTCTTATGAGTTCCCTTTGCCTGGGTTTCTCACCAAAGCATAACTGCCATGCTACTCCCGAAGTCCTACCTGCAAGATGAAGTGTTTAGCTTAAAAAAAGACACGATATGACAAAAAATTGCTATAGCCTGGACGCTGGACCCTGGGGTCCTGCCCCTTCTCTCAGCTGTTCCTAGAGCGTCCACCATGGTGGAGGTGTAAATATGTGAGACTGGCCCCGGCTTACAGGAACAGAAGCTGGTGTAGGACTGCAGAAAGGAGGGGAATGGTTTCTCTGAATTCAGTGACACTGCCTCACATGAGCGTGGTCACGGGGTCCTCCAGCCTGCGGTGGCGCTGTTTCCAGTGTGACTTCCAAAACACACGTGTAAGTCCATTTCGGGTTTAAGGTCCAGAAAAAAATTAACAATTATTATTCAAGTTATTAAAATAGCAAAAACCAGGAGGGTGCCCTCTCAACCACTGAGCATGGCTCCTGCACTGGGAGCCAGGTAGAGCTTTTAGAAAGACAACGGACAGAAAAACTTCTGTTCAGCTTGACTGACCACTCTAAAGAAGACAAGAAAAATGATGAACAGAAGGTGGAGCCCAAACACAATGTGGCGGGTCCAACTCTTTGGAATCAGGGCTAAATTTACTGAAGATAATGTGCTGTGTAGTCAAACACACTGAAAGTGGGGCCAGATGCACAGAAGGCAGGGCCAAACACGCTAAAGGTGGAATCAAATGAGGTCAGAATGCTGGAGGCAGTATCAATTTGCTGAAGGCGGGGTCAAACCACATTGAAGGCGGGGCCAAACACATTGGGGGTGGGGTCAAATTGTGTGAAGGCGGGGGCAGACACATTGAGGGTGGGGTAAAACCATATTGAGGATGGGGCCAAACACATTGGGGATGGGGTCAAATTCTGTGAAGGCGGGGCCAAACACTCTGGACCACATTGAAAAACTGATACACTCTTGGACAGATCATGTTTCCATATATGGGAAAAAGCGTCATCTGACCTGAGGGTCTGAGATATCATGTCACTCAGTTGGAAATGACAGCGCGATGTTGCAGTACAATTCAGCAACAAGTCCAGGCAGCACTTCTCAGCACGAACACCCGCCTTTATTCTCTCTGCCTCTCCCGCTTTACATTAAGTGCACAATCACCAGATCAAAGCAGAAAGAATCAGTGATTAAGCAGCAATGGCTCCTCCCTCTTTCATCGATGTTCTTCTTCTTGCTAATGAGTCATTTCAACCAGTTTGTCGGCAAATCAAAGAAGAGCAGCTGAGTGTGAATGAGGACATGATGGCGGGCTCAGTCAGCGGCGCTGTTTAGGGGGCTGCTGTCACGGAAACGACACTGGCATCATTTTCACCCAGCGATGCTTTCGATCACAACAGACTTGAATCTCTCATTTATGTCTAACAAGCATTAATGACATCAAACAGGAGCCTTCCCTGTTTTACATTACACGGCAGTGCCGTATGCTGTAAATATGCAGTACAAACACCGCACCTGTTCATCTCTGAGCCCTGACGATGGCGTCTCACTGTAAAAACACAGAGCCCTAAGCAACGTTTGTCAGAAGCCGAAGTCAAAACTGTGCTGGAGGGATCAACGGAAAAAGACAATGAGGAGAGTGTTATCTCGGCGGGCAGCATTGGTGTCTCACGCCTCTGGGGACTGAGGTTCGAATGCTGCTCTGTGTGAGTGCATGTGTGTCTGGATGTTCTCTCAGTGTTTGACAGGTTTCCTCTGGGTACCCAGGTTTTCCCTCACAGTACAAAGACATTAAGGTAGTTTAGATGGTATCTCTTAATATCCCTATGTGTGTATGTACCGATGCGATGCACCGCAATCTTGTCTTGCATGGACTCCAGCCCCTGCACTGCCTGGGATAGCCTCCAGGCTCAGGAAAAATGGTTAGGAGATGGATGGCTTTTGGGCTATGATAAAAATGTGATGCAGAAAAAACATTAGCAAAGTGAAAATAGAAATATTACATGTTTGAAATTAACCAGAGTCTTTAGGGATAAGACAACAGCCAGAGTCACTCCTGCAGCAAAGTGGGGTGGAGGAGAGAGTTTTGTTTCCCGGGAATGACAGCAGGGATGTTTTCTGTGCTGAGACATCCCTGTCAATTTGTGTGCTCAAGCCGTAATTAACAGGCCGAAGCCCTGAGCGTCAGGTGACCACCAGAGACTTCAGGAAACACATTCATAGGAAAAAGGATGCCATCCACAAGGGGGCGCTGTTTTACAGAAACAGCGTACGTCAGAAACTTGGTGCGCGGCCTGCGGGTGCTGGGTCAGGGAGACACAGCTGGAGCATTTCCAGAGGCAGGGGCCCAGAGGCGTTTTACCTTCAGAACCTGCTTCCCCATCCAAAGATGGTGCTTCATGAGCTCCCCGGGGGGGGGGGGGGGTCGCTGGAGGGCAGGGCGGAGTCAGCTTTGTCCACTCAGAGTAGAGGTCTGGTCTCTTCCCAAACGCTGGTGTGAAATGAAGATCACCCCCACCCTCCCCTGACCATACCGTGGGCTAAAGTTGGAGGCGGAGTCTGCTGTATGAACCCCACCCCCGGAGCTCTGGTCTAGTGTCCCAAGCCGAGCGTGGAGCGCTCCACAGAGGGAAAGGTAACACAGGGCCCCTCCCTCGGCAGTCTGAGTGTGGGGGGGGTCTGTGCGACTGTGGGAGCATGGCCTCGGGGGGGGGCAGGGCCCGTCGCCTGTGTGGAGCCGAGTTCCTCCAGCCCCCCCAAGCCCGGGTGAGAACCCTCGAAGGCCATGTTGAGCCTCAGCGTTGCGGCAGGTTGGTGGGCCTGGCAGTAGTCAACCAGGGGGGGCTCTTGCCTGTAGAAGGTCAGGACACTCACCTGCTGGGGAATCTGGGGGAGGGGGGGGAGAGAAGGGAGATGGGTGAAAGAGAGGGGAAACAGACTGAGAAATCATGTTTGCAGGAAGGTCCAGTTAACAGATATGGGAGCCGCTGCATGAACAGCACTCTCAGAAGCCGGAACCCTCCGGAAGTTCACCAACGATCATTTCATTTTTTTGGACCAATTTTAGAGAAATTTTGCTCACAGCACTGCTCCCCTCAAATCAAACCAGGGTGCCCCCCCACCCCCCCACCATGCGACTGTATGGAGACCTCAGGGAGCTTCACTACAAAAACAATGCGACTGTAAGGAGACCTCAGGGAGCTTCACTACAGAAACCATGCGACTGTATGGAGACCTCAGGGAGCTTCACTACAGAAACCATGTGAATGTATGTAGAACTTAGGAAGCTTCACTACTCTGGTTGCATTTCTGAATACTCTGCTGACCCAGGAATCTTTGAAATGATTCTTCACCCATTTTCTGTAGCCACTTATACTATTCATGGTCATGGGAGTCTGGAGCCTATGGGCGCAATGCAGGGGACAACACAGGATGGGGGGCCAACCCATCACAGGGGCACATTCACGCACACACACACACACACACACACACACACACACACTCAGCATTCACCCACATTTCAGTCACAAACATGAAATCCAAATCGTAATAGGAAAAAAAGTAATTTAGGATAAAAGTCTTGTTTACTAGCGATCTCGCATTAACCAGGGCGGGTTTAACAGGAGTCGAAGACTTGCCGTCCAGGTGCCTGTCTCAGCGGCCGAAGGTTGTGGTGGTTGATGCTGCCTCTGCAGAGGCGCACTAAAAACCTCCTGGCAAGCTGGCCATCCGCGTCCAAGCCGACAACAGGAGCCAGCCAGGTGCCAGGGGGGGCCCAACAAGCGCCATGACACTACATGGTAATTTATCAAATCATGAGAAACACGGGGAATCCGTCCCGCTCCAGAGTAACTGGCCAGGCAGGCCTTTATCCTCATGAGCTGACCGCTGCGTTTGCCGCGGCGCCGTCTCCCGAAGAACGGAATCGGTGTACACAAGAAATGGGGGGTACCCCCGGTAGCAGCGGAGGAGTTCTCTGCCATCCTAAGCCATATATAGTTACCGATTGAACAGAGCACTGTATATTGAGCAAGATTTGCCGGCCAAAAGCCAACAACAAATCTATACCAGGAATAAAAAATGAGAAAACCAATAAAATCATGGACAAATGCATCACAGACAGACGGCAAACACAGGCGCCATCTTTACAAATGCAAGTCAGACTGCACTTCTGTGCTGCAGAGAATGCCAATGAAGTCCAAAGCTGTTTTATTTATTGTTTTTTTTTCCCTCAAAACAAATACTGTAAGAAGACCAACAGTGTTCACTTCGACTCAGAGACTTAACTGATGCCAGTTAGGCCGATCGTCATGGTGGCCGCATCCTCAGTGCAGTAATTATGAGTTGAGGCCTTATGTGACAAAATGACACAGAGAAACATCCTAATTAGAAGGGAACCAGGTTCAGTATGTAAGTGGGATGGGAACAGCTCAAAGGAGCAGGATGTGACTGGGAACTGCTTGGGTTCGAACAGGAATCTGTACTCATTTTGGACCAGAGCCTCTGATGTGATTGTACAAAATATCTCTTCATCCTAACCCTCGCTCTTAAGGCGGACCATCTCCATTCAACCTTTACTCTTAAGGTGGAACCTCTCTAACCTAACCCTCACTCTTATGGTAGAACCTCTCTAACCTAACCCTCACTCTTAAGGCGCAACCTCTCCAGCCAAATTCTCCTCCTAAGGTCTTATGAATCTCCCAAATTTCTACCATGTCACCCAGCTGTGTAACCTCATAGAGCAAGACAAACTCTGAGCTGTATTTAAAGGTTCTTCTCAATCACCTTTCTGAGGGGTCTGTGTGTCAGTGCTGGGTCAGGGGACAGAGATAGTGAACCCATTGTTCCCTGATTGCTGGGGGACACAGTATCTTGTCACTGTCACTGTCCCAGGAGGCAGATCTGAATGAGACAGGGGGGATAGCGACACCCCCAGCATTGACAGCCAGGGCTCCTGTTTCACACTGGCTCCATCATGCTTCAGCCGAACGGTACTGCTCAGCAGGGGCCTTTCACAGCCCCCCCAGGACAGGGAAAATGATAACCGACCAGCACTGCACTGTGCTTCTTCTGATAGGGGTCGATAGGGGTTATGGAACATGGATGAATGGATCATATACACCATTACTGCTAATGCCCACTTTACAGTGTTTTAGCTAGAGTGGCCTGTACTGCACTCTCTCCGTACACATAAGTCAATGTGAAGATGTAGCTTTACGACAGGAGGAGAGCGTCCGTGGGAACCTCAGGCTTCGGACAGAGTGCCAAGACACTTGGGGGAAACACCAAACGGGATTCAGCACACAGGAGTGAGGAGAGATAGGAGATGCAGCACTGGGAGGAAGTCTGCCACTTAACCTGGAAGCCAAGGACAGCTTTGCATCAGTCACTGGAGCAGCCTCTCCAGCTAAACTGGAAAACATTTTAAAATCAATTTCAAGGAGATAAAGGGGATCCTGCTGGTCGCAGCATCCGCGAAGCATCTCCTCCTGATCCCGTTTAACTGGCGTCTCCTGCACGGAGGGTCATGGGCCTGGTTCTGATTGGGAGGGGGAGGGTGAACTGGAGAGGCAGACCTATGTCCTGCTGTGCACAGGCTCCCCTCCGGTGTCTGCGAACATGCATCCGCTCCTGCCTGCCTGTTTATCGACACCAACCTGCTTTACACCACTAACGCAACACCTCAGGCACTGGTGATGTCTGGGGATGAACTCCCAGGAAACATCGCCGATCTCGCCGAAGATGCCAGGGTCTGACTGAGGTGCAGGAGACAGACACACAGACACAGGAGGAAGACAGACAAGCACAGCTGACAGACAGAGAGACAGCAGAACAGCAGACAGACAAACAAATGGAGAGGGACAGTAGACAGACAGAAAACAAACAAAAAGACACACAAACACAGCAGAGAAAGCACTGAAACAGCAAACTGCCTGTCTGCCAGTCTCTCTCTGCCTGTCTGCCAGTCTCTCTCTGCCTTTGATCACGGTTATCTCCTGACCCAGAGGATGTTATGAACACACAAACTCTCCATAATAAATTACATTACAAGGCGAGGGGAGGAGAATGACACCGTTTAGGTCCAGGACTCTGCAGAGCGAGTGTGTTCAACCCAGTTGCATCCCCAGCCGCACAGTGAGGCAGTACCACCAAACCCAGAGCAGTGAGCAGGGTGCAAGGTGGAGCTCCTCCTGAAGGGGGAGCCACAGCGCAGAGACGCTCCTCAGCTGGGTTATTTCAGATCTTATCCTGGACATATTGATCTGTTCCCCTTCGGGTAATAGACAATTCGGATAAGCAAATCAGGACGTATCTGCAGCATCTTCTCAGTGGCATAGCAGAGCGGGGGGGGGGCAGCTGTCCATCATGAGAGTCAGAGGGTACCTTCTATGTTCCATTTGTGCACCGTAGAAGAAGCGAGTCGGTGTCTGTAACGTCACATTGTCCCAGTGGCAAAGGAATATCAAGAACCGGCAACAATTCTTTTGTGACTTTGCATGCACAGTGCTCCGATTATTTTTTTTCGGCATTAATATTAATACCAATTATAGGCTAAAACATAAATGACTAGGCTAAATGCACACACTCACAGACACTGATGGTCAGTCTCCTATTTTGCATAACCTAGTCTAGCATTAACGATGACATAAATAGGACCTTTTTATGGACTAATTTACAAAATCTAAGGCTATTAAGAAGTCAAATGCTCTAAGCAAACCACCAAACAAAACTGCATTATGCAACCCCTGGCCTCTATCTTTCTGTAAATGAAATCGAAATGACTAACCTAAATCGTGTAATATACCATACATTACAGCACTCTGTACACCACTATAAACAGACAATTAGCCAGGTAGAAACCAATAAGGTGGCTGAAATTTCGGGGGTGGCATCTGGGAGGGCGAATGAGACTGCGGGGGTGGCACCGGCCATCCCATTGGGATCTCTGGGTGCTGATGCATGGATGTGACCAGCTCCTGCTAGCTGCTCTCCTCACACACCCTGCGTCTCTTCTCCAGTGTTTATTCTCTGATATTCAGCTCCAGAATGAAGCTCTAATCCCCGGATTCTCCCTCAGCTCATGCTATTAGATTTGAACCCTTCATCCACTTATCCAGCTGGTTACTTTGCACGGGGAATCTCCTCTCACACTCTATTCAGAAATTCCACAAGAAGGCTCCTCCTGGGACTCCGACCACCAGAAGAAGTTCAAGTATTAGACAGAGGCCTGCAGAAGGTCCTTTCACCACATAAAAGTGTCCATTCCAATGAACACCTAAACACTGAAGTCGTCGGCCTGTGCGAGTGGATTAAAGAGGATTAGTGGTTAGTGAGGAGTGGTGAGGGAGGAGCAATATGACCCTTCAACCAGAAGATGGCAAGCTAAGATCAGTCATTTTGATAAATCAAAAAGCTTTGGATCTCGGCTCCTGATAAACTAGCAGGAAGCATTTAATCCAGATCTCAATTCCAGTCCTTCACTGGAGACAGTTTTTCTGGCCAGACATTTCTGCTGTACAATTTGACCGGGGAGAAGCTGCATGAAACATCTCTATGAACATTGAATGAACACTGTATGAACACTGTATGAACACTGTATGAACACTGTATGAACATGGTTTGCACACTGCAGGAACACAGTATGAACACTGCAGGAACATTACATGAACAGTGTATGAATGCTGCATGAACACAGTATGAACACTGAATTAACAGTGCATGAACAATATATATGAACACTGCAGGGACACTGTATGCTTTCAAATCACACAGCATGAATTTGCACCTTTAATACTGCACTCCATGTGTACATGACATGGCAGAAATGCATCCTGTCATCCTTCCAAGAGCAATGGGTGGACATGCACAGGCTGTTGGACTGTCCTACATCATCTTAGCTCATCAGAGGACAGAGATGTCGAGGAAGCTGTGACAGTCAATGAGAGTTACTGACAGCCAGAGTCACCCCACATTAGAATCCCCGTGTCTTATCATCCGTGCAGTGCCACCACGACGTCTTATTGTCGCACCCCAGGAGCTTAAGCGTCCCCTTCAGTGAGGTTAGAAGGCAGCAGCTTGCCTGTCAGTGCTCTTCCAGTGGAGTCTCCCGAAGTGTGAAAAGAGAGCAATCAGCTTGGCAAGGCGTCACTGCGAGGAAGAGGTGGGTCAAGGCACCAGATAGACACCAGGGGGCGGTGTTGGGAAGTTTCAAGAAAAAGCGAGAAATAGTGAAGGAGAGAGAGGCACACTGCTTTTCATAATGGCGGCTGTGATGGGGGAAAGAGATATCTGTGAGGAGGTGGGGCTGAAATGAGGGGGCAGGCTGGTACAAGGAGGGAGGGGGGCTCTAACCTGTATGGTGTCTGTCCTTCCCCCTGACAGTGAGGCTAAGACCCGAATTTCACCTACCACGGCATCACCACCCTGGTCCAAACAAGCCGAATGCCAAAAAGAAAATGGAAAAAGACATTTCACTTTTATTCTATAAGCAGTATGATATATGCAGCACAGAAAAGCATCTGGCGTTACACAGTGTTACATTGCTCCATCCTTAGGTTCACCTGAAATGCTGCCATATTGATGGAGTAGAGAGTAGGATGTATGTCGTGCTTTTCCAGTGTTGTACGACACACTCACAAAAGCTGTCATGTGACACAGAGATGCGTGAAAGTGAGCGATGGAATGGTGAGCTAGCACCTGTGGGCTGTTTCTGTAGGGCCTGATCAGAAAGAGTTAGATCTGCAGTCACTCCCTGGCTGACACACTCTCAGAAAAACACACCCGCTGTGTTTACACAGCACAGAGTTACTCCCCAACTCACAGTCTCGGAAAGGTTTCGATGGAGTATGGCTGGCACACAGATGCTGATGGGGTTTCGATGGAGTACATCTGGCTCAGATTCTGATGAGGTTTCGATGGAGTACAGCTGCCTCACAGATGCTGATGGGGTTTTGATGGAGTACAGCTGCCTCACAGATGCTGATGTGGTTTCGATGGAGTACGGCTGCCTCACAGATGCTGATGGGGTTTCGATGGAGTATGGCTGGCACACAGATGCTGATGGGGTTTCGATGGAGTACGGCTGGCTCACAGATGCTGATGGGGTTTCGATGGAGTATGGCTGGCTCACAGTTGCTGATGGGGTTTCGATGGAGTACGGCTGCCTCACAGATGCTGATGGGGTTTCGATGGAGTACAGCTGGCTCACAGATGCTGATGGGGTTTCGATGGAGTATGGCTGGCTCACAGATGCTGATGGGGTTTCGATGGAGTATGGCTGGCTCACAGATGCTGATGGGGTTTCGATGGAGTACAGCTGGATCACAGAATCTGATGGGGTTTTGATGGAGTACGGCTGGCTCACAGATGCTGATGGGGTTTCAATGGAGTACAGCTGGCTCACAGAATCTGATGGGGTTTTGATGGAGTACAGCTGGCTCACAGACAGAACAGCACTTCCACCCTTTCTGAGCTCCCTCAATATGGAATAGATCTGAAGCTCTGTGTGGTCCCGTGGATGTCAGGGACTGCTATGAGGAAGCCGCTATAACGTCACGTGAGGCTTCCCTTCCACACCAAAGAAGGGAATCTAGCAGCGACCGGAATATTCCCTCCCAGCCTGCTCTGGGAACCGACTCCTTCTGTCAGCTGAGTTCCATTGGGCTTAATGAATGATCATACTTATTATTGCAATTTCGAGCAGTTCTGTCCCGTTTACCCCTTTACCTGTCTGTACCTCTGCCTGCCTGTTGTCTTGACCCTGTTCTGCCTTTCTGATGATTAATCTAGCCCAGCCCTCTAAGTACTGATGAAGGTCACCTGAACACTCGCCTGTCCCCAGATCCTGAGCCCTTGATTGCCGGCGAATTGCCCGACCGCTGCCCGTACCTCGACCACGATCCCTGGATTACATTTTGGTTTTCTGTCTGGATTGCAAGCAGGATTACAGGCCTTTCACCTGCCTGATCCGCAGCAGTGTCCTCCTTATTTACTCGGACCCCCCTCATGACAGTGGATGCAAATAACAGCCCAGCAACTTCCCCGCAACAATCTCACAAAAACCTTCATTAATTTCTGGGGACGAGATGTTAATCCGTAGCAGATTAAACTGCAGGGAGCTTTTAATGGATCATTTTGGGATGTTTCTCACTGGCTCCTGGAGACCTTCAGAATTTATACGCCCATCAGGCTGCTGCTGTAAAATTGTCAGGTTCCTTCCTTGAGATTGGGTTTCCATAGTGATGTCAGTCTACTTTGGAGGGGGGCAAATGGAAAGTGACACCCCCCCTCGGTGAATGGGAGGACACCCCCCCCCCCAAGCCACCCACACAGATTCTCCCACTTTCTTCCGTGATTTTTAATTATTCTGAGTCAGTTTCCAGATGAAAGGCTCTTGTTCGTGGTTCTGCCTCAGTATCGGTTTTCACAGTCATAAATTATGGCGTATAAACAAACAGGATGAGGAGATGTAAAGTTCTCCCAATGTGCATCTCATCATCTCGCTCCCTCTCAGTCTGTGACTCACCTCTCCCCCAAACCCCCCCACCCCCCCAAGGCCTGAGGATAACCTGGATACAGCTTGTCTGTGTGCCTTCTTTACATGGCACACCATTTCCCCACTCCCAGTTTCCCTGCCCAGAAGTGTGGAGGGGGGACCAAAGTACATGTTTTCCCAAAAAGATGCCAATCTAATACTTTAACATTCAGATGCATCACATTGAGTAAACAAACACACCGACACACTGCAGCCTGCTCAGATGACAGTGGCTGAGAAGTGTGGAGATTCTGGTAGTTGCCTCCTCTCAAACCATGTGTTTGCATGGGGGCCCCCTGTTGGTCACAAACACTCACTACACTGTAATTGCAGTAACATCCCCACACACAAAGGCACAACACAAACACACACATACAAAAGTACCAAACCTTTATCCCATACCTTGTATCCCACCCTCCCTTTGCATGATTCGGTCAGGGAGTCAACGCTCAGGGTCACTGGTTCCCTGTGCTAATCATACCAACTGGGTTGGACAGATAACTGGCCAATCAGAGGAGCTCACACGAGGGCAGAGGCGGGCTCATAATGGCAGGGTAGGGGGTGTTGTGTCCTTTAGCAAAGTACTTAAGAGTCCCTAAGTAAACATGCACTTGAGTCAGCATCCAGCTGTGAAAATCTGCTGTGGAAATTATGCAAATTGCTCTGATTAAGAGCTTCTGCTAAGCAAATAATCAGCTGTGTGCTATTAGTATAGCTAGGGACTTTTCACAGGTGTGGATGGATCATGGGGGAGGGATACAGAAACAGACTACCTCTGGCCACCTCTTGGTGGTGCCCTTTGTGTGTGAATCCGTGCACGTGTGTGGCCCAGGCCAGTACTCGGCCAGGGAGCAGACAAGAAGATCACATAGATCTAATGTGACTGGATTGATACTTGTAATTGGTCAGCCAGAATCAACACTCATAATTTACCAGCTGGCATTAACACTCATGGTTGGCCAATTGGCATCAACACTTGTGATTGGTCAGCTGTTAGCAACACTCATGATTGGTCAGTCAGCATCGGCATTTGTGATTGGCCAGTTGGTAGTGACACCTGTGACTGGCCAGCTACATCAACAGTCAAAATTGGTCACCAGGCATGGCCATTCATACTGTATCTAGCCAGCCAGCATTGACACCCATGATTGGCCAGCTGGCTTTAACTGAGAGGCAAATGACTGGGAAAAGTGAATGCCACCAAAGACAGGGAAACCATCGTTAATGAGCGAAATAAGGCACTGGTAAATTAGTGCTTAGTGTCTGTATTTTATAGCTGATTTAGCTGTCTGGAGCCAAGGGGAAAGACCTAAAGCAGCTAAGGATTCTGGGATGTTACTACCACAGAGAGGGAGACAGAGAGAGCAGGGGGAGTGAAAAAAGGGGAGGGAGAAAGGGTAAGGGAGAGTGAGAGGGAGGGAAAGAGAGAGAGAAATGAAGGGAGAGAGAGCAGGGGGAGTGAGAAAGGAAGAAGGGGAGGGAGAAAAAGGGAGAGTAACAGAAGGAAGAAAAGAGAAGGAGAGATGAAGGGAGAGAGAGCAGGGTGAGTGAGAAAGGAAGAAGGGGAGGGAAAAAGAGGGAGAGTGACAGAAGGAAGAAAAGAGAAGGAGAGATGAAGGGATAGAGAGGATGGTGTGGGAGAATAAAGGAAGAAAGTGAGAGAAAGATGAATGAAATAAAAAGATGACAAAAATAAAATCCGGAATACTGGTGTTTAAAATGAGGCAGCTGCTGCAGTTCATCCGTTACACTTTTCATGTGAAGCGTGGCAGCTCACAGAGGGTGATAAAAAGCTGCCCTCCTTTTCGGGGTTTCTCACGCGCCAGTGGGGAATGGGACCAACGCTCCACTGGAATTCCATTCCCTCTGTAACTTGGGAATCAATTGGAGTGATGAGTAGCCTCCCTGAGCGGGACACAGCACCGGAACCCCGGCTAACCGGGAAATCCAACACAGCAGGTGTAAGATGTGAACCCACAACCGCCCAGCGGGCTTCTCCCTGGCATGGAAATGACAATATGTGACACATGAAACAAAAATGTTGTTTTGTTTCTTCGCTGCATAAGCAGCATCCCTTAGGTGGATTTAAGGGACAAGTGGACCAACGACACATGACCCGCTGCAAAACCTAACCCGCCTTTGACTCCTCCCACTCTGCACCCATGCGCCACTCAGACTTCCCCTGTGAGGACTGACACATTCTGCTCCCCCACTATCACCCATGTGTAAAATTACGCCTGCATGCACACGGCCACCATACCCCGCTGCTGTCTGACAGACAGACTGCGCAGGGAGTTTTGTGGCTGTGCAATGAGTGCAGGAGGCTTCTGTAAGGCAAAATCCAAAGTATCAAATTCAGAAAGGTAACCTTTCCAGGGCGACAGTGACTAGCGTGTGACACTAGGGGACACGGGATGTGGCCGAAGGACGGACCGCAGCCACTCAGATCCCACCACGCAGAGACACAGTCAGGGCTCTCTGTCAGTGGCTCACGGGAGCTTTTTTCTTACACAAAAATGTTCTGAGGGTAGAACAAAAAATGATTGGTTCAAAGAGATAACATAGCTATAGAAGGGGGTCGGGCCTATCAGATGTTTTGGTCCCACCTCATCTACAATCTGATTGGTTATCTCTCTGAAACAATCGTTTTTTTTTCTCTTCTACCCTCTGAATATTTTTGTGTAAGTAAAACTCCCATGAGCCTGTCAGTGAGGCCTAGATTCAGAACACAATTCGGCCCTTAGAACAGGACCTTGAGGAGGACCATACCCTAGGGTGACACGGTGACAGGTTGCAGCCTTTCCCACAGCAGGCTTCCGGAGTTTTCCGGAAGGCTGCTCCTTACCCTCAGCGCAGATTGTGCCAGTTATGCTCCCATTTACCTGCCCGTGTCTGACAGACAAGCGAGGAGAACAGACTTTTGCATGTCTCCTGAGAAACGCGAGGTAGGTGCTGCATGGGAGGTTGTATGACAGGGCGCAGGGCAGCGGGCTGCCGTCTTAGCCAGGACGAGCTCCCAGCCACTGGGATCGGCAGTGGGACATGCTACGGGGCTGGTGTGTTAGCTGGGATGGACCGAACGGGAATCTGCCAAAATGGTGCTGGAACAATGGAACAATCATTCTCACCCACAGGCAGAGAGAGAGAGAAAGAGACAGCAAACACAGTCTTCTCCACAGACTGCAATTTATGCCAAAAAAAAAAACTATTTGTGATGCGCGGCTGAAATAATTATATGTAAACGATATGGGTGGAGGGCTGACGCAACAAGCCAGGAGGGGCAGGATGCGGAAGGCGTCAGATCTGTCCCAGTCAAGCAGCAGGGGGAAATCCCCATAGAAGAGACAGGCAGGAGTCTCTCAGTATCCCTTATAGTGTCATCATCTGCGAGTGACCAGGCCATACCTGCACATTGAGCCATGCATCTTTGGGGTGGGGCTCCTCCTGCAGACCTCACTCTCACCCAGAACCTCCCAGTACGGCCAGCGCCCGTCTAACAGATCAGTTCCGACACATCGGTGCATCCTGACTGCATCTCGCTCAGCCTCCTCTTTGACAGTCCCAGGAGCCGGGGAACCTTCCGAGTGGCCTAGTGAGCGGAGCAGGCGGGGAGCCCCCATTTGCAGTGTCGTCATTTCCACGCCGCCTGCTAAATGGCTACCGTGTGTGTGCTGCCCACTAAGGTGGGCATGCATTTCAAAGCAGTGTGACCACATCGCTTAACCCATATGCTGCCTTTATCACACCAGCAATGCGGGATCATTTCAGGGCCAGTGGGGGGCGCTGTTATGTAACGACACCGCATAAGTAACATGAGATGCAGAGGCTTGTTGACATAGCAACAATAATGGCATAATGGAATGCTCACGTCACATCGTGAAGTCTAACGGCGGAACGCCTTGTCTTTTCCATACTTGGTCACCATGGTAACATGCCGTTGGTACATGGAGTCTCCAGAGGGGTACATGAGGTACACAGAGAGCAGGGAGACAGAGGATGTCACACACTTAAACAGGACGTGACACGCTTCCCGCAGCGATGCCACAGACCCCCCCACCTCCCCGCAGGAGCGCCGCTGCCACGCCATCGCGGCGAAAGCTTTCCAATCACTTCTGCTTAGTCAGCGCTGCTCTTTGGGGGGCTTCTCTGGACTTGATGAATGCGGCAGCCAGAGGCAGCAGAGGGAAATGCAGCCCGGCTGGTTACCTTGAGGGACTTTAACGAAACGGATGCCAGACCTCCACATGGCGGGACCTCGACGACGGCATGCATCTCTCTCTGGGGGGATCCCTCCTGTCCTGCCCATGCCGGTGTGATGGGGATGGGGTGTGGGGCTCTACCACATTAAATGTTCATCTGGTCGATTTTCTATTATTTGCCATGGTTTTGCCTGAATTCAACCCTGAAAGCCGCCAGGCCAGTGCCATGTTGTGGTTTTAATGATCCTGGCACACGGCTGGCAGGGAAACATTACTGTTTACAGTCTGAGTCAGCAGGAGCTGTCTGAGGCCTGGGCCTGTAATCTCCACCTCGCCTGACACTGTCCCTGCTGTCACATCCATAATGACCCTGTCATCAGGGACAGCGTTACAAACCCTCAGAACACTGAAAGTTTAAGGTACCTGAAGCATAGATCAAGGAGAACCACAGAGAACCACAGATGAAAGGGCAGGCTGTGAGAGTATCATGCAGGAAGGCAACCAATGAGGAAGGGAGGGAGACTGGGCTCCTCCATCATCTTCTCTGTCCACCCTCCTCCTCATGTTCTTCTAGTTCGTTCTTCTGCACTTTCCCTTCTGCTCTGCATGTTCAGGGTTGACCCAGACAGCTGTGTGACATATACTCATATGTACAGCTGTATGTACAGGGGCCCTGCATCTCTGTACCTTCTCCATCTGTCTCTCCATCTCTGTCTCTGCACTGCTATCCCCTCCCCATCTCTCCTTCATTGAATTCCAGATGTTGAAGTGGTATCCCAAAACTGTAGGAAAATAGTTATTGAGAGCCAATTTTCATTCAAATCATTTCCTTTGCCGGTGGCATGTAGAAGTACAGTTGAGGGTGCCCTTTACTGAAGGGAAATTCACTTTTGGTGACAACCATACATGAAGTGGCAGAGCCTATGAAGGATGCAAGTGTGTCCGAATACCACTTTTTGTCTGTGCTGCCTTCCTCACTCACGCACTACCTCTGACCCTCATCACCTTCATAAATTTACAACTTTAGCCAGGTGTCATCAAGGGAGCTGTCATAATTTCAGTTTTGGGATGCTAGCTCATGGAACATGGTTAGAACATGGTTAGAACACATGAATTCTACACATACAGAGCACAGGTGGGATTCAAAACCCCAACCCAAGATGTGTGAGGATGCCTTCTGAAACATGGTGCTTCCCCTACGGCTGAAACAAACACATACAAACTAAGATGCACATTGCATTATTAACATGGCTATACTGAAGCTGCAAATTTCTCAGAGGTCTGAGGCCTGCTTCCATCCAGCACCCCTGCTGTGCTGAGGACATGCACCGCACACCCACCTGCACACTAAACCCAACCCCACCTGCACACTAAACCCAACCCCACACCCACCTGCACACTAAACCCAACCCCACCTGCACACTAATCCCAACCCCACACCCACCTGCACACTAAACCCAACCCCATCCGCACACTAAACCCAACCCCACACCCACCTGCACACTAAACCCAACCCCACCCCACATCCTGGACCCACCCTACCAACGCGCTCCACAGAAAGAGAGCCAAGCTGACTACCACAGGTTCTGTGTGTATGTTTTTCTTCAATAACCTGCCTTATTTACTTACTAATTAGCTAATCCTCCTGTTGTAATGCATATCACCAGAATCCACAAATACCCCAGTGCTTACAGTACAGTACCAACTAGACAGTAAATCCAGAAGAAGAAGCAACAGGCACAGCCTACTGGGAAGTGAGTTCAATGGCCCTGCTATTTACACCAAGTCTGGACCTTTCCACTGCTGCTTGCCGGGGAGGGAGGGGTCGATCTAGTCACGCTTTAATGCTAGCAAGCAGACGCCACTTAGTTCACCTTGGGAACCACTTTACTAATGATTCCAATCAGGCAATTAAAAGATGAGCACGAGTGAACAGCTGTGAGTCCTCCTCCACCTCAGCCCGCAGCAAGACACTCTCCTGTTAATGAGGACCACGACCCGAGCTTCTGAAAAATCTGAAAGCTGTGTGACAGCCTCCATCAGTGAAAACATCACAAGTGGATGTGTGAGTGCTGTGGGAAATCCCAAAGAGGACACTTTTAATGGCATGGGCCAGAATAGCAGAAATGTGCACTGCACATGGCATGCCTTAAACTAGAGTCAGCTTTTCAAGTGCCATGCACTGGCCGGCCTGTAGGGGGCAGCAAATTGGCCTGGAGGTGCTGTGCTCTGCCTCTGCCTGAATCAAGCATGCGTGAAACCAGCTTTAGTCAGCACTGTTTAAGGCAATTCTTTAAGAGTGTGATTCATTTCCTCAACAAGGACGAGGCCTCACCTCAGCGCCCGGGGGGGGGGGGGGGTGGGTCTGGGGGGCTGATGAACTGCTGAGAGGGCTTACAGCTGCTGCAGAATTCACCATAATCCTCAGGATAAGATGCTGCCTTTGGTGGAGTAGCTTACAGAGCAGCCCTCGCTGCTGCCCCCGGCTCGCATACCCCCCCCCGACTCCTTATTCTCCACTCCACATGCTCTCATTAATGCACGTCTTTATTTTGCCCAAAGGCACCATCAATGGTCTAACTCAAATTCCCACACCAAGCATTAGTATTATTAATGATATTAATTAATAATGAGTATTATCACTATAAGTGTTTTATATTAAGGGTTTCCCCCTGGGATCAAAAAAGCATGTTGTGTCCTATCTTTTCACAACATGCAAAACAAAACAATATTTTTGCCCTCTATTAGCCATTTCTGTTTTATCCTTGTCTCCTATGAGCCATCTGCAGAGCTGCCATCCAGCCTAAGCGCTTCCCTCTGAGGTGCAAATGTTAGACTCAGATTGGGGACACTGGGTTACTCATCTTAAGTACATTCCTACAAGATGCAGGAGCTCCACTGCTGATCGCAAGGGTACCTGATATGAGCCTGTACTGCGGTGTTGTGTGTTGGGGTGTGGGAGGGACGGGTACTGGGTAAGGGGGGCTGAGTTCTGGGGGCTGAGTGTTGGGGTATTGAAGGGAGGGGTACTGGGTAAGGGGGGCTGAGTTCTGGGGGCTGGGTGT
>JAODKE010000125.1:31477016-31492192 GCA_026779605.1 Mormyrus hasselquistii
GGGTAATGATGTAGGACACCGGTCATTGTGAGGGGGTGTGGTCTGTGGTACAGTGTGTGGGTAATGATGTAGGACACCGGTCATTGTGAGGGGGTGTGGTCTGTGGTACAGTGTGTGGGTAATGATGTAGGACACCGGTCATTGTGAGGGGGTGTGGTCTGTGGTACAGTGTGTGGGTAATGATGTAGGACACTGGTTACTGCGTGACTGGATTGTTCTGTTAGCCTGAGCAATGCAGCCTAAGCAGCCAGCATGGTTTTTCTATAAGATTCTTTCCCAAAGTTTCCAGCTCCGCCCCTTTAGTATGGTTGTTCTGTGATTGGCTAAGCACTTTGCTCCTACTTTTGTGCTTCTGTCGGACGCCGTGATGCAGATTAGCTGCCTGTTTCTGCATCCCTGGTCTGTCTGGCTAACAGCCCTCATCTGCTGCCCCTGCTTACATCACGTCCCAGTCCAGGAGGGCTGGTGGGCGTCAGATCTACACGCTGGCAGCAGCAGATCTCATCCTGACCTCCGTGGTGCAGGAGCATCCCCAGAGCATTCTGTGCTCTGCAGCCCTCGCCCACACGCCCCCCCCCCCCGCTTACCTCCTGATGTATTACAGGTGCTGACGGAGACGGCTGCCTCCCTGTAGAGCTCTCTCATCTCGGGAGATGTCTTAGATTTGGATAATAAGGATTCGTCTCATTATATAGCAGCTAAATATACTGCTGAGCTTCTGGGTTCACCAGCAAAAACAATTATGACTCAACAAGAAGGTCGAGTGAAGACAGGAGGCTTTGGGCTGTTAAGAGGTATTTTGGAGATGATTTGTCTGGATTCACCATAGAGGTCCATCATCCTGAGTTGCGGAACCTTGTGACATGGACAGCGGTCGGGTCTGCAGGCTGTGTCCTGACACCTGGCTCACACCTGGAGGCATTCTTCATGGTACTTTCTCACTTGCAATGTTTAAAAAGGTAGCAGCAGCCCAGAGAGTCCAGCCGGCCTCGATGCTGCAGATCCACCATGCTGGGCTGGCTGGAAAATATGCCCAGAGAAGAGAAATGAGGAAAAAGAAAATAAAAGTGAAATGTTTCCATTCTGAAGATGTCATTAACATAGCTGATAAAGCTTGTTCCTTATACACACCCGGGAGGAGCTGACAGGATGAAGACATCAACTCTGATGCAGAGAATACAGGAAACCACACACACACACATGTAAACACACACACACACGTGTAAACACACACGCATGACATTTAAATTCCGGAGAAACAGGCTGATGCTGCCACACACTGCTTAGTGGTTTGCCTCCCTTGTTTGCTGTGGGTTTATTACAATGGCTTTGCGGTTAAATAACCGAGATGTTTTGAGGCTCTGAGGTAATGTCTCTGCGCTGAGTAGAGATCACCTCACTGACCTCAGAGCTGAGCCTCCCGTGTCGGAGGTCTTCAGTTTTTGAGAATAGCCATCGGCCGCACGTCTGCGTGCCTCATTAAGGAATTATATTTGGAGCGTTGCATGATTTCCCACTGGCTCCGCCCATTCGCCACCATGGAGACGGAGGGTTGCTGCATGCTTCTGCGTGTCCCTTATCTTTATGGAATGAGAAAATGTTCAAATAAAGCCATTTCCCCAGGAACACGTCGTTTCAATCTCATTTTTTTTTCTTTATTAGTTATTATTTTTTTCTGTTGTTGAGGTTTGGTGGTCTGAGCTTAGGGGTGGTTAAATCAGTAAAATAAGTCACCCAAATACATGCACATTTATATATATTTATATATATACATATATATATATTCACACACAATCATATACATTGTTCTGTTTATGGCACTCTTTGTTTTCTAATCTTTTTACCTTTAATCACTAACTGGGTGGTGACGGCACTCGGGGGAGCTGGATCGAGCCGTCCCGAATCAAAGAGGTCCGGCAGGTGGTTGAGGAGAGAGCAAGCTCACTGCGACAGCCCCCCAACCCCCCCCGGATTATAAATTGAACTGCCCCCTCAACTGATCTCGCCCCCCTGTTATTTCCCTGGTAATGTCCTGATGATTCATGTCACGGGACAGCAGGGACAGGCCTGAGCATTGGGGGGTGGGTCACACAGACTTTCTCTGGACACTACCTAGCTCTGAGATACCGCTCTTGGGGGGGGGGATCTTGTTCCCACTCATGTTTGGGATGTGCTGGGAGATCAGTCATTAATTCTCATTTAGGGTCAATGGGAAGAACCATTAGGGCCAGACACATTGGTAATGACTGAGTGTGTGTGTGACTGTGTGTGTGACTGAGTGTGTGTGTGTGTGCGTGTGACTCTGTGTGTGTGTGTGTGTGTGTGTGTGTGTGAATGTTTCTAGCACAGACACACAACTGGGTCCAAACTCACACACGCTGCAGGCTTCCCAGACTGTGGTTCCCTTTCAGGCATGAGCTTATCCCCTTTGTCCCTGTACACAAGACCAGCTAGCGAGCAGCACCAGGTAGAAGCAGCAGCAGGGGGGAGCAGCAGCAGGGGGGAGCAGCACCAGGGAGGAGCAGCAGCAGGGAGGAGCAGCAGCAGGGAGGAGCAGCACCAGGGTTGAGCTTCCCCAGCAGATGCTGAATCAGGCTTTAAGCCAAGGCTGATGTTAACGCAGGCAGAGCTGTCTGCATTCCTATCGTCAGAGCAGAGGGCAGGAGTGCAGAGGGACAGAGCGGCTTCCTGCTTCATGCGGGTGGGGGGACAGAGCTGTGGATGGACGGCTGCTTGGATGGATGGGATAGAGCTTGCTCTCTGGACCCCATGGTGAGCAGCTCTCAGCAGCCACTTAAAGCACATTCCCTGATTAGACCGCGTTTCATTTGCAGACTGCAGTGGGTGTGGCACTGGGGAGGGGGGCACTGTCATGTTCTCACGTCAGGGGTGGGTTACTGGCATCGGGAATATAATGTCACTCCAGCTGCATTAATATGACAGATCCCAGTTGGCACAGAGCCAGTGATTACACATCGCACTGCGATTAAGCCACCCCCCCCTTCTTTAAAGATCTGAAGACAAAATATTAGACAACAGATTAATCTGTGTTAACTCCATGAAGAGGGAAGCGTTTCATGTCATTACGATGATGATGATGATGATGATGTTGACTGTCATGATCATGAGGACACTGTTTGACCCCCCTGGAGGATTTGCAGGGAGCTAAACAGATACCCCTGCTAATCTCTAAGGGTTAACTGTTAACCTGCTTTAACCTGCTGCTTACAGCTGGTTATTACATAATTCAGCTTTAACCCCAAGGCCTGGTACACTGTTAGTCACGCTCTCTGTTTGTCATTGTCGACACAGAACCTCTCTGCCCCCCCGCCCATCTGTCTGCAAATGTTTCCTTGGCGATACCAGTCCTTTATTGTTTTCAGAATAAGAATAACATTTTATGTGGCTTTTCTCCAAACAGGGTTTACACATGGTTTTATACATATTTAAACAAGGATATTTATAGATTATTCGCTTATTTTATTATTATTACACCAGTTGTTTAGCAGCTTGTAGGGGCTCTGTATGGCTCAGCAGATTAAGACTCTATACCCATAACTAGACGGCTGCAGGTTTGAATCTGAGGGTTGTCAATGTGGTTTTGCCGTATAGCTGAACCTGTGCAAGACATGCTAGGTGCCTGGCATCACATGAAGGGTAAGATGGGGTGGGCAAAAAGACTATTTCCCAACAGTGATGAATACAGAATCATGATTCAATTTTGCTACTTTTGTGACTTTCCTTTATTGAGGTGATATACCTCTGAACTGCCCTGATACAGGACTCAGTGTCTGTGACCAGCCTGCTATTATATCACGTCCCTTGCTCAGGGTGAACACCCATTACACAGAGGGAATGATGTGGTTATGATGAGAAACATTTCTACTAGAGAAATGATAAAAGCTGCCCAAGTCTGATCACATGCACACTAACCTGTGATAAATGCCACGCTCTCATGGTTACATTCACACTATCCTGTGATAAAAGCTACACTGGCATGATCACATCCACACTATCCTGTGATGACAATCACACCTACCTGATCTCATCCACACTAAACTCTGATAAAAACCACACCCACATGGTTACATCCACACTATCCTGTGATAAACGTCGCACCTGCATGATCACGTCCGTGGTATCCTGTGAGTAAAAGTCACACCCGCATGTTTACATCTGCACTAACCTGTGACAAAAGCCATACCCACATGATCACAGCCTCACTATCCTGTGATGTCAGGCACACTTGCATACTCACATCCACACTATCCTGTGATAAAAGCCACACCTGTGTGATCACAGCCACACTAACCTGTGACATGTGAGTCATGCACTTTGCATTGCTGTGACATTTACAGATATGCAGTGACTGTGACACTGCATTTTTTGAGAGGTCCTTTGTTTTCGCAGTACCTGATGACCAGGCTCTGCACACTGCAGGTTTTAGGTTTTAGGCAGTTACCATCCGCCAGTCTCACACATCCCCTCATGCACCCTGCTGCCCCTTCCGCCTGCCACTCTTCTCCCTGAGGGGTTCTGATCTGGGTCCCTTTGCCTCCTCAGTCCCTACCTCAGTATAGAGAGGACACCCAGTCCCAATTCTGCACATACCCCCTCCCTCGGTAGTAACTAGCAGGATTCTGGTTATTAGCTACAAGCACCCAAATGCTGAGGCCCCTTTGCTGGAATGATCTGGCTTCCCTGTTATGTTCAAAATCATAGCCTGCTGACCAGCACCAGCCCAACAGGTCTAGACAAGCCCTGGTTCCACGCTGAGCAGAACAGCACAAGCCCAAGGTTATTACTCACTTCTCCTGTGCTTTATGTAAGTGACAATTTCACAAGTGGGCTTGAGTCACCTGAGCACAAACCCCAGCCACACGACCAGAACATGTCATGCTCCCTCGAGGCTCACGGGGATCAGGCACACCGAGGAACAGGAGGCGGATCTTAACCCCAGAAACATCCGGAAATATGAGGGTCACACCTCTTTACTTTGTGACAGCTGACATAATGTGCAAAAAAATCAAGCGCAGATTGTCATCTGGCTCATAGCGCCTGAGAAAGCAGGATTTTTTTTTTCTCGTGAACATCAGCTTTAGCTATTTGCTGTATTATTTGACCAGAATGGTGTAAGGCCTCCTTGCTGTGTAGTCAGGCCTCCTTGCTGTGTAGTCAGGCCTCCTTGCTATGTACCAGGACAGCTTCAGGAGCGCAGACAAAGCTCACAGGACCTGACAAGGAAAAGACAACTGCAGGAAAGCTCTGGAAGCGGTAGCATATGTGGCAACAGAATCAGCTTCATCCTTATACCCCATATGGGTCTGCAAGTCTTTTTTGCATAATTTGACATTTAAATGAATAAATCAGCCATTCCACACCCTGTGTGCTGCCATCGTGTGAAATCGTGTGACAGATTTCGCAGTGACAGGCATCAGGTGAGAGGACCTGCCTCCACAATCCTGACTATTCCTCAGTGAGTTCCTAGCTTGTCTCTACAGGGCTATTCGGTGGCAGGAAGCAGACTGAGCTTCTGGGATTCAGGGCTGCCAGAAAAACCCGGATTTCTTTTATGGAATGCGCTCTCTGACCCACAGCTGGAACGGCTGTTGCACATGGGCTGGCAACATAGCTGACTGTCAAACGGGGCCGTGCTCAGCCAGTCTTGAAGGCTCCAGGATGGAGCGCCAGGTGGGTTTGGGATCATGGACCCGGGTGAGAGCTGTGAGACCGCAGCCCCACAGAGGGAGAAGCAGTGCTTCAGTCCCGCTGAGACTCAGGGGCCTGCTATGTCTGTCCAGGCTTAAAGCACAGCCTGTTGGCTGCTCTGTGTCCTCCAAGGAACTCCAAGTCAAACAGAGAGATACCCTCACACCCTGCAACTGCTTAAAGGTAAACATCAAAAACTGCATCCAAGAAAGCTTCTGACACCAATTTGCAAATAACATCATTGCACAGAAAGTTGTCATATCCATAGTGACGTGAAAACCACTGTTCTGTCATTATGCCACGCCTCCTGTATTCAGCCCCGCCCTCTTCGGGGAGGTGGTTAATCAGCTTGTGATGCTATTTTCCTTCCCGTGGGTCAGAGACGCAGGGTGCCCATTCTCTCAGGGTCACATGCCCATTACTCTGTGCCACGCCTGTTTATTTACATTTACGTTTATTTTTATTTAGTGGCTTCAAAAAGGACATTAGAGTAGAATAGGACTTTATAATCATCAGACTGCTGAGGAGCTGACTAGGCATAAGTGCAGCTAGGTTGAGCTTCCAGTGATTGTCCAGTATCCAGGTGTTCCTGGAACTGGTGTTGTGATGTCTCTTGAGGGAAGCGGGAATCTGATGACTGGATATGGTTCAGCAGCTTGCTTCCTGTCTCCATCAGGTCTTTCTCCGTCTGAACGAGAAGACATACTGAGCGCTGCATGCTGCTTTATCAGTACACGTGTAGCTGGTTCGGCGCATTGTGCATAGTGAGCTATGGAGCGATCAGTGAGGATTCCACTGCTCTCATTGCACACGGCAATGAAAACACGGGGATTCAGCTTGATGCCAGACCACAGAGCCGTGACTTTCATCTCAAATCTGATTAGACGTCAGAGAATATTCTCTGCCTGCACAGCAGAAGCACAACAGGAGCATAGCAGAGGGTGCAGCAAGAGTGTAGCAGAGGAGTTTTAGCAGAGGAGCATAGCAGGAGTGTAGCAGGAACATAGAGGAGCATAGCAGGAAGAAATGGAGCATAGCAGAGAAGCTTTGCAGGCGCAGAGCAGCATAGCAGAGTGTAGCAGAGGAACATAGTAGGAGTGTAACAGAGGAGTATAACAAGAGTGTAACAGAGGAGCATAGCAGGAGTGTAGCAGAGGAGTATAACAGGAGTGTAACAGAGGAGTATAACAAGAGTGTAACAGAGGAGCATAGCAGGAGTGTAGCAGAGGAGTATAACAGGAGTGTAACAGAGGAGCATAGCAGGAGTGTAGCAGAGGAGCATAGCAGTAGCATAACAGCGGTTCAAAGAGGACAGCACAGGTAAGTTTTCAGACGACAAAGACACACCTAATAAAGCATCTTCTTGTACAGCAAGACTAGAAACTTTTTCATGGTGTGTTACATGTGGGAGATGCAATTATTGCTCTTTTGGAAGCAGCGCATGCTGCTGGGTCACCTACATCTGTGGGATCCCGCCTCAAACGGACAAAGCTATTAGGCGTTATTAAATTTATTGGTGTGACACATGTTAATACGCAAAGAGGAGGCCAAACTATCCCCCCCAGGCAGGTAACGTTTAGGATGCGTCGTAGCTGCCGTGACAGTCATCTTGTGGCCCCCGCTCCCTGTGGTGGCTTTGACTCATGCGCCGATGAGTGTTTCATGCGCTAGCGGGTGGTAAGTGGCACGTGGGTAACAACGAATAACACACTCTGGGCGCGGGGAGTTTATCCTGTCAAAATCTGCCTCTTCATTTCTGAAACCTGCAGAGGTCAGTGTGAAGCCACACAGGGGCTGCTGACTGCCAGCACAGCAAAGCTGCACCCCCCCGCAGCCCCAGAGGTGATCACAGCGGCGTTCTCCAGGGCGCCAAAGAGAGGAGTCACCTGATGCTGCGCGGCAGGCCTGCAGGCGGAGAACAAGCCCGACGGCAGCCTCATGTTTATGTTTATGTTTGGGGGCAGCGTGTGGCTCAGTGGGCTAAGCCTGTATGCTTGTAATCACAAGGTTGCCAGTTCAAACCCAGCCTCAGCATCTCTGTGGTCCCTTCAGCAAGACCCTTAACCCCCCAGCTCCCTGGGTGCTGCCATGGGTGGCTGCCCTTCACGGACAGGTTGCTTACGAAGAGCAAGTTGAGGGAGGAGTCAAAAAACAAATAGTTTCCCCACAGGGATTAAGAAAGTAATGATTATCATTATGATGTGGAGCAGGGTCAGATGAAATCCACCTCCTTTCGTCCTCGGTGATCACGAGCAGGATGTGATTGTCTTTAGCTGGTCATCAAAAGTTTGACTGTGTGGCCAGCGGGGAGGCTGAGGGGGGAATGGGCACAGATGCATTTCTGTTTCTCAGAAAAGTGCCCTTTCTGTGAAGTCGAGCCCACGACATGGATCCCAGCCAACAGCTGCCGGAGTGTAGGAGATACGTCAAGGAGAACAGCCAGAAAGGTACAGTCAGGAGATGCATAAATCCAGCAGCACTGGACTTCTCAGAGCAAACCTCATCTCAGAGCTGCCAGCAGAGGCAATCACTCACACTGGTAACATCTGAACATACCTTTGCAGGCGAGAAAGGGCAGTCACAGCAGGGGAAGGGGTGGGGGGCAGATCGGGGGCACACTGAGAGCCACCCCTGACAGCTCACCTCCCACCTGCTTCTGTGACACCTCCTCAAGCTGACAGAGGGCGGCCTTTACAGGAAGTGACATCGGGGAACATGGTGCAAACGCAAGATGGACGGGGGCAGGGAAGATGTGCAGATTTATGTTTACCATTTGCCTATTTGGTTGATTAGTTCAACTTGAGGTACTACTGAACAGACAGTGGACAAACTGGGGGTTTGGGAGGTGCCTCATACATTTACACACACAGCTGCATCTTACATTTACACACAAATCTATCCCTCACATTTACACACAAATCTGCCTCTTACATTTACACATACAGCTGCCTCTTACATTTACTCACATATCTATCTCGTACATTTACATACAAATCTGCCTCTTACATTTACACACACAGCTGCCTCTTACGCATATGCACACAGCTGCCTCTTATGTTTACAGACACAGCTGTTTCTTACATTTACACTCCCAGATGCCGTTACAGACACAGATGTCCCTTTGCATACAAGGCTCTTTTACATTTACGCACACTGCTGCCTCTTACATTTGCACATAAAGCTGCTTCTTACATTTTCACACAAAGCTGTCTCTTACATTTACACTCACACAGACCAGACCCATCAATTTACACACATGGCTGCCTCATACATCTATGCACAGCTACCTCTTCCTCACTCAGGCCTCTTCCTCACTCAGGGCAGTCTTCTTAACACTCAGGGCTCTTCCTCATTCAGGGCAGTCTTCCTAACATTCAGGGCTCTTCCTTACTCCAGGCTGTCTTCCAAACACCAGCCTGTCTTCCTCACTCTCCTGTCTGTGCTTCTTAAAGTGGCCTCATTCCTTGCTCTCTCTTGTTCCATCTCCAGCTAAACTGCAATGGACACCGAGACCAGTCAGTTATCTTTGCAAATTGCTGTTGCATCACAGAAGTGTTTACCTCTTAAATCTTTCATTTATTTACTTTCATTGCAGGAAGAAAAGACGAATGGGGGAACAACGCTTTGTCTCCTGGAAGTTGCCTGTGTTTGCTGATAAGACTCTCCTGGCTTCGCAGCTGACTACTCCGCTGGCTTGGAAGCTGTTGCATTTTGTGTCCACGCCAAATACAAATTGTCAGACGACATAGGCGTGGAAGCAAAATGCAGCACGTACAGCCTGGGTTTCCACGTGGGGCCAGCTGTTGTACCCTTGAACAAAGGGCTTTGCATAGAATAGTGCTGTTAAATATCCATCAGTATAAATAAAAAGTCTATGTAGATTTGATGCCATAGCAATCGAGTAATGACAATTAAAAATATTATAATTTTTCAGTTTCTCTGCCAGGAATAGATACTATCACCTTCTGTGATGAGAATGGCTCCTACGACCTTCGAACTCCAACAAGGCCAGCAGTTTCTGCACATGCAGATGGCGGACCCGACTCGCCTACATCAAAAGCACACAGAGTGGGGAAAGAATGAAACAGTGGCCTTTCCTCTGTGTACCTCATCCTCCTACAAGCCAGCGTGAGATAAGGACCCCCCTATTCAGCACGGTTCTGGAGAGAGGAAATTTCCTATGTGCCTTGTTAACCTGGCCCCTGGATTTAATCCGAACTGTTTGTGACCTTCGGAGCACGTCTTTCCAAAGCCGGCTGTTAATGGATTTCTGAATTAACATCCTTTAAACGCAGCGATCCTCGGAATGGCGTCAAACCGCATCCCTCCTGAGATGTGTTTGCTGACTCATGCCATACACTCCCTTATTGTTCAGGTCAATAACTTTTGGGTTTTTCCACATTTTCCAATGATAAAATTCATCCGAAAATTGAAAACATATTCCCTTGTGTGTGCACTGTTCTGGGGGAAATGACTTTATTTTAACAGAAAAGATAATTAAGTCATGATTAGTGCAGTTTTGGGCACGGCAGAGAGTTCTTGGTTGGTAGCGTGGGTTCCTGACATTCTCCACCATGTAGCTGCCCTTCTGGGTCTCTAGCTTTGGCACAGGCGCCGGAGAGCGTGCTGTGAGGCCGCGGTCAGGGACAGCCTGGGATTTTTTTTTTTGGGGGGTCCTCCCCCTCCTAACTTGGTTTTATGAACCTGATCCTCCAGCACTGAAACATACAGAACTTATCCCATACTGCCCGAGTTTGCGAATGATCCCCTGCTTTATTTCAATGTGAACACAATCGGCTCCATGTTCTATGTTTGGGTTCATCAGAACCTTTGACCTCTTTTGTCTTACAGGGCTGAGATAAATGAATGGAAAATAGTGTATGCCATCTGTTGTTTGCTGTGGTATTCATATTTACTAGTATAATATTTACAATGCTAATTAATAACTGACAAGGCACTGATATAATGCCTCTGTGATGTAAACATGCATTTCTGATGTGTTTACAGGAATCGCGCAGGGATTACCTCTCTGAGTCACACTGCTCTCTCACTCTCCACAGTAGCAAAACACCCTGCCACCTCACTCTCCACATTGATATAGCACCCTGCCATGTCGTTCTCCACAGTGACAGGGCACCCTGCCACCTTAATCTCCACTGTGACAGAATGCCCTGCAGTCTCACTCTCCACAGTGACACAGCACCCTGCCACGTCACTCTCAACAGTAACAGTGCATCTTACCATTTCACTCTCTACAGTGACAGAGCACCCTGCCATCTCACTCCTAACGGTGAAGGGGCACCCTGCTGTCTTACTGATGTCCTTGGAGAGGGAGGACCTTTTATGCTAGCAAAGAAAGCTGATCAGAGTCCTTGGTCCTTTTAAAAAGCTGCATGGTTACCATAGCAATTAGCTCCCATTTGCAGTCATCATTTTTCCTCCATCATTTTGTGCCATTGTAAAAGATATTTGGCTTTAAGCACCTCAGCTATCTTAAATTGTGGACTAGAGAGAGTGTGGAACGGTGCATTGGTGTCCTGTGCAGAGAGATGGGGAGCATTAGTGTCCTGTGCAAGGAGATGGTGGGGGGGCATTAGTGTCCTGTGCAAGGAGATGGTGGGGGGGCATTAGTGTCCTGCGGCCTGGGACTGACTCTTCTGCTCATTCAATTCCCCCATACCCTCTGAGTCTTGCTCCGTGCAGTTTGGGCGTGATTAACATCAGAGAGCTGTCTTCCATATTTAATCACACTCATCCTGATTTAGCATAACACAGATTTATGACTCAGCAAGAATATACATGAATAAGCTGTAATATCGCCCCCTGGCAGCTCGGGCCTGATACGGTCCTAGAGCTCAGTGTACACCCCCTCCCCCCTCCTAAGCAATCTGTAAAGTGAATCACTGAATGGGATGTGGATTGCAGGGTGAAAAGCCTCCAGATTCATTTATCTTTCAGTTGATACAGTCAGAGTTTCTGCATACGCAGGCATATACAGGATTGCAGTTGCTCAGCACAGGCGTGAGAGGCACAGCCGCACGCTCAGCACAGGCGTGAGAGGCACAGCCGCACGCTCAGCACAGGCGTGAGAGGCACAGCCGCACGCTCAGCACAGGGGTGAAAGAGGCACAGTCACATGCTCAGTCAGACTCACATCCACATGGTCCTGTCTTCCAGCTACATTTACACCTCTGACAGAGGGCTGTCCTCTCCAGCCTGCCACCCCCCCCATTCTTCTTATGCTTTCTGTGATGTCACTGCCCCTGGTACCCGATACTAGCCCCCTGCCCTTGTCCCTGGCTGTGGCTCCCGGCCAGCACAGCCCTGCTGATTCTGGGAGCCTATTTTTCATTTTGGGACCTTGCAGACGGATGGTGGTGATGGAAAGCCTGTGGGGGGGAGGTGGGCAGGCTAGGTCCGACATGCTTATTGATCTGTGCTCTGTGAGTCTGAGGGCCAGACAGACTGCAATGTCCTCTCTCATAATGCATCTCACTCTCACGTGCTGCTTCTCACTCTCGCATGTGGCATCTCACTCCCACACACTGCATCTCACTCACATACCTCATCTCACTCTCACATGATACAAGTCACCCTCCCATGTGTCATCTCACTCTCACATGCTACTTGTCACTCCCGCACGCCGCATCTCACTCTGGCATGCCGCATGTCACTATTGTATGCTACATCTCACTCTCAAATGATACACATCACTCTCACATGTGCAAACTCACTCTCACATATGGCATCTCACTTTCACATTACCTCTCACCCTTTCGATATTCTCTCTAACCCTAACTGCCTCTTTCTCTATAGGTTCAGCAATGATATCACAGTTTTTCTTAGTTGCTTTACCACAGTGGTGGAAACAGTAAGCGCATTCTCTTAACAATCAGCAAAACCTGTGATATACTATAATGTGTTTGCCGAAACTCTTCATTTTTACTGCAAAACTCAATATTGAAATAAGAAAAATATAAACATGTTGCACAGCTGCATAATCCGCTCAAACAGTTACCCAAAGTATTACAACAGTAACACATCCAAGCATTAACTGGATATTCGCAAGCAAAATATTAATCACACATCTCACTGAGGCAGAGAAGAAAACTGTGGTAGGGTTTATAGCACGATGCATGCTTCTTTCATTTCTTGTAATCCACCATAAACATATCCGACTAAACAGATTTCTAGGCAGGGTTCATCCAACAAAGTGAAATGCAAAAAAAAAGCAAGTGTGCATATTCACTAAAATAAATTTTTAAGTTAAATTACATCATACAGGGGCAGTCAAACTCAAACTTGATCATGAGCAATGACTGAAGCATTTACATGACATATTTAAGGTGCAATAAAATAAAAGTTGCCCTTTTCTTGAGAATCAGAATTAAAATCTACTGCTCTGCCTAATCGATCTTGTCCTGGATATTGGGCCACATGTTTTTGTCAGCGTCACACAGAATATTTTCCTTGGCAATGCTACATGACTGATGCCTTTGGGCCTGCCTGATTCCACCCTGGCAGTTGGATGTTGTGATTGCCCTACAAACCTCAGTCATAACGGCACCATCCGGTTATAAGAACAGCAGTCATAGACCTTTCACCTCCAGGCAGAACAAAACATTGTCCATATGACTACTTAATGTGGGCCATTGACCCTGTAAAGCGTATCTAGGTATGTTTAACAAAGTTATATGGACCAACTGTTGGGATATATGCCACATGATCATTGTTTGATATGGCTGCACATGGTAATGTTTGAACCTCTTTGCCCTGGTATTTGTACTGTTGCTCTATGGCCTTTAAAAATCCTTACATGGTTCCTGGTCTTGGCCAGACTGATTCCAGCTTCATCCACATCGAGAAATTTGTGTGCTCCAGCACTGGACTCCAGTTCCACCAAAGACAGGACAAAGTAAAACATATGAAAAAACCAATGAAATGGTGTAGTGAACTTCTATATGGAGTGGAACATGCAGTGAGTGTATAACAATGTCACGTTACCTGAACAAAGTGATGTCTCACTCCTTCACTTGCTCACTCTTCCCATCAATGGACACTGCGGATTTGCTTCATGCTGATATTATACCATTTCAAAACCGTGATCAATGGTCTGCAATTATTGTTGTCTGTATTTTCCTCAAATATATGTGTAGTTCTTCACAGGGGTGCAGATGAGGGGGGATGGAGGGGATCATCAGTTATATAACGACCCTAATGCACCCCATCCCCCAAACTTTTAAAGGGGGAAAAACCCAAAACTTTGTTAAATAGCTTCCCTAAATAGGATCGGATACCTAGATGTTCAAACTCGTCAAACTGCGTCAATCATCGCAAACAATCTGCGTCAATCATCGACCATGTGGCTGCAGGTTCCACACGCTCCTGTTCTCACTGTCCCTGCTTGCAGGTAAACCTCGACCATGTGGCTGCAGGTTTCACACGCTCCTGTTCCCACTGTCCCTGCTTGCAGGTAAACCTCGACCATGTGGCTGCAGGTTTCACACGCTCCTGTTCCCACTGTCCCTGTTTGCAGGTAAACAGCGACCATGTGGCTGCAGGTTCCACATGCTCCTGTTCACAGTGTCTCTATTTGCAGGTAAACAGTGACCATGTGGCTGCAGGTTCCACACGCTCCTGTTCCCACTGTCCCTGCTTGCAGGTAAACCTCGACCATGTGGCTGCAGGTTTCACACGCTCCTGTTCCCACTGTCCCTGTTTGCAGGTAAACAGCGACCATGTGGCTGCAGGTTCCACATGCTCCTGTTCACAGTGTCTCTATTTGCAGGTAAACAGTGACCGTGCGGCTGCAGGTTCTACGCGCTCCTGTTCCCACTGTCCCTGTTTGCAGGTAAACAGAGTAAAGTGCCCACATTCCTATTAACCTACACATTAGATTCAAGATATTCCATTTCCACAATGATGTACCGATTTAGCAATGGATAAATAACTAAAGGCTTCCTGGATAGGCTCCGGACCCCCCGCGGCCCATTTGGATTAAGCGGGTTGGAAAATGGATGGATAGATAAATAACTAAAGCCAGATGTCACTTTTCTAAGGCATTGTATTCTAAAGCATATTTTAAATACTTGCCGCAATTGTGCTGACTTTATACATTTTGTTAGTGTTCCATTGCTGTGGGTTTGAGGTTTATGCTGCCTGCGTTATGTCTGATGTGGTTTTGGTGACAGGGACCAAAGTGGCAGGCAATACAGCCTTCTTTCAAATAGCAAGCAACACAATTAAACTATATAACCTATACTGTACCTAGCCTATGATGAATACAATTGTCAATATAATTTATATCATATCTCACATAGTCCAATTAATACTGTAACAAAGCTAATTACTTCATTAAAGTTTGACCTAACGTGAAATTGTCATGTTATTTACCGTGTTTCCCCGATTATAGGGCATCCCCAACAATTAGGGCACCCCCCATTTTTTAAAAATTGGTCAGAATAAGG
>JAODKE010000125.1:31549914-31565880 GCA_026779605.1 Mormyrus hasselquistii
TTACATTTAATTCAAGTATACACAGTGTGGCTGCTCCGAACTCACCCGTCCTAATACTGTGAAAAAAAAAAAAAAAACATAAAAGGGGAGGATACAGGAACAATTATAACAGACAAATAACATAGTTTTAATTCTTTCCACAAGCTGTAATGTATAAAAATACCCAAAACGAACACTCAAAGCAGACTACTGGATTACTATAACCAAATTATTTAAGCAGTATTTGTACAAGAATGATTCTGTCCCAAGCTTTTCGATCCATATAAGTGTTTGGTCGCTTTAACTGTCATCACTCTAAGCGTTTTCCACTGTGTGTATTTACCTTCGAAACGGTAAATTTTCGACTCCTTTCAACAGGATTCTCAATTCTCAGCTTGAAATGTCTTTCCAGAAGAACTAAATCTTGATTAAATAGGCTGATTTATACTTCTATGTCAAACTGACGCCGTAAGTACGACGTAGCTGTGGACCCTATGCCATAGCCTGTGCACCTCCCCTCAAATGTATCTACAAGAACTGTGATTGGTCAGCATGGTAGCATTCGATTTTTTATAGGAGTGAAGACAGCATATGCCTAGGTGTACTTATACTAGTGATTGGACCTGAAGTGTTAAATAACTAAACTTATTTTATGTTGTACATTAATAACGCTTCAGTTTCATTTTCTCTCCCTTCTCCACAATTAGGTTTGTTGCTGTGTTCCTTCTCTGCTAGCATTAGGAAACTCTGTGTACTCTGCACTATGGTGCATCATTTGAACAAATTGCTTGTGTTAAGTGGTGGCTGTCCCTTCCTCCTCTTGACAGAACAGACCTTAGAGTCTGAGAAAATGCAGCGGATTAGAGTTTTAACATAATGTTTCAGTTAAGCTTTATTGGTCCTTATGTGCATAAGTAAGAATATACGAGCTCAGTATCAGATTATAACCAGACATGTTGTTAAAACAGTGATTGGACAGGTTGCTGGGAACATCCTGTTTTTCTTGCGCTGGGATATCCGTTTTATTCAAACACAGCAGTCAGTCTGAATATCTCAGGTGTACTCATTACTCAGTGCTGGCCTTCATATCACTCAGACTATTTGAAGTTGCTTTCGTGCCCTTTTCTTTCCCTTAAAATATCATTCTAAGACACATAATTTACTAGTGGTTCTAAGGACCCCTTTGAACAAAGTTACATTCTGCTCAACCTCCAGGCACAGATCATCCATCTTGGTTCAAACCTGTGATGCAGTGAAAATGTGTCTGCTGGCAACTCGACTTCCCGGCACAGAGGGACAGACCATCCATCTTGGCTCAAACCAGCTAAGTATTGGGAACATGTGCATCCCAGTGACCTGACCTCTCTACACCAAGAGACTGACAATTCTTCTTGCCTCAAACGCATCATAGGGTGACCATAAGGTGTTGATATCAAACAATACATGCTCCGGCACCATCAAGACAGATCCTGGAGTCAGCAGGAGGGTATTTTTGAGCACACTTGCAGGGTATTTTTAAATAAATACATCCCCTCGTCCAGGTAAACATCCCATGTGTGAATCTCCCAAGAGCTCAGCTCTCTGAGCCCTCTGACAGCATCCACAGCAGTTTTTTATGATCATCATTTTTTTTTTTGTACAAAAGAGGAAGAACAATTTGTTGTTGGTTTTATTTTCCTCCTCAGTCTCATGTCACCCACCTCGCCCACTAAACAGCCCCCACAGGCCTGGCCAGGCAGATGAGGCCTTAGAGCATGGAGAGGGAGGTTTGCTTTATCATTCCCACGAAGATGAATCTCCTGTTTGTTCACACAGGCAGCAGGAAACCCACTTTATTACTGTTTTATATCGCGCATTATTTACACCTGAAGGAATAGCAAAACGAATAAAAAGCCAAACCCTTAGCACTCACTGCATCACCTCCCGGATGTTTAAGATCTGCTTCTTATCAGCATTTCACTTAAGACTCCTATTTTGGGAAAAAAAATAAACCTGCAGAATGGATGGGATGTCGGTGTGAGAGGCAGCTGTGAGTTTGGAGGATGTGAACAGAGTGGCAGTAATGGGGCGAGGTCCGGCATTCCCGCTGGAGCATGAAAACCCAGCATGAGTCTCTGAGGAGGCCAACTGCCCCCCCACTCACCCAGAAACGGAGAGGCTGCTCTCCTCTTCTCTAATGTTTGCTTTGACAAGAATATCTTAATTAATTTTGGTCCCACTGGAAATATAAAAAGTAAGCACTTAGAAATAAGGCCAGATGGCCGCTGATGGACATGGGCGGCGATGCAGAGCAGGATCCCCCATGCGGCCGTTAACTCCTCCTGCCTGGCATGGTGCTCTTTCTCCGGAGCACAGGCTGTGGCGTGGTGCTCTGCCATCACTCCTCCATGGGAATCCAGCACCTCCCATCGCCTCCGGCTGGTTTGGCCGGATCGGCTGGAGCTGGAAGGGAAGAGGCCTGGCTTCTCCCCCCGGCACTGACCCTGGGAGCGGTGTGGTCCCAGCAGGCGAGGGCAGCCCGCGGGCACTCCGGAGGAGGCCACATGGGGAATGACCCGTGGGCCGTTATCAGGTGCCCATCTGGGACATGTCAGTGACAGCTTATGTAAGACGAGCGGAACGTCAGCTGCGCCCGATGCTAGAGGGGGGCTCAGCACGAACAGGGGCTTAGCGAACTTGAGGGGGCGCTGTCCCTCAGACACTCAGTTGTGTACTGAGACTACTCCATGGTGGGTCCATTGGTGCGGGGTGGAAACATGGCACAGCAATGTGGGCCTGTTTGGGGTTATTCCTGCTGTGTCTGGCCTCCTTCGTCTGGGGTATGACTGATGGCCATGGGGGGGGGCGGCATCAGGGGTATGACATCAGAGGACCTGCTGGGACCACACCACTCCCATGGCCATCAGGGGTTTGACTAATGGCTGGTCATCCATGTGTACATGGTTCAGTCTTCAGTTTGTCAGATAGACCTTAGTGACCAGCGCTATCATAGGACGACCTGTTCTGATTTCAACATATGCGTCCAACCCTAACCCTAACCCTCCCTCCCCCCCCAGGAGAAAACAAAAAGCATGGTTAGTGCTGTTAAAAAGGCCAGGGCTCATTTAGACACTTTAGAAAACGCCAGAAAGGTGAATACAGTGCAGAAAACAGTGTTTGTGTTAACATCTTTGCTCACGGGGTTTAGCATAAATAACCCTGCTGGTACGACCTAGCACTGAACAATAACAATAAAGTGTTATTGTACAAGCAAATTGGCCATTCACTCATCCTCCATCTCTTCATCACACCCTCCTGCCCTTAATTGAGTTGTTGTGAACATCTGCCCACTTGTCGTTGCTTTGATGATGCCGCTTACTAATTACTGCACTAATTGCAATGATTAGGAGGATGGTGACACACATGCAGCATGCTGTAAGTGAACTCCACACCTCACTGATGCTGAAGTCCTGGGGTCTGTGCCAGGTTAGGAAACAATGACCATACTGGTGCCACCTGCGTTCTCTTACACCAGCTTGAGTCGATACTAATGGATCGTCGGTAAACACATTGATAACAGCAGCGTCTGTTTCGGGACCTGAACCTGCAAACTCCAGGTGGTTTCACTGTCTGAGGGAGATGTGACAGATGAGAGGATGTGAGACAGTCACTCCGCAGGGTATGAGAACGACATCCCGAGTAATTATCACCTCATCAGTGTGGGGGGTGGGTGGGAGGAGGGAGTAGCACACAGACGGAGCGTCACACTCCGATAGCGGCTATCTCCGGAGTGTGTTGGGGGAAGCCTTCACGTGAACAGATTCACAATTAGAGGGAAACACACTGAATATCTGCTGCAAGTGCATCTGATGATATAATTCAAGGGTCATGTGATCTCAGAGACGGGGGAGTGCATCGCGGAAAGGTCAGGACACCAAATGCAAGGGTCACTCTCCATCAACCCACATCCCACAGAAACCCAAATCACACTTGTTCATCTTTGATTTTGTTTAAATCTTCTACGTCTTTGCTGTTGAATTTTGTTGGCATTCATCACTCTGGTCACCAGGGATGAAGATGAGAATGAGCAGATGGCCCTCGTCACTCAGGTCAACTGGAAGCTCAACCAAGAAAAAAAGGTTTTCTCCAAAGTTTCCTTTGAAGTGTGGCATTTTCTGTGTATCTCAGTCAGGTCACATGATGAGAAAGAAGCATACTTAAAAGTCGTCAGTATTTACGGCAAGACAGAGAAAGAGGTTCGGCTCCTTGACAGGGTGTGACGGAGGCATTCATGACATAATGTCAGTGCTGTGTCAAGAGGGACAGTCGTGCGGAGAGGAGAACAGTCGCTTTCACTGATCACACCAAGGCGGAGGCCACCAGGTGCCACCCAGCCCCCTGCTGCTGTAGCAGTGTCTCTAGGCTGAGACAGCGGACCCGGGGTGCTTGAGGTGCGGCACTGCCTCTGCTCGGGGAAAATCGGCCTTCGTTAGCGTGTGAAATTATAACCTTAAAAGCCTCCATTATGTCTGCATCGCCTACTAGCTTATTAGACATATTTGACGGGAACGTGTGAAAAATAAACAGCACTTCCTGTTACTGAAAAGCACAGCAAATGTATTTTCTGTAATGAATGAGTTGCTGCTTTCATGTCGGCTGCTTCATTATGCTGTAGCTGCTTGCACGACATCTCCATGCCTCGCTCAAAATACTCAGGTCACCAGGGATGAAGATAAGAATGAGCGGATGGCACTTGTCACTCAGGTCACTAGCTGAGAACACTATTCCCTCAGGGTGTCCTGACACTCTGAACAGTTCCAGCTTGACACACAGCTCATGCTCAGCAACTGGGGTGTATTTCTCAAAGGAGAGTGTCACCGAGCCATCGAGAGATCACCATCACAACCCCCAGAGCTGCTTCTGAGGGCTGGGAGGGCTGTGGGTCAGCAGTCGTGCTCCCCTAGGCTTAGACTTGTCACACCAAACACTGCCCGCAGGGAGGATCCGCAGCTTGGCTTCCAGGAATAAGGCTTGTGTGTCCCGGGAGATAAATGGACAGTGAAGAGGACGACAACAGAAAGTGAACGGGTCAGGGGATAGAGCACTCCGCCAGCCCACAGTCACCCACAGAACATCTGTGGCTCATCACTACTGCAGAATGCTTATTCCTCCCATCCGCAGGGGCCACCGGGGAGGGATTGGGGCCACCGTGGCTGCAGGAGAAGGTCTTGGCCATGTCGACATTAATTTCCCATCGCGTCACGTCTGAAGGTGTCCATGTGGATCGGCGGAGCTTGACACGGTCACAGGGGCAGTCTGGTGCTGCTGAGAGACTGAGGCAGGCCAGTGAGTGCAGACAGCTGCTTGGATTAAGAGTAGAGGCGGGTTCAAGAAGCCTGGGGCATGCAGCAGGAAGGCAGTGTAGGAGTCTAACGGCCTTGCGGAGGCAGATAGGCCACAGGGGGTGCCATCTGCAAACAGAAATAGGATGGGCAGCTTCCAGCCAGATGCCGGGAACCCAGAACCACGGTGTTCCCCCTGACTCCCATCTGGTCCACTTAATTTGCCGTCGGGCCATTCCCAAAGTCTGTGTGCATGCGCGTGTGGAGTGTGTGTGTGTGTGTGTGTGTTTCAGGGTGTTTATGTGTCTCTGTCTGTGCCCTGTCTATCTCTGTCTCTATGTCTAAGTGCTGACCCAGACCCGTGTCTTCTTGATCGCCTGTTTTATTAACACAGACAGACACACTGACACTGCAGGTCCGTCGCTGTGAGTGTCATGGCGATGAGCAGACTCAGCTCCCTCTGACACATCCTTTCTGACAGATGTCCTGATTGTTTGCAGAGTCTCCTGTAGATCATTTAGCTTCATCCCCATGCTTTCTGTCTAATCAGCACCTCCCCAGCCCTAACGGGAATAATTCATCGTCTTGATGGAGTTTGTAATCGGCACAGATTCATCTCCTCCAAGAAGTGTGGACTGGGGAGCAGGACCGGACAGCTGAGTCCCGTTACTGATGGGCTCCTACTGGGCCAAGCCCACTTTGTCTCCGAACTTGACGGGATGCATATCCCGCAATGCAGGGCTCCCCCTGATCCCAGCATCATTACGATGCGGGCTGCGTGATCCAGACTGCAGCCTTATTCTCTGTGTGAGGAGCAGTTCTGGTCGACACCAGTCTGTTTGGGGCCTCAGCTCCCCAGACAGATCTTTGCAAATGGGGTTTCGTTCTGGATGGGAAGGGACTCCAGGTCTCAGGGACGTGATCAGTAAATAAGGTTATATGAGCCAGCGGCTCTGCGCAGCCGACACGCAGATATCGCCTTAAAAACGAGCCCGTATCTCAGCCAGCAACCTACTCATATGTATTATTAGTCTATTTGTTCACCCTGAGTAAACATCTCAGTGGGACAAACTCCAAATATACACCTGTGTGCTTCAACCACTCTGTTCCTGTCTTCCATAAAAATGAAATGGAGAACAGCTTCAAATAAAGCAGTTAAATCGGGTGTGAGGCCTTTAGCAGATCTCAGCGCTCGCATCTGCAGGCATATGAGGCACTTAGAAGGGGGCTCAGATTAGTAGAGGCTGTCTCACTCTGTTACTGACCTGAGCCAGCAGAGTGCATCTGTGTTATTTATACACAAAATACATAAATGAAAGATTAAAGCAAAATCAGACAAGCAATTTGTACTCTCAGACCTGGGTGAGAGTTAAAACCATACAAACGCATGCCAGCCCTGTACTCACAGAGGTGGATGGGATTCAAACCCAAACAAAGACAGGGAGTATGCAATTTGTACTTACGGAGATGGGTAGGATTCAAACCCAGACAAACACAGGAAGAATGCAATTTGTACTCACAGACAAAGGTGGGAGACAAGCCCATACAAACACCAAGAGCATAGAAACTCTGCATTCTCACAAACACAGAGACTCTGCAAACTCTGTACTCACAGAAAGGGGTGGGATTTAAACCCACACAAATACAGAAAGCAAGCGAAATTTGCAGCCTCGAGGCTGGGGGAGACTTAAAGCCACAATCCTATATGAGTTATAAAGAGACATTAAATGCATATCAAAATCTTTTACTTTCTTAACATTTTTCTTACTAATTCAGCAGTTTAATTTGGCTTCATTCTCATTAATCTGCAAAAATTAAAATCCTTCATTTTCCTCCAGCTTTCTTCAAGCATCTCTCCTTAGCAGCAGATATTAATCTCTAGTTAGGATATGGGAGCTGGGCCTCTTTGATTTGCATCTTTTTAATGGATCAAAGGGGACCGTCTTGCACTGTCAGATGTGTGCTGCTCCTCCCTGTCCTGCATGGGTCTGCCTCTAACAGGGACCCCGGCTGCTCCTCCCTGTCCTGCATGGGTCTGCCTCTAACAGGGACCTCGGCTGCTCCTCCCTGTCCCACGCAGGTCTGCCTCTAACAAGGACCCCGGCTGCTCCTCCCTGTCCTGCATGGGTCTGCCTCTAACAGGGACCCCGGCTGCTCCTCCCTGCCCCACCTGGGTCTGCCTCCCACGGGGACCCCGGCTGCTCGTCCATGTCCTGCATGACTGGAAAGAAGCACAATTCAAAGTGGTCAGTAATTACAGCAAAAGACATATTACAGAGAAAGGGGTTTGGCTCCTTGGTAGGGTGTGACGGAGGCATTCGTGATGTAAGGTCAGTGCTGTGTCAAGAGGGACAGCCGTGAGGAGAGAAGAACAGTCACCATCACTCATCATGCCAAGGCGGGGGCCACCGAACGCCACCTGCCCCCCAGCTGCTGTAGCTGAGAGCCAAGAGAGCTGTCCCAGGGCACTGGGGTGTTCGGGGAAAATCGTCCTTCAGTAGCGTGTGAAATTATAACCTTAAAAGCTTGTCTGCATCGCCTACTAGCTTATTAGACGGATTTGACAGGAACGTGTGAAAAATAAACAGCACTTCCAGTTACTGAAAAGCAGAGCAAATGCATTTTCTCTAATGAATTGCTGCTTTCCTGCCGGCTGCTTCGTTATGCTGCAGCTGCTTGCACGACATTCCCGTGCTTCACTCGAAATATTTACACTGTGCTATTATTTTATTTTGGTAATAAATGGTGCCAGACCCTGGGTTAGCTGGCCCCGCATAGCGGGGGCGATCTGGAAGTGCCCGTGGGGGCAGAGCTGAGAGGTGACTCAGCAGGAGAGGGCATCAGCAAGCTGGAACCATGGCGATTGGGTCCGTCCGCGTGTGGCAGGGCGGGGGAGGCCAGATTGATGGGGGGGTTAGCCACAGGTCCCCGGCCTCGCTCGTCCATTAGCTGTGCTGAGTCTCCCAAGGGCCCAGAGGATGCTGGGAAGTTAATTATGGAGCATACGGTTATTAATTAATGCCCGTGCTGTTCTGGACAGAGTCGGGGGGGTGGGGGGTTTACAGCAGCACATAGAGAGGGGGAGGCACTCGAGGTTTTGTGGCTGGTGTTATGTCAGAGGGCTTGTTATGGCACAATTACATGACATATGGCTCTCTCAGAGACACCCCCCCCCACAGAGCCCACAAACCTGGATCAGGCCATGAGCCAGAAAACTCTGACTAACTTAGAACCTACATCTGTGAGCTCTGTCTTTAGTTAGCCAGACCCGGCAGCATAATTGGGTTCTTTTGGTCCACTTTTAACTGAAATGGATTTCGCTGAATGCTCCAGAAACGGCAGGGTCTGCTGATCCAGGCACCAGCCACTTAGCTGCTGTTACTGGTTTCCAGACTGAATGATGCCAGGTGCTGGGCAGAGAGTCAGAGGGCCAGAGGCCGGATGGAGCTCCGTCATGAGCGTGTGCCCAGGCCTGACTGAGGGTGAAAGGGGCAGCTGCTTCATGGGACGCCCAGCACAGCCCAGCCCAGCTTGGCCCCGTGGGAGCGCTCTCCCGGCACCCATGGCCTCTGTTCTTCCTACATTCTTCCCCCAAGCCCCATTTCCTGAGTTCAGGAGGTTTCTTACACAGCCTCGGCTGGGTCCTGCAGAATCGGGGGCCCCATCAGTGAAGATGTCAGGGTATAAGAAGTCGACAAACCAATACACAGAGTATGTTTATGGCACGTCGTCATTTTAAAGAAAAGTACCGTGACTAGACAGGCAAACCATTTGTTGTACAGTATGAAAGCTAAAGCTTTTCTGCCTCCTCCCTCCAAAGGTAGGGTGACCAGATCATCCATGTCAGGGAGGACAATTTGCGCACAGAGTTGTGTACAGAGTTTTCAGTTTAGCACTGAGTTCTTGCTGTGTGCTGATTGGTCAGTCTCCTATAATCATGCATGTGTCACTAATGCTAATGTGAAGCAGCTGGATGAGTCTTTCAATCAAGGAAACATAACAGACAAAGCAGAAGAAGAGCTGAATTAATTAGCTAAGCACAGGAGCTCAAAGTGTCCTCTCTGACATGGATTATCTGGTCACCCTCCCCAAAAGGTCACATCTGATATGTTAATTAATAGTAACCTTCAAAGTTGGGAGATTCTCAGCATGTGTGTAAGAAAATTCTGGCCACATGCATATTGGGATTCTCTATACATGTAGAGGAATTTCTTCGGATTGCTTGTAGACGGAACCCTTTACACCCTGGAGCAACATAAACCCTTGCAGGTTATCAGTCAGCATGACTGACTCTGATTCTGACTCTGTGGTTCCGATAGAGTGGACACGCTTTTCTGCACACCTCAGTTTAGCATTATGAACGCGTGTCGGCCAAGACGTTATCAGTGTCCATTAGTCAGGAAGTAAAATTGGACAGACAGCAGGGAGGAAACCCCCCCAAGCGTAACGAATCAAATACATGCGGCGTGTGTGTATTCCTGGTGTAGTGCCTGGACACCTTCAGAAATTCCTGCATAGGGTCTGTGAGACTGTGGTGTATTCTGTGGGCATTAGCCGTCAGATGCTGCCTTCAGCTTAATCCTGCCGTTTGACGTTTCAGTTTCTTTATATCTCCTTCAGTGGATCAGCCTAACTCCCTGAACCTGGGCCGTCCATCCAATATACCAGCTTTCCTGCCCCCTGCCACCCAAGACCAACAGTCTCAACGGTGCGGGAAACAGAGAACCGTGGACGCAGACTCACAGTAGAAGGCTGAAGAATGTCGACCAAAAGCAGGGAACCTGAAGGGGCGGAACACAATGCAGGACAAACATATAAAAGACGAGAGATAAGAGAGCAGCGGCACTGTGCACCAACCTCCTGGAGTGATGAATCCAGAAAGCAGAAGGTCTCTCTCCCAGCACGGCTGAATCGCCGTCTCTCTGTCTCTCTTCCTCCATTCTCTTCCCCCATCCATCACCCTCCTTCTCTTGTATAATTGGGCATTGTATTTCACTCTGGAAATGTCAATAGCATTCTCTCTTCAGGTACATGGGAATTCCAATGCAATTTGGCAAGCAAAACATAGCTTTGTGTCCTTGTGGAATGAGTGAACTCTGAGCAGGCCTGGGCGAGCCCTCCCCCAATTTTAGTAATTATGATCATGAATAGAACAGAGTGATTACGTACAGGCAGGAAGCAACTGAATTTGAGTTAGGTGTCCGTTCATACTAAACATAAAAACATAGTACTACACACATATACCACCTTTAGCTTACCCTGTGACCCTTTTTCAATGCAGCTCTTTACCTAGCTTGGTTTGCGACCTGGGAAGCATCAGCCTCTGAGACCCCATGAGACAGGTGTTACCCCTGTCATGTATCTCAACCCTATGCAGAAGATTCACTGGGCACAAACCACAGAAACGAGAGGACAGCTGTCTCTGAACATCTGTAAAACCCATTAACGTCTGTTCGACAGCCGTGGTTTCAGATTCTGCGTCCCCTTTGATAAGCGGCATAGGAAGGATGGTGCAGCAGCTCGGATTAAGGTAGAAACAGACAGATAGACAGACAGACACAGGAAAGGGAAAATGAGAAAGTTAAGGAGACGGATAAATAAAATGAAAAAAATGTGTAAAATATTCAAATGTGTGAGCAAATGAAGAAGCAGAGGTCTAAGTTAGCGCTCTATGATGGCGAGTGTCCATCAAGAAACCTTAACCCCTAAGTGTAATTCTAGCAGGCTGAACCCAGAGCCATGCCGTAAACCCCACAGGCAGAGGAATGGAGGTCCCAGGGAATGTCCCCTCACACACCTCGGAGCAGGGAATCCTCTGCTGTGCCGCAAAGCCGAGGGGCGGCGTGGGTCAGGTACAGCACACTCCCCTCTGCCGCCTCCTCCAGCAGCCCTGACCGATCTGCGGCGCTGAGCCGACCCTCACAAGGAGCTTCTTCAGCCGGCCGCTGTCTCCTGGCTTCAGGGCGAATGGCTGCTCCCACCCAGCGCACCAGAGGACCTGCGTCAGCATCAGCTCAGATGAAAATCAGCACTGCCATACACACTGCATCCCCCAGAGAACACACTCACACTTTCTATCAAAGTTTCACAATGAGAATGTCTTAAATGGCACAGCAGTTACTGGGTTGCTTGGAAAATGCACCCCTACTGACACCGTTTATCCCCCCAAGGAAGAATCCCCACCGGCTCCACCTTCCCCTGAGCTTCTCTGCTCCTGTGAGAGTGCAAAATGGGTTATTTTCACTATCAGAAAAAAAGTCAATAAAATTACTCTAAGTGTTGGTGCCATAATAGCCAAAGGACTGAAAGAGAAAGGGGGCGTCTGTAATGGGAATGCAGCTGAGATTCCCTCTCGCCTGCAGCTGCCCTTCGCCGTCCTGATGTTTTCGACGCAGATCGCGGGGTATCCTGTGGGGTGATGGACAAACACATGGCAGCACAGAGATTCATGTATGCCGGGGTCACGTGACCTACCATAGTGCCAGCTGGATGCACTTTTAGGAGAACGAAAAGGCACAGGAAGTGACAGTGGAGTCCTGAGGTCACGTGACCCCCTCCCCATCTCCTGATAGTGCACAGGGTCTTTCTGAGGCAGGTTTTCAGATCACATGATGATTCATAAACCATGTCTATTTCATTTCATTCACTTTTGTAAACACTGCATACTGATTTGCTTCATCAGTCACTTTGGACCACAGTCTTCTCTTAACACAGATGCTGGAATACACTATTCAGGGCAGTGACCTTGCATGCTTGCATGTGCCTGTGTGTAGCAATGTGTGCAATTATTCTGTGTAGAACAGATGGTCCAGCTCATCCGTTAACATCGATGGGAAGTTAGATAATGATGTTAGGGTTTAAATCTAACTTAAAATAGGCTGACCTTATTGTCCTTATGAATTATTCCTACATTCTTAAGTTCTATTTGTCACTTGAGGGATTTTATAAAATGCTGCTAAATAAGAGGGAATTCTTATTGCCTTTCACGAGGTGCCCCTAGTGGTCAGAATGTGGCAGCACAGTAGGGACTTCCAGGCCCTTTCCCAAACCCTGATGTGTTTAATTGAGCTTAGGCAAGTTTCACAAAGCCAGATTTCTTGCTTAGCCAGATAACATGTCAGATTTAAGGTGCACCAGTTTAAATGGATTTTATCTTTGTTCACTTACATTTGGCCCAGACTACCTTAAATCTGACAAGCTATACAGCTAAGCAAAAGAAACTGCACTGCAAAATAGGCCTGATACCAAAAAGGCTATGTTCAGATCTGTGCCCACATGCAATTTTAGGGTTAGGGGTCTGTTTTTAGGGATCAAGCGGGTGCTGTCACCAAGCTGAGCGTGATGAGAATTGGCCTAAAACTGCTGTCCCATGTGTTCAGCTGCACGCTCAGAGAGCCGAATGAATGCCTAGCCTCTCCGGGAGTCCCTGCAAACGGCAGCGTCATTCGATCAAACACGAAGTCCAGGTGAGGGAAAGAGCGCTGATGACGAGAAAAGCTCCGCGTAGGTGAGTTGTAACAGCGAGTCGCGTATCCCCACCAGCCACCGGCCCAGTGACTCACACGCTGCTGTGTCAGTGATACGCCTCCACCGCACCGTATCACGAGTCAACGATGGAGGTGTGCAGAGAGGAGCTGCTGGGGAAGTGAGGCAGAGCTGCTGCTGAGTCAGGAGGAAGCCAGGAGGAAACAGCAGAGCAGAGGAAACAGGAGCATGCAGAGAGAGTGACGGGAGGCAGAGAGACGGGGACCGGGAAAGATCCGCAGGGATTCTGGGTGCGAAGGTGGCGGGGGTAAACCTCTGCCAGGTCACCCGACAGGGAGCCTTTCTGTCTGAGCCGCCTTCATCACTCGCTTATCACACCTCAGGGGTATTTAAGCTCATGGGAGTTTTACTTACACAAAAATGTTCAGAGATTCAGGAGGAAAAAATGATGAGGTGGTGATGAAGAGGTGGGTCCAAGTAACTAGAAGAGGCAGGACCAATCAATCAAATATTTTGGTCCCACCTTGTCTAGTTGCTTAGACCCGTCTCCTCTACAATCTGATTGGTTATCTCTCTGAACCAATCATTTTTCCTTCTGCCCTCTTAATTGTGTTCCAAGTATGCTGGAGCAAAGTATGCTGATAGCATTAAGCTCAGCTAACTACCCCTACCTGCTCCTTGGTACCTATAAATGTCTCAGCTTGGTCTTGTAACACTGATAGCTCTTGCTATGTTTTCAGTCCTGACGCAATGCTCTCTTGTTCATTGTTTTTACTTTGCAAATTTTTTGGTGATCTATCCAGGTCCCCCCTCATATTTGAATAGACTTTTCCAAAAACAAAAAGCTGCTCCACGTCTACATGACAGCTCATTCCATCCCCTTTCCAGTCGGGCGACAGTCACATGGGCACTTGTAGTATTGTATCATGATGTTATCATGGCGTTAGGCTGTTAGCATAGTGTTATGGCATTACCATGGTGACAGCATATCGTTAACTTTACATTAGCATGGCGTTATCATGGCGTTAGTATAGCATTATCATGGCATTAGCATAGTATTATCATGATGTTAACATGTTGCTAGAATAGTGTTATGCCATTATCATTGCGACAGCATAGTGTTATCTTTGCATTAGAATGCGTTATCCTAGCATTAGCATAGCATTATCATGGCATTACCATGGTGTTAGCACAGTGTTATTATGGTGTAAGCGTAGCATTTTCATGGTGTTAGCATAGCATTATCATGGCTGATGAGAATCCTGCTTAATGGCAGACTGGGGGTGCTTTAGACACACACATCCCACAGTAATATTGTGAGGCAGGGGGTTTCTGAGGAATATGAAGGAGCAGCCTTCCTGTGAAGAGGACAGGAGAACACACACACACCTCACACACACACATACAGCAGAGCTCTGCGATCAGTACCGGGCTGCAAAGGGAGTACTATAACTAGAACCACACTTTCTGCGTTGTCATGGAGACACCACTAGTAAATAGAGCCAGGCGTGCACTGGTGACAAGAAGTGAAGAGGGATCTCAGGTGGGTGTTGAGCCAGGCTACGAGCGTCTGGACATCAGCATCCATGTTTGCATAAGTGCATCTTACATAGCATCCTGCTGTGTGACAGTCCCCAGCCACAGCTGCCTCTGATCCCGAAACGCGGCCATCGTGACCAGAGTGTTCATCTAAATGCTGCTTGAGGGTCGACAAGAGTTTCAGCCTGTACCGATGAAGAGCTGGTGACAAAGCGTGCCACCTTAATGGGTTTGGTGGTGTGCTGAGGCAAGGTTCTGAAGGCTGATTTTACAGCTAATTCCACAAGAATGCTAATGGCAGCTGGAGCCCATAGGCTTGACCCGCTCTAAATAATTCAAGGAAATAATTGCCCAGCACACAAAAGACATAAGCCATTATTTACCCCTCACTTAATATGCCAGACTGCAGTGTACAAAGTTAATCAGCATTGAAGGGGGCTCAGCAGAGCTGACCCCTCTATGCTACCATGTGCTATGTGACTTTTGTCATGACTCCTCCAACCCAGTAGGGGGCAGTATACTCAAGGTCACTGCAGATATCCCTTGTCCTGTAGGTGTTCCAGACAAATTGAACTGTGGACATTGCAGGCAAACTGCTAACACAAGGTTTACGGCTGAGTTCTGCTGCTAGTTAGCTTCCATCCTGAAGCCCATGTACTTAAATGTGTCATCTTGGCCTTGTCTTGCTGTGCAGTAGCTGGCTTCATTTCTAGTCTTTGTCCCTTTGTTCTGATATTGGTCTTGGCCACAGAATCCTGCAGTTCCTGATTTATGTTTGTGAAGTTCCCCACACCTGAAATTCACCCGGGTTCCACTGCCTTACCCGCTGACCGAAGCCGCACTCAGGTGCCAGACTGCAGACCGGCTGTCGGCCTCATACAGCATGAGCTTGCCAGTGCGTGACAGTGAGATACAGTCACCCATGGGTCCGTGCTCACACCCTCTCACCTCAGCTGAGCTGGATCAGAGAGCTTGTACAGGTCATCAAGGTAGATGTGGAGCCAGTTAGGGTTACAGTTAGAGTTTAGATGAGCACCAACCAAAAGCAATTACCGTCACCCTCCCTGACCCTCAGCTGCATGTCTCTTTGGTAAATATATGTTGTGTAAGTCTATGGAGTTAAAGTCTATGGAGTTTTCACATCACAAGGTTTTCCCCTTTCAGGCAATAAAGGTCTGCGGGATGAATCAAACATTTTCATCTTTACCAGATCATTTCCTTTCTGACTCAAAGTGACTTTTTCCACAGATCCTGTTACCCATCTCACAGTATGAACAATACTCTGCGAGAAATAATATACCTTTTTTGATATCAATAAATGACCTTATTATCAATACCGAACAAAATTTTTCACATGGATTTTACGCATGAGAAAAATAAACGTTTTATTGGCTGGTTAAGTGCTGCAGAAAATGTTCAGAGATGTGTGGCTTCAGATGTAATTCCTCCATCGACGCCAATGAATTGTCCTTCTCCCATGTCTAAATTCAGCAACAGAAAGACAAGAAGCTTTTTATGAATAATATCTGCTTTGCTTGAAATCAGCATCCTGATTTCTCCTTGACTCAGGCCCGTCGCGACAAGGCAGGCAAACCAAGCAATTGCTTGGGGCCCCGAGCTGGCCTGGGGCCCCAAGACAACG
>JAODKE010000125.1:31572917-31588494 GCA_026779605.1 Mormyrus hasselquistii
GCGAGGGCCAGCGTACGGAGGGGGTCAGGGCCTGATTACCGAGGGGGCGAGGGCCAGCGTACGGAGGGGGTCAGGGCTGGATTACCGAGGGGGTGAGGGCCAGCGTACGGAGGGGGTCAGGGCTGGATTACCAAGGGGGGGAGGGCCAGCGTACGGAGGGGGTCAGGGCTGGATTACCAAGGGGTCGAGGGCCAGCGTACGAAGGGGGTCAGGGCTGGATTACTGAGAGGGCGAGGGCCAGCGTACGGAGGGGGTCAGGGCTGGATTATTGAGGGGGTGAGGGCCGGCATATGGAGGGGTTTATGGCTGGATTATCGAAATTATCAATGGGGTGGGAGCCGAATTACTGATGGGGTTGAGGTCAGATTACCACCGATTTGGGGATTGGATTACCAATGGGGCAGCCAGCCATTATTGAGGGGTCAGAGATGGCACGGTTATGGGACTGCAAACTAGTCAGATATATAACCCAGAATCCCTCATCGGAGACCCACAGTGCCACCTAACAAAACTCCACTCTGTGATTTTATGGCAGTCATCATGGACCTCACGGCAAGACGCGCTCTGGCCAGGCTAGTGGTGTGCCGTCACGGGTGACTGTCATGGAAGGTCCTTGGTAATGTGGAAGACGAAGTGAATGTCACAGTCTATTCAGCTGTGCATACAGTTAGGGTTATTAAATTATGGTACAACAATTCATGAATTTTATGTTAAGCAGATTTCTCTGTGGGGGGTTAAGGGTCTTCTTACTCCACTACAAGGTGCTACTGTGTCAGGGAAATTTCTTGTGAACAGGGAGAAGGACTGCACCTTTTTGCAACATTTCTTGAAATAAACTAATTACCTAAAGGGTCTTTGCTAAAAAGTATTTAGGTTATTCTACGCCATACTATTCCACACATTGTTGGAAAGCCTCTCCTCTTCCCTAGAAGAGCTTAAGAAAGCATTTACAGAAAGCAGCGTATGAACATTTCAAAGCACTAGCATGTGAACGCTATTAGGTGTGATATTCATGCAGCCATTTGCACCTCCGCAGTAATGAGATGCAGCACACACTGCATGCCGCGCGCACCCCACCACATGCGAGGCGTCCACAGGTTCCATAACGTTCCAGGCCTTTTAGGAAAGTGCAGGTCTCATCACACCCGAAGGCACAGATTCAGCACATATAACACTGACTGATGGCTTTAAGAAGGAAATCCAGGCGGTCATTTTGTAGGGGGGGAATCCGCCTTAATAATTTGTGGGTGGAATTGAGAGCGTGTGCGTCATAAGGGCACGGAGCAGTCAGAGTGATTGATGATGAAGGTGTAGGTAAGGAGGCAGGCAGGGTGCCAGGTGGGGGGGGGGTGTCACCGATAGCCTCAGGCTGAGAATTCTCCGGAAACTTATGTCACGTCAAGCAGGCAGCGTAACAGTTAAGGCCTGGGCTCATTGGATCGAAACCACATCACCAGTGGCACAATTTAGCAGGGAAGCGGATTAGCTAGTAAAGACCCAGAACCCAGCACCGCTCAGGCTCCTGACATCATCACTCAGCGGCACTAAGACGGCTGCCGTTATTGAGAAGGACAGAAAATCATACTGTGCCTCTGAAACAGCTGTTTAATCTGGCGGATTAGCGATGACTAAAGCCCAGGTTGAGCTAAATGAATCAAAGCGTTATGTTTTTATTTTTGGTTACACGAACAGCATTCATACTCTTGTATTTAACTCTTAACAAACTGCTGTTCAAAAGGTAAACTGATAAACACATATCTTTGAAACCTGCTATAAGGTTCTGATCTGCAGTCAGCCATGGTAATGATCAGCAATGAGACTACAGTGTGCAATGCTTTGATCTGCAGTCAGCCATGGTAATGATCAGCAATGAGACTGCAGTGTGTAATGCTTTGATCTGCAGTCAGCCTTGGTAATGATCAGCAATGAGATTGCAGTGTGTAATGTTCTGATCTGCAGACAGCCATGGTAATGATCAGCAATGAGACTACAGTGTGCAATGCTTTGATCTGCAGTCAGCCTTGGTAATGATCAGCAATGAGACTGCAGTGTGCAATGGCTGCTCATTTCTGTCCAGGTGCAGAAAGGACAATCCCGTTAGCGAGTTTCTGCCAATCAGCCCCTGTCTGTGTCAGGAGGCTACAATGTTTGCAAGGGTTAATATTTTAGTTAGATACTTAAGTCGCAAAGGAAACTGCAAGTTTACAGGAGCACGATGCACATTTTGACTGTAAAAAGACACTAACAAACAGTAACAATAAATAATAAATAACAATAAACAGAATCAGTACTTATTTGATTCAATGGGCACATTCTCATTGTAGGTTCCCCAGGTTGAAAGTGCTTCCTGAACCATTGCTTGGTGAATATAAAAAGCTGCCAATCCAGGACCAGTGGACACGCCCCTTTCCAGTCATGTCTCCCAGGTTTCCCAGCATGCCTAGCTACATGAGGCTGAATGTCATGTGTAGGTCTTTCCTGGCTTTTTGCGGGAATGTCTCACCTAAAACAGAACCTTCATTCACGTTAATCCTCTCATGTAACCTCCACAGAGCTCATGGACATTAGGTTGTGGTCCGGTAGCTCTGGGGACTTTTAAAGTTTTTAATGTGCACAGAATTTTTCTCCAGGTCAGTCTCCCTCTCATCCACCCAGGATGGAGACTCTCCCTCTGTGCTGGTCTCTTCCTCATTGTCTCTCCTCAAGGCAGGGGTTTTTGCCACCCTCGTCACTTAGAAAGATGCATGTGTGGAGAGATTGTTCCTGAACAGGGACCCACCTCAGTGCAATAATGTTCCATCATTCCTTTTTTTTAAAAAAAAATAAATAAATAAAATTCCCTCCACCACCCCCCCTCTGCAAAGGACTGCTTTATTTCTATTTATTTATTTATTTTTATAATTATTTTTTTATTATCATTCCTGCCGCAACTCCAGCCTCATTTTGTGCCTGAGCTCTCCTCTTTTTTTTCCTCTTTCATTATGTTTACCGGCCGTGTGCTGGAGCTGATGCCAGCTCGCTGATCCGGCTGCACTTTCCATTTTAAAAACTAACAGCTTGATTACTAATGTAGGTCATAGATGAATAAGACGTTTGAAAAAGCGCAAAAACTAATAGCTATAGCAAATATGATGAAATGGGGGGGGGTCTCATTTCACAGTTGATCTCCATGGAAACAGCTAGCGCGTGATATTACTCGGGTCTTGACCTGTGTTTAAAACCGCTGTTCCAATTAATACTGCGGTCGAAATCAGCAATGAAGGGTTTGGCTTGTGGTGGGAAGGGTAGAGGGACGAGGGGGCAGTCAGTGACACTGGGTGCATGTTGGGGATACCTGCACTAATAAAGTACTGACAGTCTGCAGACACGCACCACCCTGCTCACTAATGATGCCACCTAATGAGTCACCGAAACAGCAACAGCCACAAGGCATCGATGAGGCTGCAGGGATGGCTTCCCCTTTAATGGGTGGCCCGCCAGTGAAACCGTGCCACCTCGACGACCTGCTCCTGTGACCTAATGAAGCACGAAGTATTACGTGGTGATTTCAAGCCATACCTTACGTGGGCTTCCATTAAAATGTATTAACTCGTTTCCACCAACTCTGAGCCGGTGCTGGGCCGGTTCTCACGAGACGCCATTTGAGAATCGGCCTGCGTTTCCACTGGTTTCCAAAAGAACGGGTCGGAAATGCAGCTGAAGATAAAAACATTTGTGGGGGGGGGGATTGTGGTATTCATACAAAATGAAGCAGCACTTCATAGCTGGTGGAAACAGGGCAGAGGGGTGAGCGGCTTCAAAACCTCCAAATCATGCCTGGCGCGCTGTCAGAAGGATGTGATTAATCGCTAATCATGCACAGCACACTTGCAAGAGCAAGTGAATTATCATCAGTCACACCTGGCACACTGTCAGGAGGAATTGATGTGTCACCAATCACGCCAAGCACACTGTCAAAAGAATGTGATTAATCATTAATCACGTCTGGCACACTGACAGAAGGATGTGATTAATCACTGATCACTCATAGCACACTGTCTGGAGGTCATGATTTATCACCAGTTGTGCCCGGGACACTCTCAGAGGTATGTGATTTATCACAAATCATACCCGGCCTACTGTCAAGAGAAGGTGAGCTATCACCAGTCACACTTGGCACACTGTCAGAAGGACATGATTTATCACCAGTCATACCTGGACACCCATTGAGGTGAGATTGGACATATCACATCACACAGCAGTAGAAGAGGGCGCTGCAGTAGGACAGCATTGTCATGCTTATAATACTGTATATATGTTATATATAAATGCCAAAGCCACTGCTAGCCTCATGTTAGCATACAAATATGCCGTAAGCTGACTCTTTAGCAGTGCTTGGCACCATGATCTCACTGGGTTTGGGGCTCATTCGTCCACCAGCACCCTCAGCTCCCCCCACCAAGTCCACCCAGGGTAACATCTGCCTACTGCTCTGTACCTCTCAGGATAGCCTCAAACTCACTGGGGCCATCTACTGGATGGGTGGTTGGGGGAGCCTATTTGTGTGTGTGTGTACATACACAAACCACATGCACTCAGAGCCAGAAGGTTCTGGAAGGATTTCCATTTTATTGCTTACATTTGTTTGCACAAATTTCAAAAGAGGTTTCATTTATATTCCATGTAATTGTTAAATTAAACAAAATCAAGACAAAATTCCTTTTCAGCTTCATTAAAGCAAGTCTGAGTATTTTTCTCCTCCTGCAGTTTAATTACAGAGAGATTAATTACAGCTAGCCTCTGATTGCTTGTTATTTTCATTTGTATTCCATGGTTTCAGGTCAAACTCAGTCTTTGCAGCTCAATGGGACCAATGTCAATATGCAGGCTTTCTCCTGAATTCATTTTCGCCATTGCACCCAAGCATCCATCTCCTAGCATGGGATGTGTCACCAGACCAAATGACATCACAGGGTTCAACTAGGTTTGCGACCTTAGGGCCAGTCAGGGGGGAGGGTGCAGGAACTTAACCCTTTTCACAAATATACTATTTAGGTCTCTCAGAGCACTTGTACTCATTCTGGCCGCTTTATAATACATTCTAAACAACCATTTAACTTAATGACTTGTGGAACTGGATGCTGTTCCATGTGTATTCATCACTTCTTACTGCTGTCCCTCAATCGACGCTATAAAGTCTAAGCATGATACTTTAATGTTAAATCTAACTTGATGTTCTGCTTTGACAAAAAGTTGCAAGGGGTAGATCATTGCGTTTGCTTACTAGGAAGCTGTGGAACTACTATGTTTCTAGCGCTGTTTTTCCTTCGTTTTTAACTCAAATTTTGGCTGCTCATTTCTGTCCACATTTCACCAATCAGGTACCTGGGTAATGTATAAGCCATATATAAGGATTGTCCAATAAGAAGGTCGCTTACCTCTCCTCCTATTGGACAGTATTCAAGTTTGGCTTATGTTATCCAGCTAACTGGGAATCCTGCTTCGTGGGAAATCCCACAAGTCGCTTTGGTTAGGCCTCACCCGTTTTTGCCCACTCTGCGTTCTACGTTGTAAACCGCCTATTTTCTTGACACTGGTTTTCTCTTCCCCCTCGCCCAACACTCTCCCTGTTGTGACCCGGGGAAGGCAGGCGAACAGAAGAACGTAACGAGGCAGAGTACGGGGTAAACGGGTTTAATAAGAAGAACAGGGTAGCGAACGGCGACAAACATCAATGACTGATCTGACATACTGGGGAAAGACGCAGACTAAATACACAGGACAAGTAGAAACTAACAGGCAACAGGCGAGTACAATCAGGGAAATACACGTGGGAAATGAGGGGGCGTGGCACACACGAGGATCGGACGAGCTGGGCGTGACACTCCCCATTTCACAAAACCAATGTAAAGTTATTTTTTTTTAATAATGTTACATCTAGCTAGCAATTTTAATTAAGTCACAATGGGGTTGTTGATATGGATGTACACAGCAAACTGACAGCCTGCACAGTTGCTAGGTAACATGGTAAGGTTCAAATTTATGCTACCAATCAAATAAAAGTACACGAGGCCAATCATCGCTGTGTTTTACCTATTTTTAACCATTTACGGACACAGATGTACATGAACAAACAGCCAGGAAGAAAACAGAATAGCAGTAGAAGGAAACCAAGTGAGGGTTTTATGTGAAACTACGACGTAAATTTTCACAAAAAAACGAGACAATTGATGTCACGGGAAAAAATATTAATTTTCTGGGACAGTTGCTCAAAAAACAGGACAATTCTAGAAAACCGGGACAGGTGGCAACCCAGATCTAATGGGTCACACACAGTCACACTTCCTTTGTTGTTATGGAAGCTTTTTCGTAAGTGGAGAATGCTGTTGTGAAGACCCCCAACACAGTATATTTAATGGCTATTGGTGCATGGTTTGCCCAAAGCAAACCAGAGGCAGTGTCTAGTGAGGTCAGGGGGGATATGGCAGATGGTTCATGGGGCGCATTAGTCTGTCGACACTGTGATTTGAACAAACAACTTTCTGATCACAGGCATAGGGTCCCGTCCCACGGAGACACAGACCACCTCCAATTAAAGAATGACTCCAATGCCAATCTAAAATAATGATACTGAACTTCAATGCAAAATAGTTTTAAAACACTTTGCTCTTTAATAAACAAACATTCCCACCATTACAGTATGTGACAAAGACTTTTTTGTGGCAGATGTATTTCACAAAAATGCACTTTCAAACCAGAATTCATTAAATACTCTAATCAACATCATTAAGTATGCAATTACTTGGAAGTAAAAAAAGCTAGTGTGTGGCTCCAGAGCGAAAACCATTTTTCACAGCTTCAAATGTATTTACACAATATCACAAAATTGCCATAAAAAAAATTGAGTTGATTTATGATTTATTTATGGTGAATTAAGGACTTTTCTTACACAGCTAACCCAAAACAGGAACAACACTGATCACATTACGCTCTCACTGAAACTCCCTCATTTACTGCTGTAATTAACAGGAAGGTGCTGCAGATGAAAGCATGTATAAGGATATGAAAGGCCATTCTGGCGAGATGAAGTACAGCCTTCCTGTCATATGCTTTTGTTATATATTTTCATTGGGTTTTTCTCTATGAGAATGGTGTCTGGCTCTCCATGCAAAAGAGTGCAGTAATGATTTTCATTAAGCTAAATGGTGATGCTATTTCCATCCCCACAAGGCTAGAAAAGTGATGAGTGTTCGTCTGTGGAAGCCACACCCTGGGGAAGCTCATACACACCAGGGCCCGGTCGAGCCAGGGCCCGTACTGCTCCATCCCTGCCCAACACACCACCTGCTCCTCCCATTGTGCATAACTCCCAGAGGGTTTCTCCAGCTGTGATTGCCAGATCTGATGTTGTGAAGAATTATCCTCCATTCTTTACTGAGTATTGCCCTTGAGCACAATTAACTAGTCATCCACCCAACCATTACAAGGTTATAGTGATGGAATGGTATCCCGTTCAGAGCGTCCGCCACCCTGTGATGGACTGGCATCCTGTTCAGGGCGTCCGCCACCCTGTGATGGACTGGCATCCTGTTCAGGGCGTCCGCCACCCTGTGAGGGACTGGCATTCCATCCAGGGCATCCTGGTTCTATCTGGGAGACATTTCATACCCCCCGTAATCCTACACAGGACAGGCAGTTGAAAGATGGATGGATGAGGGGATGGATTATGGATGGATAGATGATACAATTCATCAGAATTTGTGATCTATATTTGTGCCCACTCCTGATGATGAGGGCTAGAGCTAGAGCAGTTCCTCTCTGCAGGGGAAATCCCCCCTCACCCGCTGCTGTCCTCCTGCCTGGGGAGCAGCTGAAAGGCTTCAGTGAAATATCCCACAGATTAAGAGGGTGAGATTATTACATTTAAAGGATGAATGCAGCCCCGGTCACAGCCGTCCGCTGAATGCAATTATAACATGGGGAATAATTTAGCTCTAATGTGATTATGGGGAAGCTCGTCATTCCCCAGCAGTGCCACTCACTGGAGCAGAGGGGGGGCGGGCTCTGGGGAACTTCACTGAGATGAGGAGTGGACACTGAGGAGTCTCCTTCATGGAGTCCTCACCATCACCATCACTATGGGGTATCACCATCACCCACCAGCGGCAGGCAGTTTAAGAGACCCCCCCCCCACCCCCTGTTTCCCCCTGACAGTGAGTGTGTGCTATGCACCTGACTTAGGAAAGCATGTAGGATGTTCTGGTTCGCTATGCTGTTAAATGTGAGACTAGAGATGAATGCTCTGAAGATATCTCTGTTGCGTTCCTGGTGCTTTCATTGTGAAGCAGGGAGCCCCCTGCTCCCCCAGGCCTTGCAGACAGTGAGCTGGGGGGCATCCAGAACCTTGCTCCGCCCATGGGGCGGCTTAACTGGGCCAGCCTCGCTTTGGTACACTCAGCCCCTGTCTCTTTACTCTGAGTTCAGAGGAGCCACGTAGTCTAATTAGTCCAGATGTGTTGGCTGAGTGCCCTCTTTAGGACCACGCAGGCATATGGTGGCAGCCCAGATGCAGTTGTCCCCTCCCAATCTGTGGGAGGCTCAAACTCACCAACTGACAGCAGGGAACACAGGGAGCCACAACAAGGAGGACCAATGGTGACATTCAGAGGGGCGTGGAACCCGGAGGGGAGGGGGGAGGATAAAGAAAAGGAGCAAGAGCAGAAGGAGGAGAAAGAGAAGGAAAATGAGGAGAAGGAGGAGCAGGAAAAAGAGGAGGAGAAGGAGTACAAGGAGGAGAGGAGGAAAATGATGATGAGGTGCTGGGGAAGGAGGAGGTGGAACAATAGAAGGATGAGAAGTTGAAACAGGAGGAGGAAAATGAGGTGGAGAAGCAAGAGAAAGGGGAGGAGTAGAAGGAGGAGAAAAGGAGGAGTGTGAGACGGAAAATGAGTAGCCACAGAGTACAAGGAGGAGAAAGGAGGAGAGGAGGAAAATGATGATGAGGAGCGGGAAAAGAAGGAGGTGGAACAATAGAAGGAAGAGAAGTAGAAAGAGGAGGAGGAAAATGAGGTGGAGGACCAAGAGAAAGGGGAGGAGTAGAAGGAGAAGAAAAAGGAGGAGTATGAAAGGGAAAATAAGGAGAAAGGATGAGTAGAAGGAGGAGAAAGAGCAGGAGAGGAGGAGGAAAACGAGGAGCAGAAGCAGTAGAAAGAGGAAATGTAGCAATAGAAGGAAGATAAGTACTGTCGAAGCAGGAGAGAGAGGAGGAGGAAAACAATCAGGAGAGGAGGAAGAAAATAGGGTAAGTGAAGTGAAATTAAGTGAAAGAGGAGGAGGAGAAGGAAGAGAAGCCTATCACTCTCACAAACTACAGACAGGCAACAGATGCACAGTGATGAATATCTTGGAGAGGGACCCTTAAACGCCACACCGCATTAGATCTGACAGGTCACTAGGGACCCTTACGCTCTCTGGAGAGGGACCCCTAAACGCTACACTGGGTTAGCTCTGACGGAATGTTACAGGCCCTTACGCTCTCTGGAGAAGGACCCCTAAAGGTCACACTGCGTTAGCTCTGACAGGTTGTTACAGGCCCTTACGCTCTTTGGATTCTTTACTCCTGCAGCGGTGGCAGTGACAGTTACAGGCTCAGACATCAAAAAGTGAACTGAGAAAGTGACAGTGCCCAAAAACCCGGAGCCACTTTCTAGCAATATATTCATCTATTTCTGGAAGCAGTTTGCTTTCTCCCAGATCACCACCTGCACCACTGCTGCCTGCGTCTGCGTCTGCGCAGAAACCGGGGCTCGGGACACATGATCTTCAGGACCTCAAGCCATAAGCATAATGAGGACTGGATTGTGAAACACTGCTCTGTGGTATTCTTCATGTTCTAGTGCTATCCATAAAGAGTCACAGAAAATGACATATAATTTGGGTAATACTACCTACATGAACATATTCACACAGCAAAAGTGAATCTCTGTGGCTTAAATTTAATAAAGTAATGTTTCATGGAAATTAGCTGGTTGGAGAAATTTAGAATTTAGCATTTTCACATATCCCTTTGCACATCTGGGATCATGCAGGTGTCACTCCAACTGCATCGCTTCTGGCTACTAGAAACAGGAGGGCCAAAGACAGCAGTGACCACCCCCCAGCTCCGCACCCCTGAAGGGGGGGATATCTGTCAGGGCGCTGATCTGATGCCTGTTCTGAACCTCTGATTATTCTGGAAGGTTAAAAGAGTAATACATAAATTAAGGGTTTAGTTATCTTCTCCAAGGGTTTCAGTTGCCAGGCAACCATGACTTTTTTGCTAAGTTAAGAGCTTTGGCTTTGGTCTCTCTGACATGCTGATAGGCCAGTGAGAGCGGCTCTCAGCTTATCTGGAAGACTGAGGTCTCCTGGGTGCAATGCAACCTGAAAGCCGAGCTCCCCAACTCTCTGTCCATGCTTGTTCCCCTCCTGCTGCATGGCTCTCGTTGAGCTGAACTTCTGCAGATCTTGACTGATCCAATTCAAGCACTGTGGATGAGAAACTAAGTGTAATCCTAACATTAACCCCTAACTCTTATCCTAACCATAACCCGGACCAAAGGGATACGAGAAGGAGGTTGCAATGAAGCATTTATTTGCATTGATCGTGTTCCCAAAATTGTTCTTAAAATTGCTCTCAGGAATCCTTCAGCACCTTCACATCCTTAGTAAAGATCTCCACTATGGATTGGAAGCTAGTGAAACCAGGATATGCAGGCTAGTGTTTCCCAATCCAGTCCTCAGGGACCTGGGAGCTGGGAGGGAGCAAAAATGTGGAGCAGCTGTGAGACCCCAAGGACCAGATTGGGAAACACTGTCATAGAGCATAAGAAAAGCAAACAAAACCTTTCACCTGAGGCAAATATGACCAAAAATGATCTTATTCTGGAAATATGACAATGAGACCCAGCATACTGGGAAATCCATTTCGGCAATTTTGACGATTTTATTTGTCATGTAACTGGGAAATCAGTATATTCATAGAGAATTGATCACTAAATCCTAATATTCCTGCTTGTGCCATAGCATCACATAAAGGAGAAGAAGCATGTGGTGCTACAGGAGGCCAGCAGCGACAACCTAAGGCCTCCAAAAATGACAGCATAAGGCGTCCAGGGATGACAACTCAAGGCCTCCAGAGATGACAGCCTAAGCAGTCCAGAGATGACAACTCGAGGCCTCCAGAAATGACAGCCCAAGGCCTCCAGAGATGACAACTCAAGGCCCCCAGAGATGACAGCCCCTAAGTTCCCAAGCTCCAATCCCAAAGAAGCAGCTTCAGTAAGACCCTGCCTAGTGCAAGGTCCCATTCTGAATGTGAGTACTGGGCGAGAGCAGTCACAGAGGATGGCTGCTGTCTGTGTGGTGTTCATGTGCTGTCTTCTCCCACATTCCATTTTATGATTTATGCCTCCACAAGGGCACCACTAAGCTGCTTGTTGGAGAAATTATACATTGTTGTACTTCTACTATATCTACTTAAAATACAATTTGAGTCTTAATTTAAGTTCCATAGAAACATGAGTTCTTGACGGAAAGGCTACACAACCCTAGTCCTTAGTCTTCCTCTCTTTCGGGCTGCTGCATTAATACATGGACCTCTCAGTCATGATGAGGGCAGGGGTCAGCGAGACCCCTTAACAGATTATTAACAGATAAACCATGAATTTGTGAGCAGTGTACCATAAAAGGCTAAGGAGATGTAAAATAAATGTGGTTGTCTGCTGAAGTCCCTCTGGCTGGTTTAGCAGTCACTTTAAAGGCAGCAGGCAGACTGTTTTCACAGAGACCTCCTGAGAAGGGGGATCCTCATAGACCTTGATGTGAATAGCTGAGGAAAACCTTGTTTTCTGCTACTTTAGAAGCTCTGAGGAGTCATTTCAGGGTATCCTGTTACCTATTCCTACCTCGAGTCATCTTACTGTGTTCATTAAAGTGAAAAATATGCATTTACTGGAATTTAGTTTTGCTCTCAAGGCCAGGTGAAGCATTTGGATCCTCAGTTCACTTGTTACTCAGCACATGTCAGTGACTTTTCTTTTTAAAGCCCTGCCGACGAGATGCGGCCACCCCTGGCGGCTTATCATTACCGGGCAACGCACCTGACCCACAAAAAGGCCAGCGCCGTGAGGAACGCAATTCCCTGGGTCCCCACGGCTCTTAAAGGGGCAACGCCCACTTTCATGATGCATACCCTGACGGCCATAATGCCTGTGTCTGACCTGCCTGTGCCTGACCTGCATGTGTCTGACCTGCCAGCGCCACCTGTCTTGCCAACCCCCCTTGACTTACCGGTGCTTACGACAGCGCCCCCTACTGGCCAAGAGTCTGCGGTGTCTGTGGCACTGCCTGCCGCGGCGCCTGAGGTCCCGGCGCCGCCTACAGTCCTGCCTCTGCATGCAGCTATGCCCAGGTATCCTGTCCCGGCCCCACCAGTGGCTGCACCTGAGGCTGTGCTGCTGTGGCTCCTCCTGCTGGCCTTGAATTGGCGGTGCCTGCTGCGCCCTCACCAGCCGCTGCTTTGCCTGCAGCACCCGCTGTCCAGCCCGTCTCGCCTGTTCAGCCCGGCTCGCCCGTCCAGTCCTGCTCGCCCATCTCACACGTCCAGCCCGCGGCACCACCTGCTGTTGCCGCCACACCCGTCTCGTCTGCTCTGCCCATCCTGCCAGTCGCATCAACGCTCGGCTGTTGTCTCCGGGTCCCCCTCCGGTGCCTCACCGCCCGCCTGCGGTCCCTCCGTCGGGCCTCTTCGGCCGCCTCCGGGCCCCCCTGCTTCAGCTGGGTGTCAGACGGCATCTTCCCTGGCTCCAGCTGTGTCGTCGCCTCCTGCGGCTTCCTCCTCCTCCCTGGTTGCGCCGGTGTTCCCTCCTGCTCCCTCCTACATTTTAAAAAACACGACATTACAGAAAACACAACGACATTACAGAAAACACAACATTTCAAAAACACAACGACATTACAGAAAACACAACATTTCAAAAAACACACCAACAATACAGAGAACACAACGACATTACAGAAAACACAACGACATTACAGAAAACACAACATTTCAAAAACACAACGACATTACAGAAAACACCACACCTGTCATGACCTGCGGCGCACAAACCAGGGAAACAGGCAAAGTAGATAAAAACTGGTGTAAAATAAAGGGATTTAATGGGGAATCGACAGGACATAAGGAGCACACACTTCACGACACTACAATGACAGAACTCCCGAAACAAACTGAAACCCAGACTAAATACACTGAAATAATAAAGACAACTCGAAACAGCTGATAAACACTGGAAATTCACACAAGGTTAATGACGGGGGCATGGCACAGGAGGAGCGGCATGATCGGGGTATGACAGAACCCCTCCCCCACCAAAGGCGCGCCCCAGGGGAGCAGAGGACCGGCGCCAGGGACACAGCACCTGGAAAACAAAAGTGAAAAATCAACGAAGCACAGGGAACAAGACAGACACGAAGAACAGGCACAAGGAGAACACAAGAGATGACACATCACTGGGAAAGCAGACAGACACCGGGGCACCAAAAATGGGAACACGGAACCCAAGGAAGGAGACAAGGACGGGACAACACCAGGGAGCACACCGACAGAAGGCACAAAGGGACCAGACGGGAACAAAGACACAGAGGGACAGGGAGGAAACACAGGAGGCAAAGGGCAGGGGGATATGGGGAGCCGAAGGGGACCCCAGCTTAAAAAATAAACCACTAACTTACGTGTACTATTGGAGCATTTATGTCATTTATTTAAACTTTATTTTACCAGGTTAAATATTCGAGAAATATTTAGAGAGAAATAGCAGATAACGCATTGGAACTTCCGGGGATACAAACATCATGCGAGTAACTAAAAATCTATCCATGATGCATTACATCAGGACCAGGATGCATTGCTTTAAGCCAGCGCTGAAAACAGCTGCTACCCTTTTTCCACTGCAAAGGTGCCAGTGCTGTTCCGGTGCCGATCCCCAATTTGAAACCAGTGCCACGTTTTTCCACAGAAAAAAAATGCCGCCGGTGTCACAAAATCTGCTCCTGAAGCACCTGTGCCATCGTGAGAGGTGGGTGGAGTAACCGAGGCAACGCAAAATAAATATAATGTCGTAAAGTGGGTGTGGTTTGTGACGTGCGTGCAGTGTTGTCAACGGTTCCCACTGGGCTCTCAAGTCTGTGGAAATGCAGGCTGAGCACCAGCCCCAGTGCCAGCACTGGCACAAGTGGAGTGAACTGGAGTGAACGGCATGAAGTCAAACGCACTCCATATTTCTCGTGAATCCCCGTGTGATCAGCTGTTTCAAATTGCTGTCATTAGTCATGTGTATTTAAGTCTGTGTTTAAGTATGTTTCACGAGTCCTATCATTAACGTAATTTTCAGTTTGCTGCCTGTTCCGTTGTCCTGCTTGTCTTTACCCTTCGATTAAACCCCATGTTCCCCAATTCCTTGCGTCCTGTCCGTACTTCCAGGTTCGTGCCCCGGCAATAGGTGACATGCTAATGGTAACATAAATATTACAAAATGGTTAATTTACGATTGTGTAATTGTAAGTACATATTAACGTCAATTCAACAAACAAAAATTACACATTTCTCGAACAGTGCTAATGTTTACGTATATAGCAAATGAGTCCCGGGTTTCCATCTCGAGACACATTTGTTATAAACACCGAAAGGGTTTGTTTACTCATTTTACCTTAATGTGAATGCAAAAGAAAATGGCAGCCAATGCCGTATTCTATGAATTAGTAGGAGCAACATTAGTATACTGTGCTGTAAATGTAAGAGTGTGACAAATATCCATCAGGCGATACTCTACTCAGGTATTTGGTTTTTTAAAGGTAATGTATTAAGCTAACTACAGCCCTGCCTCTGCCTCTTCAAATGAAATAAAAATGTTTTCGGAACATATTTAAGGTTTAAACTACGGAAATAAGCATATATTACAATTTTTAGTGACTACCAAACACCTGTGAATCCTCCTCATTTGCGACAGGTTCTTGAACGTAACCTCGCGATTGTCCCAGGTCTGATTGTATTATGATCGAGGGCATTCATACAAGGTTATTATCGATTTGTATGCTACGTACCATAACATTAATATTTCCTTAAGCACCATGAAACCACGCCTTAGAGAATTAGGACTAAAAAGACAGAGCTGCTACTCCTCAGAAACTGACACCAGAAGGGCTATCGGCGCTGTGTGGACCTGGGCAAATGTTTGGACACAAAACTATGTGGCTTACATTTCAGCTATTACACATCACACAGTTAACCTAACCACACACTAATTATACACTAATTCATAAAAAGTGTCAGGGTCAGCCCCTGTGTCTCACTGTGTCCCTTCCCCGTTTGGCCAGCAGGTGTTGCTGGTCATACCATTCTTTGTATTCTGTCTTTGTTCTCTGCTGTTGCCTGTCTGGCCACATAGCTCAATGCGTTGTGCCATGTGGCTGTCTCTGTACCTTTTGTCTTGTGTTTGAATCCCACCTCCCCTGTTTTTGTATTTTGATCCCTAGTGTTTTATTTGAGTTTCTCTGGTTT
>JAODKE010000125.1:31602826-31613841 GCA_026779605.1 Mormyrus hasselquistii
GGTTTCTGTAACCCTCTGTGCCAGGGATTGGAAGGGGAGGGGTTTCTGTTACCGTCTGTGATTGGAAAGGGGACGGGTTACTGTAACCCTCTGTACCTGTGATTGGAAGGGGACGGGTTTCTGTAATCCTCTGTACCTGTGATTGGAAGGGGATGGGTTTCTGTAACCCTCTGTGCCTGTGATTGGAAGGGGATGGGTTTCTGTAACCTTCTGAGCCTCTGTGATTGGAAGGGGATGGGTTACTGTAACCCTCTGAGCCTGTGATTGGAAGGGGACGGGTTTCTGTGACCCTCTAAGCCTGTGATTGGAAGGGGATGGGTTTCTGTAACCCTCTGTGATTGGAAGGGGATGGGTTACTGTAACCCTCTGTGCCTGTGATTGGAAGGGGACGGGTTTCTGCTCCAGCTTGAGCACATCTCTGGGTCTCAGGGAGCTGCTATGGGTGGCTGCGTTTCACAGCCAGCTTACTCTCACCTATGGAGTGGAAGTGGAGGGGGAGACTTAAAGAATGTTTCCTCATGGGGATAAACAAAGTATGTATTATTATTATTATTATTATTATTATTATTATTATTATTTGTGTCTCCTGGCATCCCAACCAAGGAGTCTCCTGCCTTATGCCCTGGGCTGCCCCCTAAGCAGAGTAAGCAGCTGGTTGATGGATGGATGGACTTATTTTCCTTCTGTTTCCTCCATCGGCAGGGAAGTTGTCAGGGATTGTTATTGAGATGCGGGTCACAGAGGCTGCAGATGTCGCTCAGATGGGCAGCGTGTTTAAGCACATTCCCAGTAAAGGATTGTTGACGCCCACCAACGACTTATAAACATGCTCATGAAATCAGAGGCACAGCGAATGAGATTAAAGTCGCGCCTCCATCAGGCAGCTGCACAGCAGGTGAGTCCAGCAGCACTTCCCCACCAGCCACCCCTGGTCAGACTGCACAGCTCCACCTGCTACTGTGCTTCACATTCCACACTCCTGTGGACTTCCTGCAGCCGAGTCAGCAGCTACATGCAGAAGGTGACAGCTGACCTGTTTTTTAGATGTCCTACATATCCACATTCACATGAAGAAACCTTGCTAGATGTCAATTAATTCAGTGTGGCTCTGTTGATACATCAAGACATCCCAAAAAGCAACACTTCAGTTAAGGTGACGGTAAGGTCCACTCACCGTGTCTGACCTAGTTAATTCCAGGCTGGAGCCACAGGGCAGCGATTTGCATCTCAACATTTTTTTTCATAACATTCTTCTTAAGCTTGCTCCACTGCGGTGTCGTCCTGAGGTTCACACACAGAGTATGGATGAAGCCCGGCTGCTGTGGTGGGCAACTGTGGATCAGGGGGTGGAGGGAATCCGCATGGGAGTCTGTGATAATCACCGACAGGTAACACTAGTGAGACTTCGGAGTATGTCTTCAGTATGAAGTATGTGCTGTGTAGACGTGGAGTGATACACAAAGCATGTTTATGGGATAACAAGGAGTATGTGTTTATGTGCACCTGTGAAGTAATACAAAGTATATTTATTTGTGCCTGTGGAGTAACGCACAATGTATGTTTATATGTACCTGTGGAGTAACACACATTGTGTGTTTATGTGCACCTGTGAACTAGCACAGAGTAGCTTTATGTGCACCTGTGAAGTAATACAAAGTATATTTATTTGTGCCTGTGGAGTAACGCACAATGTATGTTTATGTGTACCTGTGGAGTAACACGCATTGTGTGTTTATGTGCACCTGTGAACTAGCACAGAGTAGGTTTATGTGCACCTGTGAAGTAACACACGGTGTATGTTTACATATACTTGTGGTGTAACACAAAGAGTATGTTTCACTGGCACTCAGTACTTGAGATCTTAACTGACTATTATACAGTATATGCTAACAAGCTGAAATAGCATTACACAAAAAAAACATCCTGTAATATGTTTAAAAGTAAGTCTGGAGATTTATTTATCAGCATTCCATGTGGGTTTTGTAGGGCAACGTATGAAGGAATGTTTAAAGCATCAGTCTGTGAGGATATTCAGAGTTGTAGCATTGATGCGTCTACAGATGAATTTCTCACAGTTCACCCCTGCTGGAGCAGGCCAATTGCAGGCGGAGATGGCAGTGTTTCCCCTCTGAGTCTCTGATCAGCCATCCTGTGATTGTTCTGACACCATTAGGGACTATTAGGAAATGGCTGGTATCATCACAGGCTGATACTAATCTTTCTGCTGTCTGTATAACAACTGACCCCAGTCGCAGGACCCTGAGGGAGTGTGAGCTGCAAAGAACCACATCCTTGTTAAAGACCAGGAACTTATACTGGACACATTAGCTGCTCATCAGTGATTAGGCTTTTGTCACATTGAAGCTGAGATGCATATTGGAAGCAACAGAAAGACGCCCTTTGGGAAATGAAATGTTGTTACTGTAATTAATACTGGCTGTGGTAGGAGATTCTCTAATTCAACCAACCCCACCCCTCAGAAACGTGTCCCATCTTTCAGTGCCCAGAAGTGTTTCATTTTCAGTGCTTTAAAATGGCCTCAGGTGTTTGAGTGCGGCAATCAGCCTGTGGCGTGGTGCTCCGCCTGGTCCCGTACCAACATCAGCACGTTCGTTGCCGTGGTCACAATCAGGTCATATTCTTCAGGAGTGCTGGTGGGAGCTGCATGAACCACATAGTCTGAAGACAAAGTTATAATAATAATAGCTGATGCGTTATTAATCCCCATGGGGAAATTGTCTTTATGCCTCCCTCAGTTTGCTCTTTGTAGAGTAAGCTGTCCTCGAAGGGCAGCCACCTGTAGCAGCGCCCAGGGAGCTGGGGGTTAAGGGCTTTGCTCAAGGGCCCGCAGACGTGCTGAGGCTGGGTTTTAACTGGCAACTTTCCGATTAATCATAATCATAATCACAATCACAACTTTATTGATCCCTGTAGGGAAATTCCTTTTTTGGGGAAATTCTTTTTTACGCCTCCCTCAACTTGCTCTTTGTAGACAAGCTGTCCATGAAGGGCAGCCACCTGTTGGGGCGCCCAGGGAGCTGGGGGTTAAGGGTCTTGCTCGAGGACCCGCAGACATGCTGAGGCTGGGTTTGAACCTCCGACCTTGTGATTACAGGCACAGCCCACTCAGCCACACGCTGCCTCCAACCTAGGTGCTTAACCTAGGAGAATAATTCACTTTTTTTTCTGAGCTTAATGGACTCCACCAGGGGGCAGTGTGTGGTAAGATACAGCAGCAGGCCGAGGCCTCTTGACAAGACTTCCATCCTCATAATATGTATTTTTAAAGGGACCCAAAGCTTGTTTTTGAAGAAATTAACGTCTATAATTATAATTTTATATTTCAACATCAGGAAGATTTTCTGTCTCAGCATGCAGTTCAGCTTCTCCTGCTCTGGTCCGGCTTACACTTGTACCAGCGCATTCACTTTAAGCTCAGTCTAGCTGCATGTATGACTATTTGAATTGACAGCACATATGTTTGAAATATGCTATTTGCCTCACTTGTTAATCACTTTGGAAAAAAACATATTTAAATGTAATTGTTTAATGAGCTGTGATATTTTTTTTTTAATTAAAACAGGCAGATTATTTAGCTATTTAAGATGACAGGCTAAACTAATGAAAAGTTCTGAGATAGTCTCTATCTGTGATAAATCGCACCAGCCAGCAGGGGGCAATAGTTCACATATACTATGACCCCGGCCTCGTGCATGCACAGTTATTATACATACATGTACAATGGCTTTATATGAGACAATCTTCTGCCTTGTTGCTTCTGCCTTTGGCTTCTTTACCACGTGTGTTGCTGCATTTTGGATTTGTCTTTGGACCTTGACCTGAACGCTGCTCTTTTTCGACGCTTTGTCTGTAGGATGATTATATGCAGGTCTGCCTGCTGCCACAGAGCACTGAACACTTTACTCAGGAATGCTGGGATTTTTCTTGCCATCAGATCTCCACAGGGTGGGCTGGGTGTGGCAGAAAACATCCCAGTTACATCATACCAGAGAAGGTAACCAGTCACTCCTTGGCGAGTCCAAGTCAAGTCTCAAGTCATGTGCCCTCAACTTCAAAAATGTCTTACATCATTTTTGGTGTCATCAAATTTGTGACTCAAGTTCAGTTACATTTGTGAATCGTGTAACTTGAGTGCCTACTTATGTCAGTTTTTCTTACCACTAATGATTGAAACCCACCACAGTATGTTTAGGTTAAGCAGAGATAGGTTGAAAAGAGTGTTTCAACTCTGTCAGTGATGCATCTCAGGGGACCTTGCACTCATACAATTGAAAATGTGAAAAGCAGAGAATGAATATACTGAAATTATAAAATTAACATTATGGTATCCATGAATCACCACCTTATCCTGGTGTAGGGGGTTGTGTGCCTTTGTGACCCCAGAAGCTATGTTGATGTTGAAAGCTGCCCGTGTTAGGGTCTCTCAAGGCAAACTGGTCCTAGGTGAGAGGCCAGACTAAGTGCGATTCAAGTTAATTCCTGTGATGATTAAAAAAAAGGAACATGTTCTCCTGCCCGGACGGGGCAGACTGGGCCCTCGCCCTGGGGCCAGGCCTGGGGTGGGAGCTTGAAGGCAAGCGCCTGTTGGCCGGTGTATCGTTATATCTTGGTAGCTGCCCTGTTAGCCGGTGGACAGTGACGTCCTTCATAACGGTGATAGAGGTGTAAGTAGCCACCCTGTTAGCCGGCGGACAGTGACGTCCTTCATAACGGTGACAGAGGTGTTAGTAGGTGCCCTGTTAGCCGGCGGACAGTGACGTCCTTCATAACGGTGACAGAGGTGTAAGTAGCCGCCCTGTTAGCCAGGGGACAGTGACGTCCTTCATAACGGTGACAGAGGTGTTAGTAGCGGCCCTGTTAACCTGGGGACAGTGACGTCCTTCATAACGGTGACAGAGGTGTTAGTAGCGGCCCTGTTACCCGGAGGACAGTGACGTCCTTCATAACGGTGACAGAGGTGTTAGTAGCGGCCCTGTTACCCCTGTTACAGTGCTGCAGTGATCCAGGCTCTTGCTTGTAAAAAACACTTAGGGAGGAAATGATACCAGCTGGGTCTCTAGGTCTCATTCCTCTGTTCTGTCTTTTTAAAGTGTCTTGAGCTCAATTTTATTTTAAAGATTGAAATATCTTATGACTTTTTAATAGTGTTGCTCACTATTCAGTCATTAAATTCTGTTTGATATCGTTCGGTCGTCTGTACGTTCATTAACACTATGATCGTTATCTCTGCAGCCAAAGCGTCAGCACAATAAAATCATTCTGATGTGGATCTCAGTGGCCTTGGGGACTGACCTGGGAGGGGATGTCTGTCCAATAAGCCTCCATCCTCACTTCCGATAAATGGAGGCATGGTTGGGCGGGATCTGCATCATGTCTTCTGATTCCTCGGCACTTTCATAGCTGCCAGTCATAACGGAAAGTAAAACCTGTGCATGTGCAAGCAGCTGTAGACACAGGAGAGTGGTGCAGTGTGCATAGATGTATATGCAGGTGGACACTCTGCCCTGAATGCTGTCTTCCAGTTTGGGGTAGGGTTAGGAGTCCATTCTCTTCTGAGGTACCACAGAGATTAATGACATTCATATAATATCAGACGGATGTAGAATAACTGTAGTTTATACAGACTGGCCGGCTGCAGGGCCGGGGGGGTTAGCTGTAACTCTGTCCCACCCAATTCACTTATATCTCTCCACCACAGATGGATCCCAACCGGCCATCACCAGCACCCCCCAAAGGGCTGAGCAGACAGTTACTAAGCACGGTGCCTCTGGGTGACCAGCTGGCTGCCTCTACCTCTGTATCTGTCAGATGGGTGTCCGTGAGCACGGTGCCTCCGGGTGACCAGCTGGCTGCCTCTCCCCCTGTATCTGTCAGGCGGGTGTCCGTAAGCACGGTGCCTCCGGGTGACCAGCTGGCTGCCTCTCCCCCTGTATCTGTCAGACGGGTGTCCGTAAGCACGGTGCCTCTGGGTGACCAGCTGGCTTCCTCTCCCCCTGTATCTGTCAGACGGGTGTCCGTTTGTTCTCTATTGCCTTCTCACCACTCACTTTTAGTGCTTTTGGACACTTTGATAATCCTCTTTAATTGAGACAAGTTACAGCTTCCACCGTTAATGCGGCTGGATCTGTCCCTTGCCGGACTTAACCTGCGTGCTGCTGCACCTCTGGACATGCATCTTCCAGCCCAGACTGCAGGTCACTACATACCTACTGCAAATGTGGTCGATCCCCACGCTCATGCCCACCACCAGATGATTGTAATATCTAATCCCCCCTGAGAACAGCCAGTATAAGCCACCCTGCTCAGTATTTCTTTATTTAACATTGAGGTTTGACTTTTTCTTGGTCTGGCTTAATGGGTTTGTGAACTGGTTTCTGCTGTCCCCTTTCACTGGTTTTGTTGGAATTGTTCTGTTTCTGTCCTCTGTCATCATATTACAGTTTTTATACGTAAAATCTCTGAACACAGCTCAATCTGAAGCCAAAAGTTTAGGCTGCACAAAACACACTGCTGTCAAATCAGACCCACTGGACCGCAGAGGGCCGGGCAGTTTCTCCACCATGGAAATCAAATCATTGTTGCGTTTTAAACTAAACATGTCAGACACAGTAATCATATCAAATACAAAGGAATCTGAAAGGAAAACAGAGCAGGAATGGGTCGTTTTTTCATATTTCATATTGTGTAATCTTTACAGATTATTTAGAAATCATTCATGAAACACCTGTGTATATTTTTCTATGATGTTAGCTTGTCTGGGGGGGGGGGGCTGGACAGCCAGGTGACCTTGGACCCCAGAGGTATTTTTTGCTCTCTACATGGAAGTTTTTGGTTCCTCTCCTCTGTTGTCATCTCGCTTTCTTTTTCATTACTTTGTCTTCTCTTTTCCTGGTTCTTGAACTATTATGTATAAATGATACAAGAATGTATCTCAACACACCCATCTAAATTGCCTTGGGGTGACTCTGTTGTGAAAGGCGCTATATAAAAATGAATTGAGTATATAATGAGGAGTGTCTATGTGCAGTCTGGTGCCTCTGTGGTCTCCCCTGATAGCTGTGCTTTTACTATCACTAAAGTATAGACCTGTGATCTCCTCCTGGGGGGGCAGCCTTTTTCCGGCGTGGACTTCACAGGTATCACACATATGGCTCTTTTTACTTAGACTTCAATCTGGCCACACCGAACATGAAGGAGCTGTAGTGGGATGGATCTCCTCGTCACAGCCAGATCCCCTGCTGGCCCAGTAGATGACCCAGTAAGCAAGGGGCTTCCTGCGACACGTGGGAGTGATAGATCCAGCCCTGCTTGTGAAGGACCGCACTGCGCACTGGCCTGGTCACACAACTTACAGCTCAGGGTGCACTGAAATGTCTTTTGGGATGATTTTCACAACCTGCCGCAGTGCAAACCAGTCGCTCAGTAGTAAAATGTACTGAAGTGGACGCCCCACATTCACTTTACCAGGGCACAGTGTGAAACCAAATGCCGAACTGCCAGAGAACCCTGCAGTTAAACATCAATCTGTTTTTGCCTGTTCCTCCATCTTCGATTTAGGGAAATGAGTTTCACTGCTTTCCCCTCAATGCTTGAATTCCTTTACAAATGGTTTGGCATGAGAAAATCACGATTTAGCAGACATGGCTGGGTGGAAAATAATTTGATTAAAATTGCACCTGAAAGATTTTTCAGTGCCAGGTCCCCCCAGCCCCCCCACCCCTATGTCAGAGAGGCAGGATAACAGCGTCGCCGTCTGCGTCTCCCGAAACAGCAATTAGAGACGCCTGTAGCAATGCACACATCGCACAAATCTGGCCCCTTTGCTCTAATTAACATTAAAAAAGAGCAAAACCGTTCTCACCACCAATCATCTAAAGGAGCTGAGAATAATCATGCGGATGCGTCTGATTGGATTTTGGGGATGACTTTATGAAATAAACATAACTTTTCCAAAAGATTTTCTGGTAACAAAGGGAGGATTAGCCTTCAGAAAAACAGACTGGAAGTGGAGCTTTAGAAAGCCGAGCCCTTGGGAGGCTTTTAAACACACGGAGGTAAAGCATGTCAACACGGAGCAAGATGTAATGAATTGGCATGAATGTAATGTAATGAATCCAATGCAGGAAGTGGCTGGCCTCCCGAGGCAATACTGTCAGTGTGTGCACTGGGGGGGGGGGGGGGGGGTCTCGTCCGGGGAGTCCCCTGCCCTGTATTGTGTAAGTGATTGGATGATGTGTGGATGGACAGCTTTGGCACCATGCACGGTAGTAAACACAGGGACCTGATGATAATCTGTAACGGTACATTTCCTTATAAAATAACACAGAGACAGGGCTTAGTATCCTGATGAATGCAATTACAGTAAATTTATGTGAATAGTCATCTTTTATTTTAACATTGTTATTTGTGTATGTCGCCCTTTTAATCACGCAGCACCGCAGTCAAGCTGGTGAACTTGGTGAGGTGGAAGCGGTCAAGGTCTCCTTGCCCTGCTGAGGTTAGCCGGGGTGACTCACTAGCACTCTACATTGATCTGCTTAACATCAGTGTAATGGCATCACTAGTGCCGGCCCAGAGTGCTTGACACAGCTGAGCTGTCAGCTTCAGCTCTGCCTGGGAATGGCCTCTGACTCAGTCTGTCACACTCAAACCTCCACTCCGTAAACAAACAGAAACCCTAGCTCATTGGACCCCCCCCCCCATCTCATATGTGTTGTACCACCAATTGATTACTGAACATTGAGAAACTAAGGAGCTGCACAAACTGTTACTGACCACAGAGAATATGAGGTTTCACCGAGCATTACTGTCCACTGAGAAAATGAGATTCACAGACCCTTTCTGACCATTGAGAATATAAGGACCTTCACAGAGCTTTGCTGACCACTGAGAAAATAAGGACCTTCACAGAGCCTTTCTGACCATTGAGAATATAATGACCTTCACAGAGCTTTACTGAACACTGAAAAATAAGTTTTTTTATTGAAAACTGAGAAAACAGTGTTTCATTGACCACTGAGAAAATAAGGGGCTTCATAGGGCTTTACTGACCACTGAGAAAATAAGGAGCTTCACAGATCTCCAGTGACCACTGAGAAAATAATGAGCTTCACAGATCTCCAGTGACCACTGAGAAAATAAGGAGCTTCACAGATCTCCAGTGACCACTGAGAAAATAAGGAGTTTCACAGAGCTTTACTGAACACATAATATGAGGCTTTACTGCTTTACTGAACAGTGAGGATATGAGGGTTCATAGAGAGCTTTGCTGAATACTGAAAAAATAATGAGCTTCACTGAGCTTTAATTACCACTGAAACAATAATGAGCTTCGCAGATCTTTACTGAACACTGAGATAATAAGGGGCTTCACAGACCTTTACTGCCCACTGAGAATACAACAGGCTTCACAGAGCTTTCCTGTCAACTGAGAATATAAGAAACTTTCATTAACACTTAGAATGAGGCGTCGCAGATCTTTACCAAACACTGACAATATGAGGCTTCACAATTTTACTGAACACAGAATATAAAAGGCTTCACGGAGCCTTACTGAACCTTGAGACAATGAGCTTCACAGAGCTTTAATGAAGACAGAAAAAATAAGGGGCTTCACAAATCTTTACTGAAAACAGAAAACCTTTCAGAGCTTCGCTGGGCACTGAGAAAATATGGAGCTTTACAGACCTTTACTGACCACTGACAAAAAAAAAATCAAAAATCTTCACAGAGCTTTACTGACCATTGAAAATATAAGGCTTCACAGAGCTTTTCTGAACACTGAGAATATAAGAGGCTTCAGAGATTCACTAAAATCTATCAAAATAAGGGATTTACTCAGTTAGCCGGTACTTAAAAGGAAATGAAAGATTAACTTACTATATGCAAAATTCTGTATTTGAGTAATGTTAGCATAAATACTGATAAAACTTTAAAGTTTTATTTTCCCAGGAGCCTGAAATGTTACACATATTATTTGTACAGTTGCATTAAATATTATAAATTTAGTAATTTCTCTGAGTAATTTATGAATCATGATTTATTTTTTTGTGATGAGGTCATCGGACACATGGCTCATGATTATATCCCCAGGTTTTGGGATCTGCAGTCACATACATACTTTAGACTGGATCTCAGCTAAGAAGACAATGTGTTAATTTCAGAATGAAATTCTGCATTCTGCCCTATCACATGTATATAAAAATATGTAAAACCAGTAGCATGTAATATCCAAAGCATGCAGATTACTATTATCTGAGGAACAAAAGGGTGCTATTTTTGGCAGAAAGCAGGACATGGCAATGGCAGCCCAAAAGTACAAACATTCAAATTCTTGCCCATCCTAAATGCCACGTTAACAGGGTGGTCAAAGAACTGACCCAGGATCAGGGACACAAGCCACGCAGAACTGGCATGCTGATGACACAAGATACCCAGGAGGAACACTGTGCAACAAACCTAACCCTTAGCTTAGCCAAGACCTAACTATAACATTAATCTACAGCCCTACAGCAGCTGAGACTGGCTCAGAGTCACCACTCTTATCTTCTGACTTCCTTCGGTTTCTCTTCTCGCCTTTTTTATCTTCTTTTCTTTGTCCTCACCCTCTTCTTAACTCTTTCTCTATCCCATTCCTTTCTCGCTCCCCATCATACAGCTGTAAAGCAGGATGGGGACTCCCTCTGCTGGTAGGCTGTGGCACCTCCGCAGTCAGTAATGGTCAGTGTTGAGTGTCCCCACCTTGTGATCAATAATTAAAGGAACTCAAAGTCGTTTTTTGAAACCTTACAGTATGAACATTTATTATTATTATTATTATTATTATTATTATTATTATTATTATTATTATTGTGTCTGGCATTCACGACTTATGATGACCCTTTTACATTAACCTGTCTGAAGGTGAGAGAGTCATTGCATACAAACACAGAGGGGCAGGGTAAATATCAAGGTGAGAGAGTCATATACAAACACAGAGGGGCAGGGTAAATATC
>JAODKE010000125.1:31617217-31635139 GCA_026779605.1 Mormyrus hasselquistii
GCTATCTCCTTCTTCTTTGGCCCCTTGGCTATCTCCATCCTCTTTGGCCTATTGTTTGTCTCTTTCCTCTTTGGCCCCTTGGGTATCTCCATCCTCTTTGGCCCCTTGGCTATCTCTATCCTCTTTGGCCCCTTGGCTATCTCCATCCTCTTTGGCCCCTTGGCTATCTCTATCCTCTTTGGCCCATTGGCTATCTCCATGTTTTTTGGCCTATTGGCTCTCTCCTTCCTCTTTGGATAATCGACTGTCTGTTTCCTCTTTGGCCATTCAGCTTTTTCCTTCTCCTTCTCTCAGGTTGTGTATCTGTGTTTTCTTCTCCTCCTCCAATTCTCTGACCTTTTAATCTCTTGCTCAGACCTCAGTGTCTTACCTGAGGGGGATGCAAGGCCGGTGAGGGTCTTTCTCATGTCTAATTAGTGTTCATATTCCAGCAATACAAGTGACACACTCACACTTGATCCCTGAATTTCTTCACCACTGTAGCAGGAGAAAGCACTGCAGCTCCATCTGTACTTGTGATCAAAAACAAGGAGCGAGGGGGCGGCAAGCTCCCTGTCTCTGAAGGAAACATCCGGAAGCAAGCTGTACCAGATTTTCCAAGGCCTCCTGTCTGTTTACCCAGCAAGGGCAGCAAGGTGCCACACATATTCATGCCAGCTGGATGGTTCCATGGGAGCCCCTTTGGTCACTGACACCTAAGGGACAGCTCATTATGAGGGGAAATGTATCATTCAGAGCCCAATAATGTTCCTGAAATGGAACAGGATGGACGCACGGGATTAGTCCATGTTTAATAGCAATAAATATTAACATTATAATATCATCATATTTTGTTTGTTTATGTATTCAGAATATATTGAGTTTTATTCTATTTTTGAATAGTGCTGAGTTTTACAGCTGTCGCGGCCCTGAGAAGAATGGAAGCAAAAGGTCTTCCAGCATGAATCCCACTCCACCACGTAAGGTCTGCTCAGATTGGTGAAGACGCATAGAATCTTAAAAAATTGATGAGCACATGTGCTATGACTCAAATTCAGAGCTTACAGGTAAAAGACATCTGTTAGCCTTCATAGAGCTGATCTGACACAAAGCACCTCGGCCATCCATCCATCATATCAGGCATTCTGCCGACTGGCCCCTGAGACCTAAACACTGTTCACTGTAGGAAACAGGAAACCGGTGGGACTTGAGCCACTGACTGTATGGACAGCTCCAGAATGAGTTGCACAGGAAGGTAGACACAGAATACTGGAAAGCCAGGAAAAATACCTAGGAAACCTGAATAAGGGCAGAATAACAAATGAGGACACTCACAGAAAAACCCCAAAACAAGATTCCAAATTCTCAGTTATGTAACTCTAGTGAATAAGGATCAGGAATGCCGGAACAGGACACCAGTTAACCAGGACTAGAAACTCAAGACAAGCTGACACATGAAATCTCCGGGATGAGTCAGGATGGCACATGGAATCTCATAGATAGGCCAAGAGGGCACCTGGAATATCAGGGATTGGTCAAGAGAGCATATGGAATCTTATAGTTGAGAGGGTTGGTCTTAGCGTAAAATGGTGTGTATGAAAAGCCTAGATAGTATTTGAGGAGGACTCTAAAAATGGTTGGCATGATAAAAATCATTTATAGCACATAGTATTAGGGTGTCTGGATGTTCCAAGAGGAAGTTAGTCTATATTATATTTTAATAAACATGAGTATAAGCCACAAGTCACATTACATCATTTTTGAGTTCTTCTCTCCTTTTAATATTTTCCATTTTTGGGGAGGTATAGCCATTGCAGTTTAGGAGAAGAATAAGTTTCTATGTTTGAAGATGTTCTTGATACAGATTTTTTATGGGGTTCACTGCAGATATATCAACCAGTTTCATTGGAAAAAAAGATCAATTTGTCATCAAGATCTTAGCGTAAGTGAAATTAGGGTTATAACTTCAAGGGCTGCATTAAATGTGTGTATAGAGAGAGAGAGAGCCTGGAGCCAAAAATGTGCTTTAAACTGGGCAGAAGAATCATCGTTCATTAGTACAAATTGATATCTGTCAAATGGGCAAAGATTTAGCTGTGAGAGGGCACATTTATAACCCACATCATCAACGTTTTTTGAGTGGATTCATGAATAATTGATAATCGATTATTTTGGAGGCAGTACTCAGGCTGATGAGAATGAGTATACGAATGAATATGTGGTCGTAGGACAGATGCTCTGCATGTCTTCATACGCCCACCTGTCTGAAGACCACAACAACAGCTTGTTTGTGTCAATGGACATGCTAAAGTAAGCTAAAAACATATAAAAGCAGACTAAGAAATTACTGAAGCAGGCTAAGAGTAGGTAAAAGATAGCTAACAGATCACTAAATGAAGCTAACAACATGCAAAAGCAGGCTAACAAGTTACTAAAGCAAGCTAACTACATATAAAATGGATAACAAGTTACTAAAGCAAGCTAACAACATGTTAAAGCTGGCTAACAAATTGCTAAAGCAGACTAACAATATGTTAAAAACAGATTAGAAATGTGGAATATAAATGTTTCCATTCTGTTACGTTCGGTGCGGCAGGCGAACAGGAAAGCAGGTGAGCGGAGTCGTGGAATACCAAAACAAGGCTTTTAATAAGCACAGGCAGGGCACACGAGACAGGACCAGGTACGGTACATAACGACATCAATGACAGATCTCACATACTGGGAAAAGACGCGGACTAAATACACAGGCTGGTCAGGGATTAACAAGACACAGGTGATCACAATCGGGGCAGGAACACAAGGTAACGAGGTGGGCGTGGCACACGGGAGGATCGTACGGAGCGGATCATGACACATTCTTTCTTGATTTATTTTTGTGCTAAATTTTGACAAAAAGTCTGGTAACATTTTCGTTGTTCTGTTTTGCAGTAAATTTTGGAATGGCTGTATGCTCCCGGGATCCAATAATTCATTTTTGTCCTTTATAGAGGACATTACGTTTTTGCTCATATCTGTCATACACGCCACTCGAGTAAGTTCTGTTCTTCTTTAAATTGATTTAAGATGGCAGCCAACAGATCGCTTGATGTTTCATAACTTTTTCATTCTCATGAAGTTAATGAATCTTTTTATTTTGCAGCCTCTTAGCCTTGTGTACCTCTCTTAGCTCATGCGGGGCAATGACCGTGGCCGGGTTTCAGGACTTAGCTTCCATCAAAAGCAAAGAGGTGTCTTGTGTGGCCTTCATCTTGGCCCCCTGCGAGGATTGGCTTTGGTTAATACCAAAGCTTCAAATGCTTTCAATTCCATGCAATAGTACAGTTAGCACACGGAAAGTATTAAACCCCTAAATCTCCAATCTCATTTTGTGTGTGCTATGGTCCACAGTCACCCCTAATGAGGAAGAGTCTCCATGTTTGTGATGGAAGGCAGATCAGGGTACCTCTTCAGCAGGAATCAGAGGGTGTGTGTATGTGCTGCTGGCTCTGCAATTTGTTAATGCTTTGACTCAGAGCAACTGCTATGCATGGGCATGATAAAGGACAGATGATCTATGTTTTGGATCACAAAATAATGAAACTTTAGTAAAACTTGAAAAGAACAGATGAAATAAACAGACCATAGCAGGTCAAAAACAAAGTAGGTAAATGGACAATACTAAGGTGGGGAGCACAGGAACATCAATAGCAACCAGCCAACACAGGGCAACAAAAGCTAGAGACACACATATATACAAAGATAACGAGGGTAAGACAAGGGACAGGTGTAGGCTAATAAGAAACAATAGGCTTTGTAACCACAAGACACCGACCAGGGTCATAATTCCAAAGGACTCCAAGACTAGGAAAAGGGGTGACCAGCAACACCTGCTGGCCAGGCAGGGACTGATCTTGACAGTACCCCCCTCATAATGCACACACTCTGAGTGCAAGAGGTACTGGCAGGACCAGCACAGAGCACACAGGACTGGGTGGGACAACCGTGAACCAGCAAAAAAACGCAGGTAACATGAAAGACTACACTGGGCCGAGACACAGCAAGAGAACCAAAATAGGTAGAACAGAGGGAGCTGGATCAGGGTTAAGTGAGACGAGAATACCACAGGGCACTGGACCGGGAGACATGGGACACCCAGACTAGAACAAAAATTAGCACATGAGGAGCTGGATGGACAGGACCTGTGAAGTGATGAATAGAATGGAAAAGTGGCCCCAAAGTTGAGGCTTGTTGAGGCGCCCGCAAATACTGGACAGACTCTGGCAGCATGAGTTTGGAGGCGAAGACAGACTCTGGAGGCACGGCAGAGGAAAAGATGGGCTGGGCTGGGCACTGAGGGCTGGGGCTGGGTGGCCCCCTCTGGGCTTGGTTCTGAAGGCTGGGGCTGGGTGGCCCCCTCTGGGCTGGGCTCTGGAGGCTCAGACTTCTCTGGGCAGGGAGCTGAAGACAGAAGTGAAGTGGGTGCAGCCTGCTTCTTCTGTTTCTTCTTCCTGGCCCAGGAACTTGATGGGGTGTTCACCAGAAAAGAGGGAGGTAAGCTAGCCTCCCCTGGGCAGGACTCTGGAGGATTGGGCTCAGCAGCCTTCCCTGGGCTCTGTAGGAAAATTCAGCCAAACTCACCAAGTCCTGAGAACACAGGAGGACCCTCCAAAGCATTTCCCTATCCCAGACAGGCAATGCGGGAGAAAGCTGTAGGATTTATCTTCTTGCGTTCCCTAGGTGATTCGAAATAAAATGAGACAGTTGAGTGACTGGGTAATGAATTAAGCTTTTCCACATGGTTTGGACAGCACAGAGGTCGCTCACCCGAACACCAAGAATAGGTCCCTCTGCAGGACCGTGAACTGGAGACATGGGCTCCTCTGCTGGATTGGGAACTGATGAGGGACATAGATCTCAGCATGACCCATGAGATCGCTGGGTTGAGTTAGTCATTTTATTACAGACGGGCGTGATGCAGGATGGATGATTCATGTTGTCGCTCACAAAATACGACTTTATTAAAACACAAAAAGAAGAGAAGAAACACACAGACTATGAGAAGTCAAAAACAAAGCCAGTAAAGCAGGGAGCAACACAAGCACAACCACAGCAAACATCGGTCAACAACGGCTATAGACACACAATGGAGAGTTGAGGAAATAGGGCAAGGGCATGCGCATATATACACATATAAGATAAGGGTTAGGTGTTGGCCAGTTACAATCAATGAAACACTAGAGCTGGAAACAGGAAGACACAGGTGAATGTCATAGTCATGAACGACTCAAACACTAGGAAAAGAGGTGACCAGTGACACCTGCTGGTCAGACAGAGACTGATCCTGATAGACTCTTTAGCCCCAAAGTCTAAACCCTAAACCCAAACCTTATCGCTAACGCAAAGCCCAAACTCTAAAGCCTAACCTTAATGTTAACCCCAAACCAAGCCTAAACCCTAAAGCCTATCCTTAATGCTAACCCAAGGCCTAAAACCTAACCTTAATTCTAACCCCAAATCCTAAACCCTAAAGCCTAACCCTAATGATAATCCCAAATCCTAAACCCTAAAGCTAAACCATAATGCTAACCCCAAACCCCAGCCCTTAGGATAGCTGCCACAACATTACAGCAGAGCAGCCCTGACAATCCCTGAATGGTCCCTGCTTTAACGTAATCATTGCCAACCCCCCCTGCTGTGACCTCCGTGAACATAAAGGGAAATCTCATGTTTAAATAACAGGAAAATAAGAGCCTTTTCCTAAGACTTTTCAGTTTCCCCAAAAAACCTCAGCTGGACTGTGTCCAAGATGTATTTTGCATGTTTAATATCTGTCACAATAAACCTTCACAGCGCTGCTGTCACACCGCATAATTTCGCAGAACATGAATAGCATTATACGTTTCTGAGTCATAAGTCTGCTTCTAATGTTAATTTATCTCTGTATCCAAACCCAGCAATGCAGTGCAGACGAGTGCCTACCTGTATGAGTCCTGCTGTTGTTTTTTTGGTATAGCTATGGATCTGAGCATGTGCTCCACCCCAGTCAGGCAGGCCCCAGTCTCTTTCTATCATGTTCTTGGTCATTCGACGTTCACACCCTTAGTCACCAAGCCTCATGGACCCACCATCAGCCCTACATTGCTGCCGCCAGCCTTGGCTAGAGGACTAGCAGCAACCATAACCCTTACAACCTAAAAATGCCTCATTACTGTAGCTGGCTTTTCTCTGCATTGGAAGAGTGAGGTCCTAACATCTATCACATCTGCGTGTGTGGATTATGTTAATATTATACATTGTTAGGACCATATGTCCCCAAATCGTGATATAAACTTGTAATTTTGATGTTGTGGGGACCTTTTTTTTAATAACTGATACATCATTTATCTCTGTGGGGAAATTCTCTTCACACCTCCTCCAACTTTCTCTCTGTTGGTGAGAGTAAGCTGGCCCTAAGGGCAGCCAGGGAGCTGGGGGCTTAAGGGCCTTGCTGAAGAGCCTGCAGACATGTTGAGGGCAGGTCTGAAACAGCAACCTTATGATCGCAGACATAGAGGCTTAGCACATTGAGCTACAGGCTACTCCTTAGATCCACTCAAAGATCTGTGACTGCAGTCAAAAAACACAAAAATTTTGTATTTTGTTTGGTTGCTTATGGTTAAGGTTAGGGCTGGGTATGGTTAAGGTGTTGGGATTAGAGTTTTCCCCATAGAAATGAATGGAGAGACCCCACAAAGATATAATTACAAACCTGTGTGTGTGAAGGTTGTGGCGTGTTTCCTCAGAAGACAGACAGATGACACTCATACTGTAGGATTAGAAAAGAAATGTACAGTCATACCCCGGTATACGCGGTATTCAAAACCCCCCATGGATCCTGAAAAGCACAGATAAATGCAAACACCGTATATAATTGTAATATATGCCTTTAAGGCCATTGGTATTGTCGATTTGTATCATTTTCCATTGTTTTATGTAGTTTAAATACTTAAAAACAGCAAGAAAGTAAAAATGAGGAATGATAGGGGAGAGAGAAGGCATGCTTCTAAATTGCTAGGAACTCAGCATCTCAGCCTAATCTGCGTGCTGTACAGCACAGTACACATCTCAGCCGAATCTGCATGCAGTACTGTACACTTACTGATTGCATTTGAGATGTGATGGGGGAGAGAGAGGAGAATGTGTGTGTGTATGTGTGTGTGTGTGTGTGTGGTACCTGTAAATGTACTGTACAACAATTAAATTACCTTGTAAAAGAAAAAAATATTTTAGCGTGGGTAGAGTGGCACGATCAAAGATTTAGGCAGGCCTGCGAGCATTGCTTGATGCCTTGTGATCAAGTTAAAACTGGCGTGCAGTTTAAAAGTCATTTGTGATTTTTTTTCCATTTTCCCCGCAGTCGACCGCAGTTAAGTGGATCAGCGGATAGTGAATCAGCAAATAATGGGGTACAACTGTAACTATTGATGAGTGTTTTGGTAAAGAGTTAAAGCCTTAAGCCTTAAAATATCCATCCATCTGTCGTACGCATTGGACGAGACATGATCCAGATGCAGCAGCTTTGAGAAACACACAAACAAAAAAGACATGGGACATCAATGAGGGCAGGAACACGGAACAGGACTGGCAAACAAAAGACAGGTGTAAAAGGGCAAGACGTGAGGGCTGGGAACAAGGTGGTTATGGGATGACCAGTGACCTCTACTGGCCAGACGGAGACACGATGGAGGCTGATCAAGACACCATCCGTCCATCTTATAACCAGTGATCCTGGTCAGCATTGCGGTGGATCTGGAGCCTCTACCAGGCAGCATGGGGAACAGCCTGAGCAGGCGGCCCGTAGCATTAAAATAACAAAGCATTGAATAACATTCCCGTCGTGTTCGGCTGAGCAAAACACACGTGACCCCATTGCTTTGGTGGAATCTGCTGATGAGAAGAGGCTGAAAAGCTCCCTCTGCGGGCACTGTGACGATCACACGAAGAGGTGGCCTTATTAAATAACTCTCCATAATGGCTGCCCTTCAGCCGGAAGCTGTGCTGCGATTTTTCTGCTGTCAGCCGAAGATATTTGCTTGAGTTTGCAGAGCGGACGTGTGACAGTGCCACATTTATGTCGGATTTTAATAGACATTGTGAGGATTCATAACCAAGATTTTAATTAGTACAGCACACATGGATTACTGTCATTTTAGCCTTTTGTTTTTGAGTCAGCGCATCTCAGAAATGTCTGCTGCTCTCGTTCTGAGGTTATGGCTGCCTGCCTTCTCTGCGCCTGGGAAAACAATTGGATTGAAAGTTTTAATAGAAATGGACTTTTAGAATATTCCAAAATGGATAAGAGCATTTGCACATGTCACCAAATTCACAATTAGTCACACACACCGTGCTTAGCCATGACCAGGGACATCGTTAGGTCTATTTTAGTGGGGCTTTAGCCCCCCCGATAAATGCGTATTTATTGGCTTAAGTTATGAATAGTTTGCCATTAGCCCCTCCAGTAAAGACTCGGCCCCCCCATCCATTCATCTCTAACTTTTTTGTTTTGTGTGTTGCATCCAGTTAAGCCTGAATATTCTCATCAACGTAAATTTCCAGCAAACACCGCACCTCTGCCATAGACTAAAGTGATCCTTTTCTGACAATGTTTGCTAAATGTTTGTCACTACTCATTATGAACAGCTTACCAGATGCATTCCTTCCAGATGTCCAAACCACCTCAACTGGCTCCTTTCGACGTGAAGAAGCAGCGGTTCTACTCTGAGGCCCTCTCGGATATGCAAACTTCTCACCCGATCCCTAAGGGAGAGTCCAGACACCCTGCGGAGAAACCTCATTTTGGCCGCCTATATTCGTGATCTCATTCTTTTGGTCATTACCCATAGCTCATGACCATAGGTGAGATTAGGAAATAAGATGGACCAATAGATTGAGAGCTTTGCTTTTCGGCTCAGTTCTTTCTTAGCCACAACGAATCGGTTAAGCGCCTGCAAAACTGTAGACGCCGCTCCAATCTATCCAGCTTCCGATCTCACCTACCCTTACTCATGAACAAGACCCCAAGATACTTGAACTCTTCCACTTGAGGCAATCCACCCATTTCCAGCTGAGCACCATAGTCTCAGACTTGGAGGTGCTAATTCTCATACCCGCCGCTTCGCACTCGGCTGCGAACTGCCCCAGAGCACACTGGAGATCCCCAGCAGATGAAGCTAACAGGACGATATCGTGTGCAAAAAGCAGCAAGGCAATCCTGAAGCCACCAAACTGGACACCCTCAACACCCTGGCTGCGCCTAGAAATCCTGTCCATAAATATTATAAACAGGACCGATGACAAAGGTATCCATGATCCAAAATCCATGACTGGAAACATGTCCGACTTGATACCGGCAATGCGGACCAAGCTTCTGCTCCGTTCATACAGGTACCGAATCACCCAAAACAGTGGGCCCAGGACCCCATACTCCCAAAGCACCCCCCACAGAGCACCGGTCCAGGGAACCCGGTCGTAAGCCTTTTCCAAATCCACTAAACACATGTAGACTGGATAGGCAAATTCCCAGGCCCCCTCCAGCACCCTCATGAGGGTATAAAGCTAGTCCAATGTTCCACGGCCAGGATGAAAACCACATTGTTCCTTCTGAATCCCAGATTCGACTATCGATCTCACCCTCCTCTCCAGTAACCTGGAATAGACTTTCCCAGGTAGACTGAGAAGTGTGATCCCCCTGTAGTTAGAACACACCCTCCGGTCCCCCTTCTTAAATAAGGGGACCATCACCCCGGTCTGCCAATCCAGTGGCACTGTCCCTGACCTCCACGCACTGTTGAGAAAGCGTGTCAGCCACAACAGCCCCACAGCATCCAGAGCCTTCAGGTACTCCGGGCGGATCTCGTCCACCCCCGGAGCCTGGCCACCGCGCAGCTCATGAACTACCCTGGCCCTGTGCCCTCAGATGTCTCAAGGCAGTGTGCATAGATGTATCTGCGGAAGGGTTGAGGAGGTCCTCAAAGTATTCCTTCCACCTCCGGGTGATGTCCCCAGGTGAGGTCAACAACGCCCCCTCCCCACTATAAACAGTAGGAACTAGATTCTGCTTCCCCCTCCTGATATTCTGACTGGTTTGCCAGAACCTTTTTTAAGCCGATTGAAAGTCACTTTCCATGGCCTCACCGAACTCCGCCCACACCCGAGTTTTTGCTTCTGCGACCGCCTGAGCCGCGTTCCGCTTAGCCTGCTGGTACCCGTCAGCTGCTTCCGGAGACCCCCGAGCTATTAATTCCCAGTAAGCCTCCTTCTTCAGCTTGACTGCCCCCCTCACCTCTGGTGTCCACCATTGGGTACGGGGGTTACCGCCACAACTGGCACCGAGCACCCTGCAGCCACAGCTCTGTACGGCCCCTTCCACAATGGACGTCCGGAACACTGTCCATTCATACTCAATGTGCCAAACCTCCCCCAGTATGTAGTTGGAATTCTGCCGGAGGTGCAATTTAAAGCTCCGGCAAACAGGAGCCTCTGCCAGACATTCCCAGCAGACCCTCACTATGCGCTTGGGCCTACCAGGTCTGACTAGCCTCCTCCCCTGCCACCTGAGCCAACTCACCACCAGGTGGTGATCAGTTGACAGATCTGCCCCTCTTTACCCGAGTATCCAAGACAGAAGGCCGCAGATCAGATGATACGATTATGTTCATACCATGTCCACTTACGGACACCCTTATGCTCAAACACGGTGTTTGTTATAGACAAACCATGCATTGCACAGAAGTCTAATAACAAAACTTCAACCGGGTTCAGGTCAGGGAGGCCGTTCCTCCCAATCACCCCCTTCCAGGTCACACTATCATTGCCCACGTAAGCGTTGAAGTTCCCCAGCAGAACGACGGAATCCCCTTGTGGCGCGCCAACCAGCATACCATTAAGGCAATCTTAGAAGGCTGGGTACTCTGAACCGACATTCGGTGCATACAGTAAGCACAGATGACAGTCAGAGACCTATCTCCGACCCTCTCGTTCACCGGGGTAAACTCAGATGTTAATGCACTGAGCTGTGGGGCCACCAGTAGCCTAACCCTAGCCCGGCGTCGCTCACCCGCCGCAACTCCAGAAGAAAAGAATGTCCAGCCCCTCTCCAGGAGATTGGTTCCAGAACCCAAGCTATGTGTTGAGGTGAGCCCGACTTTATCTAGTCGGTATCTCTCAACCAAACGCACAAGATCAGGCTGACATTCCTTGTCCCGAAAGTTAGTTTTGTCAGCTGGGCATTGGACCACCAGAGCCTCCCTTGGCTGCCACCCGATCCACAGGCTTATATGGTCCTTAATAGGCTAATAATGAATGTGGCAAGTTGAAAGCAGCATGCGTTTCAATGAAAACATTCTGGCGGGGAGGAGTGTGCCAGGAACAGGATTGAGAACTACTGCACTAGTCAAACAAACTGGATTTGGGGGACAAACGTGCTTGGGCATGGTCATCTAGTGTGAGTGTGCCCTTATTCTCTAAGCATTCTGCTCATTGCTTAACAGAAGATGCCCTGGTTAAGTCCATGTACACAAAAGTGTTACCAACTGGAGTTGAGTAACTAACACCATGAATGATTAATCATCTTTAGGAAGCCTCTGTTTTTGGGTCTATTTGGACAGAAACATGGCCGGCAGCATTGGAAGCCAATTGAGACTTAAAACTCGCTTTTATCTGTATAACAACACAGAGGTAAACATCTCAGTCTGATCTGCTCTGTCTAGACCCACAATGAGCCAATGGCTGTCCTCCTCCACTCCCACATGGTGTGTCAGGTGACATCAGTTACGATGTCCAAAGGTGCCCTTTATCCTGATGCTGTCTGCAAACGCAGCCAAGGAGAAGTATATTTCACGCAGGCCCGATGCTGACGAATGGATCCATCTCATTCAAAAACCTAAGGGTATGAATATGGAGCAGATCCCTCCTTTGTAACAATGGGTGTGGCTTAATTAGTCAATTGTTCTTATTAATATAGGTGTTTACATCATTTTGACCATATAGTAAGCTTTATGACACACAGTCTCATACATATTCACATAAAGTGAAGTAAAACTTATCACCAAAAATCAGTGTTTTTTTCTCGTTATTTAATTTTTGAGTTTTATATTTCAGAGTTGCTGCACAGGTCCTGTTCAGTGAAAGGGATATTTCCATATTTTCATCATACAGCGCCATCATGTATCGGCTTAACTAACTCATTATAAACAACGGTCCAGATTTTAAGATAGTATTTTGTTAGGAATGAAGCACGTCTATAAAGGGACCTTTCAGAACCTTCCATCTGTTCGAATATGTGTCAGGCTCAGTGCAGGAGACCAAGCGGGCTTTTGTCAGTGAGCATGTCCCAGCAGATGGCAGGCGGAAGTTAAGGAAAGAAGCTGCCTCACAGGGATGGAGTCAAGATGGGAAAAAAACACATACTTGTTTTAAAACGTCTTTTTCTTCACATTGACATACGGAGTCGGCTATTCTGCTTAATGAAGAAATTAAACTCAATAAAAGCGAGCAGAAGATAACAGCAGAAAGCAGCAGATGTTAGACACATTCAGCATTGCTCTATCTTTCCCAGGCAGCCCAAAGTAGCAAGTCAAGGCTATGAACAAAAATGTTGAACAAGAGCAATATCCATCCATCTATCCATCCAATCATCCATCCATCATCTGTCCCTTCATGCACCCACCCATCCATTCATCAGTCTATTCATCCATAACTCTATCCATCCCATTGCATAACCATCCCTATGCTTGTTTCATACTGGAGGAAACAGAAGGGTAAGTATAAGAGAATAAGAACAACAGAATCACGGAGACACAATGCACTCTTTCGAAATGCCCCAGATAAACAGGATCCTGCAGCTTGCTTAAAAATCCAAGTCATGAGCTGGTGTGCATGAAGCCCCTCAGATAAAGGTTTCTCAGAAGAGCACAGGGCTCTGATTCTCCTGCTCTGCCTTAGACATTATTGACCTCATTCAGAAGGACAGAGACTCTACAAAGGTGCCTCACACCACCTCTGCTGAGTCTGAGGGAAAGATCAGGCCCCCGTGGCCGTGTGGAGCAGAGCGAGTCTCTGTGGAACTTCTGCCCAACATGGCACGTCAACTCACAAATGAGTCTTTCTGTTATGTGAAGTGTAGCAGGGGCTTTTATTTCTGAGACAACCAAGTCTGTACGGGCTGAGTAGTATCACGCGGATATGGAAATGCTCACAGACACAGAATATAGTGGCGAAGCCCTGCTTTACAAAGCCGGATGGTTTGTTACTCTAATTATTTCCTTTATTTTTTCTATACCATTTGTCAACAATCGACTAGAACCAATTGTGAATAAGTTTGTTCAAAGACTCCCTAGCTAGCAGCAGTGGATTGCATTTCAGATCAAGTTCCTCCATCAGAAAGGATGCTTCTGGAAACAGCGAGATTGCGGCATGTGCTGCCTGTATTTCCGCTGCTGCTTCACTTCCTCACGCACCGCCGCTGTATACAAAAATATCTGTATTCATCAGCTCCCATCTGAAAGGCATGGTCGTCTTGGTCTTCTCATTTTTTTTCACTGTTTCAGCTATTTCTGGGGCACAGGACACGGAACCCTGGGATTTTTAATGAGCCTCAGACTCACCAGGAAGCGAAGAGTACCAGAACACTCTGGGAAGGTAGCGGAAAGAAGTATATCAAAATAGAAGTCCTCTTAAATAACATTGTGATGTAGCGGCAGCCCCCTGTCAGAGGGGCAGGACCACAGCCAGTTCGCCGCTCCAAACATTCCCTTGACAGCATGGCCGGGAGCAGGACCCCCCAAGAACACCTCTGGCTTTCTAAGAAGAACATATGAGGGCCATCTTGGATGGAATACAGAGATACGTTCATCGTTGAGCTCCATGGCATTTCATTGCACACTGATGCTACAGGGGGCAGTAAAGCATGCTCCAGGTTGTTCACTGATGGCATGGCTTCAGTTCACACAACCCAAATTCAGCCGCATTTAGGTCCTATGGTTCCTAGTGCAAGGTGCCACCGCTATTACTGATATGTGCTGAAGCTATTAGTGTTTGTTCAGGGCTACCACAGTGGGCATTCAGATGAGCACATTCTGGCTACCAGTCCACTTCCTGTTTCCATTTTTATAAGTGTCACGATCGCTGGGCAGGCGAGCAGGCAAAGAGGCGAGCACAGCCGGACGGACAGGGAAACGGGGTTTAATGTAGGACAGGCAGGCACGAACATCAGCGACAACACAACAATCCAATGACAGATCTGACGTACTGGGGAAAGACGCGGACTAAATACACAAGCTAAGCAGGGATTAACAGGACACAGGTGATCACAATCGGGGCAGGAACACAAGGTAACGAGGTGGGCGTGGCACACAGGAGGATCGAACGGAGCAGATCATGACAATAAGGCTACAGAAATTAGTTTACTGAAGAGAAACCCAGCTAACTCAGTGACTAAAATCATTCCGGCGTCTTACAGAAAGATTTGAAAGTGTTTATTTTGTAAGGAATACATGTTAAAATGTCTGTTGACACGGGTTACAGTATGAGTAAACTGTAATTCTTCTTTGATTGGTTGTAATTTGTGTGTCAGTACTTTATGCAATCCTCCTGAAGAGTAGGTGGGGAAAATGTCAAAATGAGAGCGTAATCAAGCTGCTTAAAAACACGGATGTGTTTCACAATTTTCCGCTTGGGTAATTTTACAAAAAATGAAATCAAGAGTTTTACGTAAGAAAAAAAAGAGACAGATGTCTTGACAGCCTAGCAAACCTACACATGTGGAGCTGAGAGGAGGTTTGCAGAAGGATTCACCAAGCAGAATAACCTGGGAACTTTCTGACGAGTTTCTACAAACCCACACAAACTGTTCATACAAATAAAACTGAGCTGGACAATAGAGACTCATGTGTAGGATGTGAGGGACAGAGATTTTACGCCTGTTAACAGCTGGACTATTACTGCAATGACAGGACCATCTTTGACTCACAGACTTGACTCAGATCCATCTTCAGCCAGGACACTATAAACGTACTTCATTCTAATCTAGTAAAACAATAACTTTCAATTTGTCTTCATTCATTGCTCACTACCTCAAAGCATTCTTCACTAATTACACACACACACACAATTTTGTATTTATATCTTTGTGGGGACTCTCCATTTATTTCTATGGGAAAAACCCTAATCCCAACAGTGACAACCTTATGCCATAAGATTTCTTGTCTGAGCATGTAAGTCTGAAAGCATGAATGTCACGCCAGATGCGTGAGACTTGGCAACCCTGGGATTTTTACCATCCTCCGTACTACTGTAACTGGAATGGAAGATAACGTAAAGCCGGTCTGCAAGAACACCAGTACGGTGACGTACACATATTGAGAGACACTCATTGATCTAAAAGCTGACTTTCACAGGACAGGAAGCAACAAGAAGCTCTGCAGGTGTCAGATGGAATCGCAGACGCACGTCTAGTAAGCTACAGATGCCTTATGAACAGGAGGGGCCAGGAAGCCTGGAAAGCAAAGTGAGAAGCCCTGCTTTTGAAGCACCTTCATGTGAGCTTCACCCATGCTGGAAAACCTGGAATCGTTTGGCAACCAGCCTGCTGTAGATCGTTTTCACTAAAGGACTGAGTGACTTGCTCCTTTTTACCACAAACGTTCATGTCAATTAAGAGTCGATGATGACACTGATGCTGCTCACCCTGAATCATACCGGACAGGCGGACGGCGCCGTATATGTGCTCGTCCCCATAACTACAACCTGACCGCGACTGCAGTGGGGACAGCAGTACAGCACAACACATACAGCACCAGGTACGATATTTATTAGTCCAGGTGCTGTTTGTGTGTGTGTGTGTGTGTGTGTGTGTGTGTGTGTGTTTCCTCCCTAATGATGCTGACTAGTGAGTAATCAGTCATAACTTCTGCTGCCTTTTAGCTGTTGCTTAATTGCCCATTTTCAAAGCCTTAATTACAGTTATCCATCTAGCAGGAAGGGTCTTGGAGTGAAAAGGCCCACCATGCATCGGGGGACACTGTACATTGGTTAATTGATAAATGCGGTATTAGCGGCGAGGGAAAAATTAAGTGCTTTTTGAGGGGGGGGCGCAGCAGCCCGCTCTGGAGGGGTGAGGCACTGGAATGAGATGCAGTGGCAGGACACAGGCAGCTAAATAAAGACTGTAAGCTTACGTTCCAGGAGCATCCTGACCCAGGTGCTGTACTTGCATCATCACAAGGGAAAACCAATGGCTGTAAAATTGGAGGTTGTCAGGTAAGCAGTAGTTTGATCACCCTCAAGGAGAGACTGCACCCTCCTCATGTGCTCCATGTTGCCCCCTGCTGGCATGTTTGTGTGTGTGTCTGGAACAGGAGCGAGGTTTAAGAGACTGGTACAAATGCCGTATGGCATAAGTGGTGGTGTCTCAGAAACAGAAAAACAAACAATGCAGGTCTGCCAATCAGATTTGTTTGTAACAGCTCAAAAACGTCTCCTAACTTTTCTTTAGTGTTAGTTTAGCAGTGAAATTGCTCATTAATGTAACACTTGGTATTTACTTGTTAAGGCACAGATACATTATGTAAAGCTCTGCAAGAAAGACAAAATCTAGTGTCAGTTTTTAGCTCCTTGCATTAAAATTTTAACAGCTGGTTTTCAGCAAAAAAAGTCAAACAATTAAGACAGATTTAGTGTGTCCCCAGTTCAAACAGCTCCAGAAAGCACACAGAAAGACAGAAGAGAGACTATGGGTCAGAGATGCTGCACAGCACCATGCGGAATGCCAGTGTGTTTATGCTAATTAGGATCCCCGGTGCTTTATGAAACCTGCAGGATTCTCATCGCTATCACACACGTTATTTATGGAACATATCTATTTATATCCAACAAAGACAAACTTTGGTCTGTGATTTACAAGAATTATATAGCAAGATAAAAATATTTCAGCTCAGAATAACAGATTTGCTTAATAAAATAAAGGTGTCAGACCCCTGACAGTGAAACAGTTTAGGTACAGCTATTAATTTTTTAAAAAGCATTATTAAGGTAACGGTAAGGTAGAAAAGCATGTAATTAAATATGGAGAAGACATTTAGTTGTCCTAATTGCTAATTAGTTGGAATAGGAGGTTAGAGATAGTGTAGACATTATAGTGGAGGTTTTCCTGCTGGTTAGCAATGTGCTCCAGTGGCAGGCTTTTGAGGTGCAACTCTGATTTTGCTTGCCGAACCTCTGACATGCGTAATATGCCCATGCTCTGGCAGGGCTGCCTCTGACCACCTGAAAGGGACAGCAATGCAGCCATTTCTCCGTCGATGGGTAGCCAGCGGCTTAGCAATCAGCACAAACTGTATCGACGCAGACATGCAGCAACGGAGATTAGGCCACAATGTTCTTCCAGGTAAATGAAAAATGTGGTCTCCCTCTCCCCCTTTGAGGTGAAGCTTCCCTCTTTAAGCAATCTGTGCTATGAAGCAGCTGTACCATTTCTGATAAAAGGGGTGAAGGGCTGCATGTTCTTTACCCATCATTCCTGAGGGCCGATGGGAGGGGAGTTCCTCGCACATAAAGCCGTCAGCCCAACTCTCTCCCCCCCCCCCCCCCGCCCAGCCCAGCTGTGAAGGAACAGGCACCCTGTAAACTACTAAAGATTTAAAGAGGGAGACCAAGGGCACATGGAGGGCTAAAGCTCCTTATGGATGAGGTAGTGCTCCATTGTTTGCACTGCTTTCCTACAGTATTTCAACGAGCCAGCTGGAGTATTTTCCTGAATATTACTCAGATTATAACCCAGAGTATTGTTCAGAGTATCATCTTGAGTTTTTTTAAACATGGTATTCCTCTTGTCTGAGAGGGTGTCATTTTTTTTATATATCTCTTACTATTATTATTATTATTATTATTATTATTATTATTATTATTATTATTATTATTATTATT
>JAODKE010000125.1:31650901-31668547 GCA_026779605.1 Mormyrus hasselquistii
AGCACAGAGCAGATGAAGTCTCTGACTAGCCTCTCAAGGCATTTGCTCACGATGGGAGTCAGAGCAACCGGTCGCCAGTCATTCAGGGATGAAACAGTGGAGGATTTAGGTACAGGGACGATGGTGGCTATTTTGAAGCAGGCTGGGACTACAGACAGCGAGAGGGAGAGATTGAAGATGTTTGTAAACACTCCAGCCAGCTGGGCCGCGCATGATTTATGGCACCAGGAGAGAGTAGAGATCAGCATGTCATCAGAAGAGAGTGGAGATCAGCATGTCATCAGGAGAGAGTGGAGATCAGCATGTCATCAGGAGCGAGTAGAGATCAGCATGGCACCAGGGGAGTGTGGAGATCAGCCTGTCATCAGGAGAGAGTAGAGATCAGCATGGCACCAGGGGAGTGTGGAGATCAGGGTGCCTCCCACCATCCACCCCCACGTTACTTAGAGTTAGTTTTCTACCTCTAGCTAATAAAAACAGGACAGTCACTTACACAAAGCTCTCTGCCATGGGATTAAATGTGCATGTGGCTGACTCTCCCCTGAATTTGCTAATGAATGTGTGAACTCCAGTCATTCCACCCTGTGAATGTAAGCTCTCCAGCCACTGCATGTGGAATGACTCTGTAAGAGTATCATTCAAATTCGGAAATGTGTTGAGAAGCGTCACTGATGTCATCATCCCTGAAGGAAAAGCCCTCAACCATCCTTAGCTGTCATTACTCTAAGGTGATGACATCACATCGGGTGAAGAAAGGTGTCTTTATTCTAAGTTGACAGCATCACAACAGGTGAAGAAAGGTGTCATTACTCTAAGGCAGTGATGTCCGTAAGTGGAGAATCCTGTCATTACTCTAAGGCAGTGACATCACAACAGGTGGAGAAGGGTGTGATTACTCTAAGGCTGTTATGTCACAGTGGGTGGAGAAGGCTGTCATTATTAAGGAAGGTGATGTCACACCCTAGCCCTAACACGTACACTCACCATACTGTTTCTGAAATTGTTGCTTGAAGATCCTGTTGATCAATTTAAATCCAGTTAATGGCAGCAAAACAGATGGATGGGATGGAGAGATCTCAGCATGATAAGATGCGATTTGACAGATACAGATCAAACTCTCCCTGAATCTGTACTTCAGAGGGTACAGCTTCATGTGTTCAGAATCTGAATGATGTCACCACCCTCACGCCATGGAGAAAAGTGCTGACCATGACTCGAGAAGGAAAATGAAAGCCTGAAGTTCCAGATCCCCCACTGTGCAAGATCGCTGTAGTGAGAGAACATCCAACTCCCGTCAACTAGGTTCAAAGCGAGCGACACCTCAGGATGGAGAATGTGGTGAAAAGTAAACTGCAGCACATGTGAAAAGCGGAAAAGCCTGTCAGAGAGTGATAACCTATCAGCCAAATGGGAGATGTTTCACTAACGGAGCTAAAAGCAAGCGCAGGACATGGCACGTCAAAAGGCCTGCTGCCCCAGCATATAATTACCCAGACTCCAGCAGAAGGTCACCACCAAACTCAGCATATAGGCATGTGAATATTTGTTTTCAGCCTAATGTTGTAATAACGCAGGGAGCATCACAGGAAAATGTTAACAAGCCTAGGACTGGACAGCCTTCACATAAGTGATTGTGAGTTATGCAAAGCTACCTGCGCCAGCAAGGAAACAGCTGAGCATAGCCGGAGTGGAGAGCGAGCAGGAGAGGGCTGACCCTGTCCGGTGAAGCACAGGTCACATCATAGCAGCCCAGAGAACCAAAACCACAGCACTTAGTGTATATTCACTCATTTTAGCTGAACTGTGTCCATCCCCTGAGAATAAACCCTGCAGTATAAGTATGTGTGGATTGTGTACAGACCGTCAGTCCATATGGCTGGCAGGGAAGCTGGCAGGCTGCAGCGATGTGTAAGTGTTGGTCTGTAACTGTTAATCAGGACGTTCATGGAGAATAATAATTGCCCAGCATGATTTTATTACAACATTTCCATCATTTGCCCCCTATATGTATCTGCTGGACACACCATTACTGACTGAATTACAGTATGAACAGTATGGCACCATCAGGGCGAGGCCATAGCATTGGGGCGGGGCTATAGCAGGATGAGAAGGAGAGCAGAATTAGCATGCCGAAGCTCCCAGCTGGGGAGGCATGAGGGTGGGGTCAGGAGCACAGGATGAGGAGGGCGGGCTCTGTACTGGGGGCAGCATGAAGGTGGAGTCAGAACAGGATAAGAAGGGTGGGGTCAGGAGCACAGGATGAGGAGGGTGGGCTCTGTACTGGGGGCAGCATGAAGGTGGAGTCAGAACAGGATAAGAAGGGTGGGGCTCTGTGCTGGGGGTGGCATGAGGGTGGGGTCAGGAGAACAGGATGAGGAGATCGAGGCTCCGATCTGAGGAGACTTGGTGACATAAGGGATGAAGCCAGAAGAACAGGATTAGTGGGACCTACCCACAATGCTACCCACAAGCTTTTCTGAGACTATGGGCTCACATCACATGTGGGTCTCCTGGCATCGGGGGGGGGGAGTGGTTTTCTCTATTACAGCTTCATCAGTCTATTCAAATGCTGAAGGGACTCAAAAACATCTTCCATCTTGATTACCCCGCCTTTAATTACACGTGGGAATAATTATATTCATTAAATACTTACTGAACACAGGTGTGAGGTACCGGGGGGGCAGGGGGGGTGGGGTTAACACCGTCTATCTGCATCCAGGAGCTGTGATGGTGTCTGAGCCTCCATCTTCACTGTGAAACGCACATGAGATTTGTGAGATGTGTGTTTATGTATCTGTGTGCTTGCGTGTGCGTGGCAGAGCAGACCTTTCTGCAAGCAGCTTTGTGAAAACTGACCACTGGTTTATTTATCATGTGATGAGGATAGTGAAGTCCAACTGTGGTAAGACCCTGTGATGTGACTCCAAAAGGCCTTTTAAATATGGGTCATTTCTCAGCTTTCTTCGTTACTGTGTTCCCTGTCTAAGTCACAGCAGCAGTAGCCATGAATTTTTAATACCCCGGCAAGCACAATAATTCAATTAAGCACAATTAAAAATGAAGAAATGATTAATGAAAAAAAACATGTTCGGCTCTCGGCGATTCACTCTCTACAGTTAAACGTCTGCTTTTCTTTAATTAGCTCTTGCAGCTCATGATTGCAGCTGAGATGTACCAAGCTGTACTTTTGTAGCCTGAATTTAAAGCAACCAGGCACTTCCTCTGCAGGACAGAAACACTGGGCCCTTTTCTCCCAAGAGGACAAACAGCAGCATTCATGTGGTTGGTGCACAGGGCGGCCCAGCGTCCCCCTCCAGCTTGGGCTGTGACTTAAAGCCATCAACAGCAGGTGTGGCTCTCTTCTGTGTGATTAGGGGAGTTATCTTACTCGTGTGCGTGTGTACGCTAGAGTCAATGGTAGCAATGGTGCAGAGGCCGGAAACTCTAGAGCAGACAAACACTGGACTTCTTAGGTCAAGGGCACCACACCTTTCTGAGCGTGAACAGGATAGTAAACTGCAACAGCGCAGTAAATAAACAAAGCGATAGATAAATAGATAGACGAACAAACAAATAAATCAAGCTAACCTCAAGCAAAAGCAGCGAAAACCAGCCAAAAGCATACAAAACATTTGGTGCTAGCAGCTCAAAACAGGCAAAATAGTGTAACATCAGTTCTGAAATGGTGGAGCGTTTTCTTACTTCCAGAATAAAAATACTTGTACTTTGTTGAATGTGGAGTCCTTTCTTTCCCTGTCTATTATTGTATGTCTCACCCTCACTTATACATACAAAGAAGGATGTTCAGCTGACAGAGACTTCTAGAGACAAACAATAATAATGCATTTCTTGGAGACAGAAACAGCGGCTGTGTGATAAAAATAACCCTGGAGTGGATCTATTTGGGACAGACATACCTGCTTATTCTGTGTTACCTCTCTCAGGTTATCATGGGGAAATGACCAGAGAATTTTCAGCTCAAAAACCAGCACAGAGGATTGCAAAATGCACAGAGAATGACTTGTGGTGCAGAACAAGGCTTGGATCCCAGAAGCATTCCAGAAAGGTTAGTGAGCATCCTCAAAGCCTCAAGCACAACGGCTTTCAGTGCTTTGCCTGTTTCAAAGTAACAGATGGAGAAATCTTATGCCAGTCATCCCAGATACCCCCCCACACACACATTGTTGCCCCTGGTCAAATTGTCATAGTTCAGCTATGAGCAACATCAAACCAATGACTAATAAAAGCCATCTGCCAAGACTGACAGCGGTGAACTTCCCCTCATGGGCGCCACCTTGAGGTGCGTTCACAAGCCCGGAGGACATGAAATGCTCTGTTGCTATTGCTAATTGCGCAGCTTTTGCGTCACATGGATCCTGCGTGACGCGTGCACGGCAGAGCAAAGCACCTTCTAACAATGACACATAACTACCAGTAACATAAACTTCTATCCCACCAGGAGATCGGGAGAAGACCAGGGTTAGAAACAGGAAAAGGCTTCAAACAGCAGATGCTGAAATGATTCCTCTAGATGTCTGAAGAACGCACTGACAATAAAGTATGTCTGGCTGGCTGTGGCATAAAGATCAGTCATATACCGTAATAAAAAACACTCAGAACATAACATTACAGCTGATCTTCCCTGACTGTGCATGTGTGCTGGAATCTGAGGGCACCTAAGATTTAAGAAGCCAAAAGTTTATTACTCAAAAATGCCATGAACATGGCTGATGTGCATTACTTGGCAAACAGAGATGAACATCCCTAAACTCAATCAAGCAGAGAACAGCTAAACCACAATGACTCACCTGAACCCGCATGTTCAGGATGCCCCCTGCTATGCAAGATCCTCCCATCAGACTCTATTGACCTTGACAGGTTAGTGATTCTCATTAGAGATTCTCTTGCTGATGGGTCTGTATGTCTGTGGCTATGACTCACACTCAGAAAACACTGGTATCAAACTCTCTGATCCCCTGTGTAGCTCAGCAGGCACCTTTCTCAACAGTCCCTGTGGTCATCATTCCAGCTTGAGCCGATGCTAACAGCAGAGCCAAACCGGAAGACTGGGTCCACAGCCACTCACACACACAAGGGAAAAGGCTCCTGTCTGGACAGAAGCACACACAACTCTGGCCTGTACCGTGCAGACTGGTCCTGGCAGCTGATGTAAAGGCAGGGAGGTACGTCAATGCTAAGCAGGGGTGTGGGGGGGGGGGGTCATCTCAACCGAATGAGCAGCTCAAGCACCAGTGCAGCTATGCTTTCTGCCTTCTGGGAGATACACAGCATGTCCCATTATGGTGAAGTGCATGGTGGTGTCAGAAGTGCTGGAGGGTTTCAGGGTGTCCCAGAAAGACAGTGGTCATCATGGGGAGTAAATAAGTGACAGTGTTAGGTACCACCCGGCTGCTGCAGGTACTTCCAGGAAGGAGCGCTGAGATCACTCTAAATCCCCAAATGCAGTACTCTGGCTGTCCTCCTACACCAGTGCCACCACAGCAGCATCTTCCCCTGCCTCTTTCCACTGTATGCTTGTCCTCAAACGGTGGGAGAGGAGGTCACAGTAATCAGGGGAGCACATCTCCCCGCTGGTGATGCCAAGCCCTCGAGTCCTGCATTACACAGCGGGTACATCAGGCTCCGCGGAACAGAATCTGCTGCCTCAAACATCAAACAACAAACTAGTGATTGTCAGAAAGAGGTCAGCAAACAGCTGATTATGGTCATTTTGCCTGGGAATTTAATGACTCACAGCTTCTCTCGTAGCTCGGAAAATGCCCACAAGAACAAAAAGAACCGCATGTGCAGGTTTTGGGGCTTCAATAACCATCAAGCATCCAGGCCGCAGCAGCACACGATTCCTGGGATTAATGACAACAATTTCACTCAAATATTTATAACGCTTTTGGACTCTCTCCATGGATGCAGCAGGTGATTTAAAATGTTTATTCATTTGTTTTTTTATAAAACTGCATTGAACAGGATCTTGGGAAGCCTGATAACATCTTAAATAAAAATATCATATTTTTAAGCCTGGGGCTGGATAACTGGGGTAATGATGGTTAATTGTGATACAGACTAGCAGGACGGATTCCAAAAGAGTGCTTTGAGTTAGAGTTTGAATGGCACCATCCAGCCACTGCATGCAGGCAGCCAACTGAAGAACACTATTGTCGGAGGAAATTTCCCCAGAGCACCCCCTACAGGCCAAATTAAATTTATGCATGATGCCTCTAGCCAGCTGTGAGGAGGTGTGTAGCTCCAGGTTTCTACTTGTGCTAGACAGAATAAGGGGGTACCTGGCAATCTGGTTTTCCTAAATAACGTAAAGGTGACCTGATTGGCTGGTAGATGGTACATAACCCTCCAGTGGTCCAGTCCTGAGTATGATGCCACAGCACAGCATTGGCACTCATTACCAGCCATTTGCAGCAGTCATTTAATTTCATTCCAACGCACGAGAATAGCTTCAAAATCAATAAAGAGAGAGCACAGGGCGTGATTGATGTGAGCAATGCCGGGCGGGCCCTGGTGGGGAAGTCCATCTCACTGATGGCTGCAGATGATGCGGAGGTGATGTCATCCAGAGGGAGCAAATGACAAAGCACACAAAATACATTAAGTTACTTTAAAATAAAACCTTCATCCAAGGGGGATGATCTAGTAGCCAGGCCTTCAGCTTGCCTGTCCTTAAGCATGGTGCCATTTGCGCTGTTAAATGACTTCACTAGTGCTTATCTGATGCTGGAACACCAGGCCTGTGTGGTAACCCAACAGTTATGGGACTGTATAATTACATCTGCAGTGGGCTTCACTAGTGCTTATCTGATGCTGGAACACCAGGCCTGTGTGGTAACCCAACAGTTATTGGATTGTGTAATTATATTTACAGTGAGCTTCACTAGTGCTTATCTGATGCTGGATGACTGCTAAAGCTTTGCAAAGTGCTAACTAACCAGGGTTTTACTAATGCTAATCCTTTTCTGGTACTAAACAGCTGCTTCACTAATGTTAATCTAGTGCTTTGCCAGTACTAAATAGCAGCTTCACTAATGTCAATCTGGTTGTTGTGCTGGTGCTAAACATAGTGAAAGTGGTTAATAGTTACTGTTGACAGACTACAGCATGCAACAAAGCAAAAATGTGTCTTTTGTATGTAAACCAAATGTGACATAGCAGTGGGCTAACTTAACACAGGGATCAGTGCATGGGGGGTGGTCTTTATAGGTCAGAGATTTAAATCAGTAACCTTCTGGTCACAAACACACTTCCCTACCCACATAGCAGGGATGAGTCTGAACCAGGTCTGGGCCAAATGTTGTTCAAAAATTGCTGCAGATCCATAAACTAGATCTGACCCAGTGTCTTTTTGCACAACGGACCAATACTGGTCTGAATCCGCTTTCTGGATTTTTAATAGATAAGGGCCACATGTGGGCATTGAGTGGCTCTGTGGGCTGGTACACTGCATAAATATTTTTGCACACCACAGGTTTTTACCACTCTTCCATTTATTTCATAAACTGAAGATTTATCTATTCATGTTAAGCACTGGAAAATTGAGTGAACAACTATAAATGAAAATATAGTCAAATAAAACAAGTTTCCTTTACAACATGGCATCATGACCACAGGAGCACGGAAACAGGTGACAGAGATAAACACGGGGGTAAAATAAAGGGTTTTAATGGGGAATCGAAAGGGCATAAGGCATAGACGCTTCACAACACTACAATGACAGAACTAGGGAAACAAACTCTGACGTGGACCTAAATACACAAAACTAATAAGGACAACTGGAAACAGCTGAAAAACACCGGGAATCCACACAAGGTTAATGAGGGGGGCGTGGCACAAGAGGAGCAGCACGATCGGGACATGACACATGGAAAGAGTATGTAACAGTGCATGTCTGACATCCTATTAACTGGTTGTGTGGTGATGGCATAGTCACATTCTAGGCTGTCCTTTGGCTTTAAATGCTCTGGTTCCCATGAAACAGAGCAGCATGTAATGTCCCTTGTAGAAAGAATGCCTTGAATTTTCTGTGCTGTTATAACTGCTAGAGGAGGTTACTTTGATGAATCAAAGATATGACATTTTCTTGCAAATAAAGGTAAACTGTAAATTTCTTTGTTATAAAGAAATATTGAGTCTGTTTTTAGTAAATGTTAAGTGAGTAACATACATAAACGTCTGACTGGTAGTGTAGGGCTTGTGTGGTCAAATGACATCCCTGTTGACTGCAGCGACCTGACAGGTAAACCTATGGTACCTCTGCGTGCCCAGTGTATCCCTCGCATTACTGAGCCAGGAGGCTCTTAATGGTTACATCATTAAAGCAGGAAGGAAAATTCTGATTTAGTCCACAACAAGAAACTGGGAACAAGTGGAGAAGGAGCAAAAAGGTTTAATTCCAGAAAAGCCGTAGAAAATGCTGACAAAATTAAAGAACCATTATTTGCTCCACTTATTCCCCACAATCTTAGTGCTGAATGGGCAGTACCAGGAAGAGGGGGGCAGTGTGGATGTTAGGCCGGGAGGCACAGACATGCCTCGTGGTCCACCTCCATTGCAGATAGGTCCAGGAAAAAGGCAGCGCAGAATGTCCAGGTGTACCGTGACTCAAGACCAGGACAGAGGGTTCAGAGCTACCAGGTTTATTACGGATGAGACAAAGAACGGTCAGAAGTCTTAACAGGAATCCGTCCGTTTATATCACCGGGAGCCAAGACGTGTCCAGATACAATAGTCGAGAGGGGGTCCAAGGGTCGAAGAGCCGGGGAGGAATCCACGAGGGAAATCACGGGGAGGACGGAAGGGAAGGAGGGCAGGTAGGAGGTGCAGGTAAACTGGGGAGGCCCAGATGGGTGGACGTAGCTGCGGGGAGAACAGAGAGTTAGAGCGTTTGGTAATGGCATACCAACAATACGACCTCACCTGTTGCCAATGCAAAGCTCAAATAGGGAGTCCCATTGTCTAAAGGAAGGATCAGCTGTATTTGCAGACGTCAATAAGTGAGTTCCACCTTGAGGAAGAGGAAGGGATGAGGTTCGACCATGGGGTTGAGGGGCAGGGCGATCAGGGTGTGTGCGGTGGAAGTGAGTGATGAGCAAGGGGTTCAGGACAACTTTGGCAGGAACCCAGCTACGTTCTTCAGGACTAAAGCCCCCCTAATCGACTAGGTATTGCAGCTGACCCCACCGGTGGCTTAAGTCCAACAGGTCATGCACGGCGTAAACCTCCTCTCCCAGTAGAGGAAGTGGTGCAGGGTGGTTGAGAGATGGGTCAGACTGTAACATACGCCAGGAAACATGAAAAGTGAAGTTAATCAAATAAATGCAGAGCAGTTGTAACTTATACATCACCGGGCCTACTTGTCCTGTCACCTGAAATGGTCCAATGTATTTTGAACCAAGTTTATGTCCTGCAGGGAGACAAAGTTTTTTTGTGGACAACCACACTCTGAGCCTCCTTTTGCGATCTTCAAACTTCATCAGGGTCATTTCTTGTTCTAGTAGCTGTCGGGCGTGATCCCACGCCTGTTTTCTGTTTTGATACCAGTCCTCCAAGGCTGGAACTTCGGTGGGAGAAGGAAACAGAGGTGGTTGGTGGTTGGAATGGTGTTAGACCCGATACTGGATGGGGTACAGATTTATGGGCATATTCTGCCCAGGGAAGAAAGTGGAAGCATTCCCAGGGTTGCGTTACACACATCAGACAAAGCATCTTTCCCACCTCCTGATTTGTTCTTTCCGCCTGACCACTGGATTGAGGGTGGTAAGCTGCGGAGAGACTTAAGGAAATCTTTAGCTTCGTACGCATAGCCTTGAACACTCAAGAAGTTGAGGTCCTTTACCAGAAACTATATCTTCTGGCAACCCAAAGTATCGAAAAACCCACAATAGTAACAGATTGGCCAGTTCTAGAGACAAAGGCAGCTTAGGCAATGGAACCAGGTGACACATCTTTGAGAATCTATCAACTGAAGTCAAGATTGTGGTGTGTCCATGGGAGGGAGGCAAGTCAGTCACAAAATTCATTGCTATGTGAGACCAGGGATGGGTGGGTATTGGGAGCGACTGTAAAAGCCTAGAGGGGGTAAATAACCTGAAAATCAAAGTGTGGCTGCCGTGCATTAAGATGTTTAGCAGTTGTGAGGTATTATAGATTGCGATAGTCTGTCATCACCTTGATGGGATGCAAAGCTCCTTCCAGCCAGTGCTTCCATTTTTCGAGGGCCATCTTTATAGCCAATAACTCCCTATTCCCCACATCATAGTTGCGCGCAGTGCTGGAGAGCTTCTTGGACATGAATGCACATGGATGAACTTTAGGGGATCCTTTTGGGTGAGCACCACTCCAACGCCCACCTCTGAGGCATCGACTTCAACCTGGAAAGGGAGCTTGGGGTCCAGTTGTCTCAGGATGGAAGTGGAGCAAAGGTGCTTCTTCAGATCCTCAAAGGCGATTTGAGCCTCCGCCGTCCACTTCATTGGAGTTTGTGCGCGTTCACATAAACGGAGCAACAAAAGCGGGCAGGTTTGTTAGCAACGTATTGCCGATAGAGAAAATGCATACGTACATTTTCATGGTCATAAAACGTGGTTTAAAATATCTCACGACCAAGTATTAAACAGTGAAGTATTTCCTAAAAATCATTGAAATACTGTTAATAATTACAGAGGCTAACAGATGCGACACAATTCAGAAGTCACCTATTATTTGCTGTTAAGTAATGTAACGCTCAATGAAGTTCCATTACTGTAATGTTACTCATAATGTAATGTTAACAGTAACGTAACTGATCCTATTTCAAATGCAATAGTAATGGAAATCGTACATGGCAGCAAGTCAAGATGAAATATATAAACATCATGTCGAGTGGTAGGCCTATGTATATTCCTAATCATTATGAAAGATTTGTTGTGTCTAGCCTTCACTTAATAGCGTGTTTTTATGTTTTACGGCTAATAATAAAAAGGTGTCTGTTCATATTACACTTAATAGAAGGTGAGCCATTGTTTAACAAACAATTGACTTACAACAAAACAAAACAGAAGCATGTGTGCAGTGAGAAAACGACTATAGGAACCTGTCACCGCGGTTAAGTTAGCCTCATATTGCATATTCAGTTTTTTGGCTTTAATAACTTTACGGAAGTAAGGTGGGACATTTTAATGACAGAATTGTGATGTCCAGTACAGACATAGATACACACCGATTATTTTTCTGCTTCAAACCATTTCGTGATTTGTGCCAAATCGTGTTAATAGTTAATAGTCCTTTCAGCTGTAATGATATGGTGGTTGAGCATTTTGGGCTCATGGTAACTGTTGCACACCCCTTTGTTTCCCAGATTGCTGTAGGTCCGAATTTTAATTAATTTCTGAATGTTCGAATGTATCTGTATAATGTGCAATGGGACAATACATGAATGGGTTAATAATTTGAAAACTAGACAAGACAGGCACATCTAGTGAAGTGTGCCTTGATCAGTGGACTACAGGGAACAATGCACACCCTTGGGTTTCCATAATAACTTTATCTCTAACAGTTATTAATACATTGTATGTATATTATATGCCGTTGCTCCATGTCATACATATTGACAGAAGGAGCCCCTCACGATTCACGCGCCAGTGTTGTACGGATCAGGGTGGTGCTCATATAGGGCTGGCTTACGCAGAAACCTAGAACAAAAACTATTCGGAGCAAGTTTGAGCCTAAATTGCCATAGCAGCATGCCTCGGGTAAAACCTACCCACCTTTCGTAGTATGGATTAATCGCGAAGTTTCTCCGATGAGCCAGTAACCCTGCTTCATACTACAGGCCACACATCTGTTTTTCCGGCCTGAATGAATCCTTTTTCGTTGTGCCACTCCTCCAGCACACCACACAGAAGAAAAGGCCGCTGGCTGCCACAGACTGGTAAAACATCCACAGGAGCTTCCTGCAGATGTTAAAGGACCGCAGCCTTCTCAGGAAGTTCAGCTTCATTTACAGGAAGTAAAGCTTTGGTCCTTTTTGTACTGGTGCTGGGCGTTGTATGTCCAGTCCAGTTTATTCTCTATGAATGTTGAAGCCAAGGGCCCCTTGCAAACCTTTAAAGTAACCAATCTTGCTCACCCTATTAAGAACAGCAAGGGAAGCATTAAGCACACCATGTTAATGAAGTATGACAGAGGCCTGAACGCTGCCCCCTAGTGGTGGGGCAGTGGGAGATTCCACCCATGTGGGTCACTGAGAGCTGAGTATACCTGCCTGAGATGGGCCCCTGTTCATTGTGGGGAGGTGGGCGCTTCCGGCACCCAGCGCCCGGCGAGCATGATGGAGTTTTAGGCCTCAGACAAGGATGACCTTACCGCTTAAGACTGGATGTGCTCACAGAGGGAGCTAGTGTTGTCATCGTGAGCAGGATAGTCGCTTTCAGTGCCTCTCCCATCATTCTGTGCAACATTTCAGTGTCTCTCCCATCATTCTGTGCAACATTTCAATACCTCGCCCATCATTCTGTGCGACATTTCAGTACCTCGCCCATCATTCTGTGCGACATTTCAGTGTCTCTCCCATTATTCTGTGCGACATTTCAGTGCCTCTCCCATCATTCTGTGCGACATTTGGGCTGTGAGTTTTAGGTATGAATAACATTTAACATTTGGGGAAAATAGCCCAAATACCTTTACCCAAATCAGGAAATTTCAGATGCATCGGGTATGTTTTGCGATTTTCTTTTGGTTTATAACACAGTACAAGATAAAATGACCTAATTTACTCTGATGTCAATGTTTGCTGTGTCTCTTTTGTTGTTTGTTGGATAGTCTGATATCAATTACATGTCACCTCTTAATTATTTGAAATTGAATCCGACATAATAATGAAATTAAATCTGGTCTACTTGTCCATTCTTAGTGCTTTTCTGCTTTGTAGCTGAAATTTCAACGCTTTTTGGTCTAGCATCCAGTCATCTGTTGTTGTTCAAATGGTATGATATTAATTAATAAATAATGAATACATAAAACATAGTTAATGTTTAATAACAGCTCTTGCATGGTTGGGGGAAGAAGAAAAGCCAAAACACTGAATTACGGCTGCGTGACCAGTTGGTCTCCAAACCAGAAGCATGAGGTTCTCATGGAGACATTTCAGTTTGTTTTGGGGTCTGTGCGAGACATGCAGAGACATGGACTTTTTGTCAGAACTGCTGGGTAGAGAAGGAATTCAGGTTTATTGCAGATTGTTAAAAGACTGAATCTCTGCCTGATTGAATTTTGGGGGGCAGGGGGAGTGTGTCCCAATGCTGTGTAAAAATTGCCAAGATAAATTAAAACATGTTAATTGTATTAAGAAAAAAGAGGTTTTTCTGTGTGTGTGTGCATGTGTCTTGGGATGTTTGCTTAATTCAGTAAAATTACTGCAAATGGATTGGTTTTATAGCAAATCACTACTTTATTCTTTTCTTTTGTTTACAAATATATATAAATCACATTAGAAGCAACCAGTAGTTTTAAGCAAAACATTTATTTCAAATCGTGACAAACTAAACCCAATATCTAAAAGAGCTGTTCTGAGTTTAAAAGCAGTTTCATTGAGTTCTTTTTAATTAATAGCACCTTTGCGATAACATAAAACACCAAACATTTGTGTTACTATCCCTTTGGGAGCCAACAGTTACAATTACAATTAATAGCAAAATGGCAAGAGCAGCACTGAATGTGTCTGCCAAAAAATAAATTTATGTATATTAAATATTGTTTGTCAATGGACATTTGTTATAAAACAATAAATTTGCAACGCTTTTACTGAATTCAGCAAGCGTCCCAAGACTTTCTGCAAGAGAGGCACTGCGAGAGAGGCACAGTGCATGAGAGGCACTGCGAGAGAGGCACAGTGCGAGAGCCACCATAACAGTCTTCTGTCCCCCCCACATGTATACTCTTGTCTAATTCCCCACGTATGGCTGCATCAGGCTGAATTCCTGTCATAAAACTACACTGGCTAGAAAACTTAATCATAATCATGTAACTTTTATGAATATTTTACAATATTGGTTAGGCAATAAACTAAAAATTTACTTGAAACACGCTGTATAAATTAGTGTATATGTCTGATTTGTCAATGCTTACAAGTTTAATGCATTCAATCATGCAATGATTCTGCTGGAAAGCTCTCAAGAGGCAAGCAGGAATGATAGGCAGTAGGAAACCGACGTGCCATCGCATTTTTCCCCCTGAAGGTGGCGCCACCCACAGCTGCTTAGTCTCAGACTGTCTTGCCACGTATCCAAAGTGGATTATCATGCTGCTGTCGCTGAATGTGAGGTGAGAGGAGTGTGGCCCACGCATGACCCCCCCCCCCACCCACCCATTGAGTTTGAACCAGAATCACTAACATTTATCTGCAGACGTAGACCTTCAAAGGTCACATGGGACAGCGGCTGTGTTAAATTGCCTTTCCTGCTGCTGTCAAGCACTGTGATGCGGGGGGGGGGGGCGTTCCTCCTTGTTCGCCTTATCCCAGCAGTGTTAATAGTCACAAACTGCAGGGGGAGTGAAAATGGCTGGCTAAGTGTAATCCGCAGAAATGCCAGAAGCAAACCTGTCCAGCAGACAGGGGCCGAATACAGGAGCAAAGAATGGTTTGAATCTTTGACCTTATTTTCTGTGAGGGTTTTATTTTCCATAATGAGTAAGAGATTCAGACAAACTCTCTCAGTGTGGCTGGATTTTATTTCTGTGATGCTGTCTGAGGATCCCGCAAATAAAGGCGACACAGAACATCAGAATGCTCTGATTTAACTCATATGTCCCTTATAAGAATGTCATAGCAACTACATTTAAGCTTGATGAATGGATATGTTTGAAATCAACAGATTTACAGTGACAGCCTGTGCCAGTCTGTTTGAAGCAACGGAACGAGGTCCTCAACTCTGCTGCACTCTGACTGAAAGAGCCCAAGCCCCATCCTGCTGTTTGCGGTTGGTAGAACGAGGTCCTCAACTCTGCTGCACTTTAACTGAAGATGTCCAGAGCCCCATCCTGCTGGTTGCGGTGGTGGAATGAGGTCCTCAGCCCTTTGTAATGTAGATATTCATGGACTGCAGCTGCATCCTGTTATCTGTCTCTCTCTCTCTCTCTCTCTCTCTCTTTCATTTGTTTAATTAACTGCAATCTCTCTGTTTGTTTTTAATTTTTGATAAAAATTTTTATGTGTGTCATCCGATTATTCCTCATAGCATTAGGAAGGAATATAATAAGATACTGTCAGGTTATGAATGATCATACAGCAATACCATGTTAGGGAATATCACGCAATGCAGCCACGCTATGGGGTGCATCAAGTATTACAGTGTCATACTGCAGAGTAAATCACAGTATTATTAGGATCATTAATCCATGTTGTAGAGTAACGTGCAGGATTTTTAGTATTATACTATTAGTGTTTCGTGTTACAGAGTAATGTGCTGCATTGTATCATGGTACTATGTTGCAGAGCAATGTGGAGTATTATTAATATTACTACACCATGTGACAGAGTAATGTTAGTTACTATTAATATTATTATACCATGCTACATAATGATATACAGTATTTGTGGTATTATTATGCCATGTTGAGGAGAAATGTAAAGTATTATTCTGCCTTGTAACAGAGCATAATTTCTCTGGGCTGCCCAAATGTGGTGGAAGCACCTGCTGCCCTGGTAAAACAGGATCCAAAGCCCAGTTCCAGCACTCAGTCCAATCTGCATAAAAACAGTGATTATCACAGAGCCGCTTGCACCCTCTGGCCACCAATCCATCGGCTCCCTGTGGGGACGCTAGTGTTCACAGATAATGCAAAACACTGGTGGGGGAGGCAGATATTCCCATACACACCATTTAGAAGGTTTTATTGCATTATATTCTGTTTATTTACTTCCTGGCTACACACAAAATTCAATTATTGTAGCATCACACAAATTAAAAATGCAAGAGAAGCCAGATCAATAAAGCAATTTGTGTTGATTGATAAGATGTTGCTATGAAATATGGTGCCGATCATTTATTTATTGGGTTATTGGTGCAGTAAAACATTTCATTTCCCGCTCAGGCTACCATTAATGCTATTTTGGGACCTTGACATTATCTCACTTGAAAAACTGACATGCTGTAGGGTAAGACTGAACCAAAGGAACATGGGAAAGAAAGAAATTAGGAAGCAAACGAGAGAGAGAAAATGAAGGATGTCATTAAAATTGTCAGCTACCCACTGCTCGTTGTGGCATTTTACTCACTGCCAGTGGCTCCCTCGTTATTCCTGCCACATTGCACAGATTTATCCAATGCATGTTGTTATTTATTTAAAGTAACTAATCAAACAAGCTCAACGATGGGGCTATACAGCTAAACAAAAACATTAAAGCTGCAATAACACAAAACATCTATACATAGGCAAACGGACACTGACACAGGCTCAGCCTGAAAAGCCGTGCTGCTTCACTTAACCTGTGTAAAGAGCATCAGAAAGACACTGACGTAGGCTCAGCCTGGATTCTGAAAAGCTGTGCTGCTTCATTTAACCTGTATAAAGAGCATCAGACAGATGCTGACACAGGCTCAGCCTGGATTCTGAAAAGCTGTGCTGCCTCACTTAACCTGTATAAGGAATGTCAGACACTGACACAGACTCAGCCTGAAAAGCTGTGCTGCTTCACTTAACCTGTGTGAAGAGCATCAGATACTGACACAGGCTCAGCCTGAAAAGCTGTGCTGCTTCACTTAACCTGTGTGAAGAGCATCAGATACTGACACAGGCTCAGCCTGAAAAGCTGTGCTGCTTCACTTAACCTGTGTAAAGAGCATCAGATTCAGCCTAGACTGAATTTATTTCTTGCTTTATAGCCTATAGAGTTATATAGCCATTGCTATTCACTTTTAAAACTTAAAAAATATATAATTCTGTTATAAATTGTCTTTGAATTTTAGTGAAAACCAAAATAAAAATGTAATTTATTTTATTACTGAGTAACAATTTGGATGTAAAATGTTCAGTTACATTCTGTGTGGCTGTTGTTACTTTAAGTGATTTTATATTCCGCAGGGACCCAAAGGTCCCTTTAGAGAAGTTTTTCGTTTTAATTTGTATTAATATTTTATATGTTTTTCTCATGTCTCCCACTGTTTGCGTTTCAAAATTTCTTCAACGGAACAATAATAACTTAAAACAACCATAAGTGACACTGTAGCTGACAAGTAGGCTGTATCAGTTTCTCACTGTCCCTCATTACACATTGATGTTCTTCCATGTCCTTATTTCGAGGATAAGAAAGATGTTTTGCTGCATTTCCTTCACTTGGGGTTCTGTATTCATCTTCCAAATGGATGCAGTGATAATGTGAGGCTTCTTATGGACTAGTATGATGTCAAAACCTCTCCCCACTGCAAATACAGCTATCCCAGTGTCCCGAGATGGGGAACAAATTATGGTGTTACACATGCACTGGCTTTCAGTAATGTACCCTTATCCCAACAGATCCCAGCCTCACACCACTGCTTAAGGAAAAGAGGCAAGTCAGGGAGACCACCCAGCTGTACCTGACCATAAATCAGATCAGCAGAGTCCGGAGACCACAGGGTAAATCAAAGAGGCAAGTCAGGGAGA
>JAODKE010000125.1:31682807-31700677 GCA_026779605.1 Mormyrus hasselquistii
TTTTCCTGATTAGTGTAGTAATACAGTACTCTTCCGATTACTGTTAATGATGTGTGACCAATGAGCAGATCCCAATATGCGGTTGTGATACTTTGTAATATATATATCGGGGGTGTATAAATTATTTAATCACGGTCTCTCTCTGTTCCGGGACGTGTCACCATTTCCACCAGAGCGCGTCTAACACAAGTGCATCAGCACCCTGGTTACGTCTCGCCGTTTAACCACTTGCTGACTAGCTGCTGCCTGTCACTGTCCGTCCGGCCGGCCGTGGAGTGCAGGGGGTCCCGCTCCTTACCACGGAGCCGTCGTACACGCATCCCGGCTGCACCATGACGCCCGGCTCCCCCACACCGGAGCGGCGCACACAAACTGCCAGGATTCATCTACTGACCCTGCCTGCCTTCTCAACTCCTTGATCGCTCAGCTTGCTCCTCTTTCTGCATACGGATCGTTTAAATCAGAAGCGACTCCGGATTCCTTCCCACACCGAAGCGCTCCGAGATTTACCTGCCAAGCTGTGTATTTCCTTACGGCAGTTTTAAGAGGCACGAATGGGAGAAGCCTGAGCCCAGCTTGCGCGGGAGCACCTCGCAGCCTGCGTGTCCCCCTGGACACCGGCTAGGACAGGTGGCTCCGTCCACGTTTCTCACCAAGCCGCGCACTTTGGGAGACCGCAACCGCAAGGCGACCGCAAAGCACACGGACCTAAGAGGCGGACATGGGTGAGTGATCGGAACCCGGCGCGCTTGGCTCAAAACCAGCGACTTATCACTCATGCGGGGCATGAGCAGCGCAACTGGTTTCACGTCGTAGAGACCAGCTGTCCGTTGCTTACGCGCAAATGTCCAAAAAGAGACGAACAAAGTTGCCTTTTATTATCGGAATTGAGTGTGCGTAGTATTTTTTACTCAGATGCTGAGGATGAATGGATGCACCGAAACACTCCAGAACCTCATTACGGTTACTGATCTGCAAGTGCCTCTGTTTCAGGGACTTACAGTGGATATTGCATTAGTTATGTTAATATGTATTCGCGGCAGTGGAAGTGAAATATTCTGGCTTTTTCCTGTTAGTTCGTCTGCGTAATTCATATTTTGAGGCATGTGGAAAGATTGCTGCAATGGTTAAAATTCAACTTTGAAGTTTGCAACTGCCTGATTTATTCTAAAGAAGGTGGTTATTCTGGTTTATATTGAGATAAACAAATTAACATTCAACTCATTCCCAATAAGACAGAGCCGTAGGCAGCATTGGGAGGATTAGTAAATCTTATGCAATCCCATTCTTTTTGCACCCCCAACATAGGCGGACATTGCCGTCTCTGTCAAGATTGAACAAAAGCGATGACAGATTGCAGCGCTCCTGTTTACCGGTTTGTAACTTGGCCGGCTCCGGCTCGGGCTCGGGCTCCGGCTCGCAGCCAAGCCCATTATTCACAGCCCGTTTCCACTGACAACTTACAGTAGTTATATAAGACCTGAGCTGTTTGAGGAGCCCGATCAAGCCCCCGAAACGGATCGTTAGTGATGGACGGCATAATAACGTGATTGATCGGTGATGTTAATTCACGGCCAGCGTGAAATTATTAACGCATCCATGCTTTATCCTGGCTCGGCGTGTCACGCTGCTTGAAGGACGCTAGTGAAAATAACCTTGTATTTCCTGGAGGATCAACTAAACCACCTGCTTAATTATTCAGAGGTACATCAATGGAGGTCAATATGGTATACATATTGATCAAAATAAGCAAGTGAATGAACACGAAAACCACGCTGATATAAAATCATATTAATTCAAAGGGGGAAAGTTTTAATAGAACTGTTATCACAGTGTTCCCCAGCTCCCAGAAGCATCGTAATATCCTCCTGTTCCCCGATAAGGGTGCATCTGGACATTCATTAACGCCTCAAATGAGAGTAAATGCGGTGTGTTCGTTTTCGGGGATAGAAAACGGTCATGGGGACTAATTAAAATAACTTTACTTTAAATGTTTGTTTCACTTCTAAAAGTTTGATTTCTGAAAGGAGAAACTTGCACTACTTGAAAATATGCGTTGTGTGCTGTGTGATGGTTTTATATGGCAATGCCCCAGAAATGGCGAAATGATACACACACTGCGGTACTTCGTGTTCACTGTGTTGGATGACGGTGAATGCTCCAACATGAATGTAGGCACGGCAAGCTGGCGGATTGGTAACAGAGTGGATGCATTTCGAGCGCTGCTTGGAAATGGATTTTACATCACCATGCCAAGGATCTGAGTTAAGCGCTCAGCTGAGCGGTAAAGCGTGAAGCAAAATGGACTAGCGGGAATATTCAGTGGGGCTTATGTTTGACCCTTGAAACCCATATAGCGCAAAATTCATGTAGCAAACGGTGTATTTCTGACATATGTGGACTAAAGCCTGGCAGCAGGCACTGCCCGTAGCCCTTGGCAGACACTGGTCGTTCTCCTCAGCCAAACGGCTGACGGCTGAAGCTTCAGAAATCCATTTGTGATTCCGTGGTTTCTCTGGGTAGGTCCTCTGCAGCTCTCTGACGCCTAGTAAACGTGCTCCTCCGCCGTTCCGGCACTTTCCCACATAGGTACCAGTTTGTATTCTCACATATGCGTTTATTTTTTTCGCCCTCTGTTCACTCAGAATATCACATGACGCAGTTGTCTGGCAAGTAGCCTATCCACGTATAGCAGAGAAATGCCTCTTCACGGAAACCATACATAGCATCATTCATGCAAACCAGAATAACTGCAAACCTGGCTCTTCCGTCAAGCACACAACATCCCACCTCTTTCAGACTGTAAATCAGTACTCTGAACTACAGTACAAACCCTGGTACTCTGTGTCAAATGAGAGGTAAATAAAAAGATAAATTTATAATAACCTAACCAGATGACATAATTTTAATTGGATATTTTGTTTTGCGAATAATCTATTTGTGCATAAACAGCCTGTGGTGTCTGCATTTAAGTCATCATTATTATCAGCATGATGATGACCAAGAGCTGCCAATATTCTATGTATGTACAGTATTTTTTACGGTTGTACATTTCTGCCAGCAGATTCTTGCTGACAGGAGATTTAGTCGACATAACCTACAGGATTCATGATTCAGGCAGAGGAAGCTGGAAGAGATCACTGCCTCATAGCCTTTTTCCTCACTGTACTGAGGGATCCCTTCATCAACCTCTGTCCTCAGACTGTCAGAAAAAAAGGGTATGAATCTGTACTTTTACTTGTCACTGGGGCTGTACCCTGAAGGGTCTGCTAACTGTAACATAGCTGTTGGTAAATGTACCTTTTAAGAAATGGACTATGAGGAACATTTTTTTTTTTACCATTAATGTCCATTTCTGTACCTTAAATTACACTAAAAGGTACATTTACCTTTAGCTAAGGTACAATTGGCTGGATCCTTGAAAGTACAGCCCCAGCGACAAGCAAAGGTACAAATTGGAACACTTTTTGCTGACAGGGCGGAGCCTTGATAGTCATCGGTTTCTCAGAGGCATCCTCTGTCCTCGCCTCACTGAGCCCTGATAATCACAGGTCTTTCAGAGGCAGCCACTATCCTCACAGAGCCTGATAATCATGGTTTCTCAGAGGCAGTGTCTAGTCTCACCTCACAGAGTCCTGATAATCACGGGTCTCTCAGAGGCAGCCTCTGTCATCACAGACCCTGATAATCACGGGTCTCTCAGAGACAGCCTCAAGTCTCACCGTACAGAGCCCTGATAATCACGGGACTCTCAGAAGTAGCCTCTGTCATCACAGACCCTGATAATTATGGTCTCTGAGGCAGCCTCAAGTCTCACCGTACAGAGCCCTGATAATCACAGGTCTTTCAGAGGCAGCCACTATCCTCACAGAGCCTGATAATCACGGGTCTCTCAGAGGCAGCCTTAAGTCTCACCGTACAGAGCCCTGATAATCATTGGTCTCTTAGAGGCAGCCTCTGTCATCACAATCACATGTTCTTAGTTAATGCAGCACAGATGGGAGATGCTAACACTTCTTTCTTCCTAGCTTCTGCGGAGTGACATTTCAGGCCATTTTGATTTAAAAACTGCAGGATTTAAAGTAATGGGTTTTAAGTGCACAAAAAGCACCTCATTTCAATATAGTTGTCCCCGTGACCAGCTAATCTCACATTTTTAAATTGCAGTTCAGCTTCACTAATATGCTCATATCGGACAGTTTTATGTATGAAAAGAATAATTTGAATCCTCAAGTCTTAAAGGGGAACTGTGAGCCAGGTCTGATGTGGAAGTGTGATTGTATAATCATCATCAAACACTCCATCCTCAGTTATGGAGGTAGATGATATTCTCAGCAATGAAGCTTGTCCTTTACGCACCGCTTGTGCTGCTGAGGAGTTGGGGGAATGTAAATGGAGGCCCTCCTTAGCCTCCAGCTGACACCAGCAGGGGGTGTAATGGTAAAGCTGGCTTGTAAGGGAGAGGATTTAGCCCTTGGGTCCCGAGGGCAGCAAAAGCACAAGTGGATACACAGTGACAGTGTAAGCTGTACGAGCCACTGATCATGATGCGAGGACTGATGTGACGCGTTAAGCTCGTAGCATTATAATGGAACAGAAAGCCCTTGTCATTGTTCAACGAGAAGCTCCCACAGAATTCCAGCCTTTGCATATCTGATCTTCATCTCCCATGCGAGGTACACACAGGTGACAGTGAAGCCGAGAGTCGCCACTTAGGGTTAGCCATTTATCCCGCACACCTGGAGCAGCTGGGCGTAAAGGCTTTGCTGAAGGGCCCAACAGTGATATGATCACTCTGCTAGTGACAGGATTTGAACCGGCAACCTTCTGATCACAGGCAGTCCTAACCCACAGTCGCACTTGCCTGTTTGTGCCTTACCTCCGATGCGCCAATAACGGTATAAGTAACACTTTCGATCACTGTGTGGTAGTTGCCATGATTATTTGCTGGACAATGGTGTTTTTGATGAAGTATATTGAATCCACAAAAACCAAAGTAGTTCTACTCAGAAATACAGAAAAACCCTTTATGTCAACCTACAGCATCCCTAAACCCCTCTTTTCAAATATAATCCAGTAAAAATAAATATAGACACGTGTGTGTGCACATGTGCGCCCACTAACTGAATCATCCCATTATACAGGCTAAATGCCTTATATATTTTTAGCAAATAAGCATATTTGCATATTGCTTAATGTCAATGAATATCTCCCTCGTGATTGCTTTGGGGAGCTATACGTTTTCTAGAACGTACATTTAAAACTGAAAGCCACAATTAACATCTTGAGTTCAGGAAATAGTGCTGGCCCAATGAATCAGACTGTTTCACAAAATAGCGTCTTTTCCGTTTCAAATCGGTTGCTGATTAAATTAAACGTGTCTGTGTTAATGACAAGCTGCATTAAATTGGGCTTTTTTCCTCTTTGCCCGCCGCTGAAAAAGCTGACTGGTTGGAAATTAAGTCATTTCATTCGTTTGCATGCCGCCATGAAAGTGAAGCCTAAATGATTAATATTACTAAATCTTACTACGAAAGTGCATACCTGGTTTTGTCCTTGTGTGTGGGAAAGAGCAATGATCAGAGAAAAATAGTAAGACACCCCCTCCCGGCACCCCCGCCGGCTTGAGCTGCCGTTTCACTTGACGATTGCCGTCTGCATTGGTTTTAAATGTAATCTTTCATCGTTTGGTTTTAGTCCGTAACCCCCTTCCCCTCCACTTTCCTAGCCTAGGTTTGAGCATCGTCCTGGGGGGGCACCTTTCTCCCGCCGGTGATAAGGCTGGCTTTACTTTGACGTACAACAGGACATGAACGAGTGCCTTTAAACAGTTAAATAAATAATACTAAGTTCATGTAGACTTACTTATTTTCTTTTTACTTAGCAGAAACTCCTGGATAACGGCACGCTTTCGGAGTATAATTATGTGTCTTTTCGCGCTCTGCGTAGCGCATTAACCTTGCAGGAGAGTTCCACAAGCTTGCGTAAATTCCCTTTTTAAAAATGAAATCGATGGCATAAAAAGTAATGTAACCGCTAGCACCATTTGACTTTTTAGTTGTTTATAAAGAAGAAAAAAACGACTTCAAAAAGTTTCATTTCATCTCTATCGGCTATCAAAAGGGCGGGCGCCGCAGTGTGAAAGACGCGATTGAAAGGTGTGGGGGGCAGAGATGGATCACGAATGAATGGGTGTCACGATGAAAAATAATTATCTGTTAGTTAGGATGCGCATAATAAATCATCAACAGCCAAAAGTGTTTGACCATCAATCATTTGCAAACATAAATTATAAAAGTACTATTGTTTTTCAAATGCAATTTAAAAATAACGTTATGGCCGTGTTGCTTTGTCTCTTAATGAAAATATATTCACACATTAACAAACAAACGTAGATGTAATGCCCTTGTTGGGGGTGCCGCGCATACAGAGGGTTACTCCTGTTGGTGTAAAGGTCAGGTAGGCTCGTAAAGAGCTTGATCTGTAAATGCACTAAAGAGTTGGTGTGCAGAACTGCATTGGGGGAGTGTGTGACTGATTCATTGGACAGTGCATGGAGTGTGTTAGGGTCACCGTGCGAATCATTCACTAGACAGTGTGTAAAGTGTGTTAGGATTAAGCTGTGGATTATGTTAAACTTGAATTATACTTTTGCAGTAAGCCTATACCGTGGCCTACGCAAGCGGCCTACACCATCACAAGCTCTCATACTTCCTCATTGGTGTGTTTGTGTCGCTGTGCAATTACGCCGCTAAAACACTAGGTGATGCGTAGTTTTGGATGTTGCATTTATTGTTTCCCACTCTGTGGTATAGAGGCTCCCCAGGTTACGATGCTCCATGTTACAATATTCTGACTTTACGATTGCTGGTTTCCTGGGACCTCCTGTTCATCATTTCGCCCACCCGTAGGCTAATGTAAATATTCTAAGCATGTTTAAGGTAAGCTATAGGCTAGGCCAGGGGTCACCAACCTTTTCCAAACCGAGGACTACCTCACGAGTACTGTACTGTATCAAATGCATTTTCGCCTTATGGTAGGTTTGTCAGAACATCATAACTAGGGGAGAGTGTTGAATTGCTGAATCATGCAATTGAAAAAGAAATTTAAAAATATCTGTTTATCAAGTCCTGGTTACATTTGTGCTTCTCCAAACATCCTGTAGACAAATTTGGAGAAATTTTGAGCCGCTCACTTTTTATGCATCTTCTGAAGTTTTTTTTGTCTTGTAAAGTACGAATAAATCTAATGGAAGTAAGTGAAATGGGTGCTGTCATCCTGAGTGTTTTGTAGACCTGTTGCTACGGTGCCTAGGGTGGGTTATTTAATGCTAGATATAAATAGCGCTTGTTTCAATCAGTTTTATAAGTACACGATGGATGTACACTTTTTCGGTCACATAAAAAAGCGAATGCTACCAAGTGGGCCGATCGCAGTTCTTCTGCGGGTCTGTGTCACCACAGTGTGAAGTTGCATTTCTGAGGAGGTGCACATCAGCCTACAACATGCGCTTTGGCGTAGCATCCATGGCTATGCCGTACTTACGGCGTTGATTTGACACAAAAGTATTAATCGGCCTTTAGGATCACTGTGTGAATGGTTCACTGGACAGTGTGTGGAGTGTGTTAGGGTCAGCATGAATGGTTCACTGGACAGTGTGCGGAATGTGTTTGGGTCAGTGAGTGGTTCACTGGATAGTGTGTAGAAACATGGGGCGTGTAATTAGGGTCAGTGTGTGCAGCGTGTGGACTATGGTAGGGTCATTGTGAGAACTGTGTTAGGGATACTGTGTTCAGTGCTTTAGGGTTACAGTGTGAATGGTTCACTGTTTATGCAGTGTTTTCAGTTGTATCGCTGCACTGTGGGTTTCTGTTAGAAGCTGTTTATATTCACCTTTTGCTAGGAGCTATCAAATATTGTGCATGATAATTGCTGGCATTCAGCCTGCTTTTGCCAATACTTTAATATAATAACATTTAATGTGAAGGAAAAAGAATGGAAGCGAGCGTTTAGAAAGATGAATCAAAATGAGGGATGAGGCCGGTGTTTGGTTCGGGTGATGGCAGGGACAGGCTCACTGTCACCGTGCCCGCTGCCATCGTCCTGATGTTCAGCTGCGTTAAATTAGATGTGGGAGTAATTGAAGCGATAGACTGAAGCATCCTAACGATTGTCCGTCCCGCCCGCCTCTGTCTCCTGCTCATACGGTTCACACTCATGTAATTTTAGCCAAGTTCTTCAACCCGGAAGGTAGAATGCGCTTTCTGTCCTGCCTCCACCCCCACCGACCAGGGCAGAAATGGTGATGTCACCCTGCAGCTCTATTATCACCCCATTTTTGGCTTCCTATGCTCTTCATATAGCACAGGTTTAGGTTTAATTGATTTTCTTGTTCACTTTTCCCTCCCCTCCCCAAAGGTGTCACACATGATGTACTGTAATACAGCCCTACAGTACTTGAGCCACTGGGCTCTGGGCCATTTGGAATGTTGAACTTTCATGAAGGTGTGGTGCCTTCTCTACCTGCTTCTGCGCATCTCGTGCTGGAGATTTCCATAGCTGCCGAGGGGTGGCCGTAGGCAGAGGCGTGGCCCACGTCAGCCTCCTTTATGTGGGGGTGTGTGCAGACACATGGGGAGCCTCACGCAGTAGCCAGACTGCGACAGTCTGCTTGTCTTTCAATGCAGGTCTTTGTGCTCATTGTACTGCTGATAATTGATAATGGCAGGGTGAAATTAAGTCAGTGATCCTTGCTGAAACCTCCGATTGATTCCCATTTTATCCTGACACAGCCGTACGTGGGCCCGCAGCGGGGGCCCATAGCAGGGGCCAACACCGGCTTGCTCAATTGGACCCAGACAAAATCTCACCACCAAATTACACCTCTTAAATTTAGACACCTACGCACCATTTCTCCATTTCGCTCACAATGTCTGACTGAGGCCGCTGATAAGTCTGCATTGTGTTTTTCCCATAAAAGGGGAAAAAACACGTGTTAATAAAGGAGGAGGATAATGAAATTTTGAAAATGTTGGGATGAAGGTGTCCCGTAGAGGAAAGATGGCCCATCAATTTCTATTTCCAACAGAGGAATGTGAACAGACAGCACCTACAGCAAAAATGCTCATTCCATTCTGTGGCACCTTTGCTAATCATTCTCTACATCTACTGGCAACTCCCCAACAAATAAAATGACTTGAAAATACCTATTATGCAGCAAAACACTTCAAACGAGGCAATACATCACCAGGAACGTGAATCCAGGAGCAAAGATCAGTGTAATGCACCACCAGGAGCAAACATCAGTGTAATTCATGAGCAGGAACATTTCTAAGTGTAATGCACAACCAGGAACATGCATCAGTGTAATGCACCACCAAGAAAATGAGTGAGTTTAACACAACACCAGGAATGCTAGTCAGTTTAAGACACGACCAGGAACATGAGTCATTTCAATACACCACTAGAAACGTGAGTCTATTTAATTCACCACAGGAATGTGAGTCAGTGCAATACACCACCAGGAATGGGAATCAAGTTAATGCACCACCAGGATTTAATACACTGCTGGGAATATGAGGTATGCATTGTTTTGCTGATTTCACCTGCATCTATACGTTTACAATCTCTCTCCTTATTACAGGGTCCTTGCCTGGGGGCTGGAGCCTCCTGTACTTCCTTCTCCAAACCACCCCACTTGTTCTCCTGGGCCAGGGAGAGAAGGCTTGCCCACTGACCTGCCGCTGTGAGGGGAAGATCGTCTATTGCGAATCTGCAGCACTTCTGCACATGCCAGAGAACATCTCAGTTGGCTGCCAGGGCCTGTCACTGCGTTACAACAAAATGATAGTCCTCCAACCTTTCCAGTTTTCCCATCTGAACCAGCTCCTCTGGCTCTACTTGGACCATAATGAAATCGAAATTGTCGATGGCCGCGCCTTCCACGGCGTGCGGCGCCTCAAGGAACTCATCCTGAGCTCCAACAAGATCGCGCAGCTGCACAACGACACCTTCCAGGCCGTGCCTAACCTGCGCAGCCTGGATCTGTCCTACAACAAACTGCAGGAGCTGCAGCCAGGCCAGTTCCAGGGGCTACGCAAGTTACAGGTGCTGCACCTGCGCTCCAACAGCCTCACAGGTATCCCCATCCGCGCTTTCCTGGAGTGCCGTAGTCTGGAGTTCTTGGACCTGGGCTACAACCGTCTTCGCAGCCTCACACGCACTACCTTCCTGGGGCTCCTCAAGCTGGCCGAGCTGCATCTGGAGCACAACCAATTCTCTAGGATCAACTTTTTCCTCTTTCCACGGCTTCTCAACCTGCGGGCACTCTACCTGCAGTGGAACCGCATTCGTGTTGTTAGTCAAGGTTTACCCTGGACCTGGCACACACTGCAGAAGCTGGACCTTTCAGGGAATGAGATCCAGACTCTGGACCCAGCTGTTTTCCAGTGCCTGCCCAACCTGCAGATTCTCAATCTGGAATCTAACAAGCTCAGCAACGTGTCCCGTGACACCGTGGAAGCCTGGATCTCCCTGACTGCCATAAGCTTGGCTGGCAACGTGTGGGACTGTGGTCCTGGCCTTTGTCCCCTAGTGGCCTGGCTGCGGAACTTCAGGGGTACTAAGGACACAACGATGATATGCAGCAGCCCCAAGTTTCTCCAGGGAGAAAAGGTCATGGAGGCCATGAGGAATTTCACTGAATGCGAAGAGGCTCCTACAGAAGAGACGACTTTTCCTTTGCCAGAGTACTCATTAGATGAACTCGATACAAGTGCCGCACCTCCCCCTCCCATTGCATGGGCCCCATCCCCATCTCTTAGACCCTGGCTGCTACCCCATGTCACGCTTCCCGGCCCGGTTGAGGGAGGTCCCAGGAAACCGGCAGCCAGGACGCCAGCATCCGCAGACGGCCGCTCCTTCACAGCCATTCCCCAGTTGGAGCACATGTCCCTGCACAAGGTGGTAGTGGGCGGCGTGGCCCTCTTCCTATCTGTTTGCTTCATCCTGCTCGTCATCTATGTGACATGGAAGCGCTATCCGAGATCCTCAAGGCAACTGCAGCAGCACCCGCTAGGTCACAAGCGGCGGAAAAAGGCCCGTGAGCAAGAACAGGACCTCGGTTCCCAGCTCCAGGAATACTACATGACCTACGACCCCTCGCACCCCGAGGCCTTAGATGTGCTTGTTAATGGGGCCGCAGCCTGTACGTGTACCATCTCCGGGTCAAGGGAATGTGAGGTAAGAAAGGTCACTGAAACCAAAGGTCATTGGCTCACTAGGAATGTGATATAAGGAATTTCCCATAAACCTTTGCGGGGCTTGACCTGAGCACTGAGTACGACAAGTGTCATTGCCTGCAGAGTCTCAGAATAGTATCTCAGATATGGTTATTACTCTGTTGGTTACTGCACAGGGCTCAGGCACACTGAGAAATGAGGCGCATCCACACTGCATTCACAAATCACAAAAAGAATGGCAGGAATGGTGTTTTTGACAGGAGGTGCTGGGAGCAGGAGTATGTTACAGTGTGTAGTCTGCCAGTATTTGGCCATTAAACTGAAAGTCCGGCATGTGGTGCCCTCAGGTTTGGGAAGTGAAAAGCCACCTGCACAAAGTGTGTGTGAAGTTTGTATGTTGACCCCATGTCACAAGGGTTTCCAAAGGGAATCTCCCATATTGGGTGAGTGTAAGCGTGTATGTGCCCTGGGAGGAAATTTCCATGTATTATGCATTAATAATAAAGGCATCTTTATCTGATGTACTGGCAACCTGTCCAATTTTTCCCCTGCTCTGTGCCCTGTGACAGACCATGTGTGCCCTGTCCTGTGATGGACTGGCATCCACACACACACACACACACACACACACACACACACACACACACACAGAGCATAGGAGTGATTCAAAGAAATTTACAGACCTTTCAGATGTGTGGATTTTGTATTTTACATTCATCTTTTCTGAGTGGGCTGTAATAGAAGATGTGTGTTATATTAAAGCTTGAAAAAACAGTTTGACTGGCTCTGAAAGGATCTTTTAGAAGGTATCTATATCAGATACAGAGAAACATAACCGCCGAGGGAAGGAAATTGAGCATTTACAGTCACATTTATTCATTTAGATGGCTAATTTGGGTTGATGTGTCATAATTTATGTTTTTTTATATTCCAATTAAATAAGCGAAGGATCATATAAGACTAGGCTGCGCACCAAAATACACACACTGCCTAATTTCTTCATCCTAGTCCTGTGCCTACCAGCTTTATTTAATGACACCCAGCTGACCTCAGTTTTTTGAGCGTAGTGTTTAGTTTGGTATGTGTGCTTTATAAAAAGGGCTTTAGATCTTGTTTTATGTATACATTTTATGTTTTTTTGTTTTATGTTTATGTTTCACACCGTCATTTTGCTCCCTGTTATCTCATTGCACTGTACTGCCCCCAGGTGGCAGAACCCCCACAACCTGCCACCCTAAAATCACGAAAATCATATTGGAGATATTACCTTAGTTTGTATCCTTTGATAGCACCTGATACTGGCACACGATGGAGACATTTCAGAGAGCTTTCAGAGAACTACGGAGACAGATTTTATTGCCTGGCAGGAATTGTCTGCCTGAGAGTAAATCTGGGGAACAATTATGTTGTAAAAGTTCCTTCTTTAACATTTTTTCCTGGTGAACCATTATTCGAAACTAGGACAGAAATAGTCCGTGCAGGATCTGACACCTTTGAAGGTTTCAGGATGGGATTATGTTTCAGTGTTCCTCCTGAATTGCTGGAAGTGATGTGGAAAAGCCCGGAAGCTTGATGGTTTAATGGAATAAGGAAGGAACAAAGCATAAGAACTAATGAAATGAGCAGCGTATTGACTGATTAAATAGAATATGAGTGTGCATGCCGAGACTGCCCAAGATGCACTTCTTGTTGATTAATTCAGCCCAGAAAGGGAGTCCTGCCTCTGAGATACGAGGCACTATTATACATTTCGGTCATGCTCCGCATGCCGGTCAGGAAGCGTGTTCCACTGCCATAATGGAAAATTTACATCGGCTCTGCAATTTTTTGATTACTTTATTATTTTTTTTTGCTTATTCTAAAAAGTTGGATTTGGGTCAATTAGTAAACGGCATTTATCCTTAAAGCTATTCATTAAAATGATTTGTCTCCCAGTGACGGTTTCCTGATGTGGCCTGAGGGCAATACGGCCGCCCGCTGTCAGGGATCGCCCCCCTTCCACGGCCACTCCGCTCACCGGCGCCTGCTCTAGCCCGGCCTAAAATAACAGCTCTATCTCGCTCGCATGCTCGCTCGACTCAGGGGCCCCAAACACATTGAGCTTGGTTTCTCTGCGGAAGCCTGAGGGAGGGCAGCCCGGCGACGTCTCATCAGGGGTATTATGGTGGCTCCATCCAGAAGCCGGGCACTGATCAGACAGGAAGTTCGCCAGTTGCACACATAACCAAATCAGCAGTAAAATCAAGAGCACCCCGCCCATTCCTCAGAGGCTCTCTTACCAGCCATGTTAAATCTCAGCCCTGCCACATTTGATGAGAAGCCATTATACGCAGTCTTCATAACAGCACTTTCAAGAAGAGAAAGTCAGGGGGATTGCAAGTGTAAGGGATGCTTAACTCTGTTGAGGACTGTATAAACCATACAAGACTGGCATGTAGGGATGATGATGGGTTGTTTTAATGTCGATGTTGGGTTGCTGTAGGGTGATGCTGGGTTGCTGTAGGGTGATGCTGGGTTGCTATAGGATTGATGATAGGTTGCTGTAGGGTTAATGTAGAGTTGATGTGCTGCTGTAGGATTGATGTAGAGTTGATGTTGGGCTGCTGTAGGGTTGATGTAGAGTTGATGTGCTGCTGTAGGATTGATGTAGAGTTGATGTTGGGCTGCTGTAGGGTTGATGTAGAGTTGATGTGCTGCTGTAGGATTGATGTAGAGTTGATGTTGGGCTGCTGTAGGGTTGATGTAGCGTTGATGTGCTGCTGTAGGATTGATGTAGAGTTGATGTTGGGCTGCTGTAGGGTTGATGTTGGGCTTAGCCATGATGGTGGGAGTGGTGCAGGGTTCAGCTGGAGTGTGGCTGCAGCTGCAGCTTTAAGGAGTACATAACCTCAAAGGCAGAATTATAAATGCATTTTACCAAATACATTCACAGTAACTGTTGGCAATCATCCTGAAGTTGGGATCTTCTTGCTACCTGCATGGCTGGTCCTGCAGTTGAATGTGAAAGCTGTCAGCAATGAGGCTACTTATTTTCCACTTGGGCGGTGTGTCTAGCGAGGTGTCCCCTCCTACTCCTTAAATAGAGAACAATGAGAGAGGCATCACCGTTTATTCATAAGCAGTACAGTCATACAGGGGCTCTGCCAACTGGTGAGTAATTGTGCCCTCCTGATGGGTCTTTGCTTCACTAGCATCTCTAGGCCACAAGGAGGCAGTATGGGGAAGTCTCAGCTAGAACAGTGCCCTTTTCTGCACCAGGTAGTGAAGTATCATGGTTTTAGTCAGACATGGGCTGGTATTTTGATTATGACACAGAGAAACAAGATGAGAATTACTCAGAAGGCATAAGCAAGCCAAGTATTGAGGAAAGAGCTGGGAAGTAATGATGAGCATGACAATGACAAAGACACAGACCTGAGACGGGTCCTCCTATACTACAGGAGCATTAACCTGAACTGCTGCTCTGTGTTTATATGTAAATCTACGTGTAACGCCAGCTGGGCAGCCAAAGGGAAGTGTACATTTTTAATGTGATTCCAGTTCCTTAGATATCTTGCAGTCACCCAGCCTGATCAGTAGGCCCACTAAGAGTTCAGATGGCTAGCTTTGAGAGCTGCCCCCCGCCTTGGTGAAGTGATGCGTGAAGCACCAGCAGGTAGCACTCTTACCGGCAAATTCATTAAACATGATGTACTGTAATTAACAACAATCAGATTGACATGGACCGGCTGGGTGTACATGTAGAACTTCAGTAGGTAAGAAAGCTGAGGACAGGGCTGGAATCCACAGCCCCCAGCATCCGGACCCTCTGCCCTTTCGCCGGTTTCCACGGAAATGCCAAACTTGTGGTGCCCTTATCTCATGGCCCCTGAGGCAAGCAAGCATGTGAGTGAGTGAGCAAGGGTGATTATTTTAGGCAGGGCTGGAGCAGACACCAAGGAGTGACATGACCATGGCAGAGGGATGGAAGCTCTGGCAGAGCCCAACGACACTGCAGCCAGCGACACTGCAGCCAGTGGCACTGCAGCCAGCTCCCGATCGCTACCAGACCAGTGCCGAATCGTGACGTGGCGTTTGTTCAGAGCTCTGACATACTCATTCTGCCCCGATCTCAACTAAAATATGCCATTCATGTATTTTGATACTCCGTTACGTAAATTTTGGAATACATTAAAGATCATTTTAAAAGCTGCATTAGTATTTTTAATTAGCATATTAGCCAATCCACAAGAAGCAATGCTGTTCCGGTTGCTGACAGACGTTCAAAGAAAGCCCTTAACGCCCCCGATCCCCACGGCGTCCTGCGCTTCCCCCTGACTCGCCGTGTCACCTTTTCTACTCACGCGGGAGAGACGAGTCTCCATGTGCTCGCCGTCTTCAGCTGTTTGTTTGCCTCACTCTCTTGTTAGGTATCTTTAAATACTGTGGGCTTCAAGCACCTAGCAGACTTTAAATGAAGTTTAGAGACTGTGTGTTCCAGGCACTGGGGCCAACTGGCTGACAGACAACGGGCCTGATGTGATGCAAGTGACTGGCCAACACTTCAGTCCCAGGCAGTGTGTTGTCTTTTATCAAGCCCTAGAACTGAATGACTCCAGAGAAATACGACTCTCTAATGATAACTCACTATAAAAAAAAATCTGCAAATCAGACAGGCCTGCACGATTTTGTGTGGAATATGAATCACAATTTATTTTTTTCATTCAGAATAGAGATTGTGATTTTCTGTCATGATTCTTCAGCAATATATTTCTCTCTTTATTATTCTTGTCACAATGGTCAGCAGGGAAGGAGTGACAATCCACATGCGGCTTTATGATGAACTAAAGGGTTTCTATTACAGAACCAAAAGACATAGAGAGTCCTGGGATAACCTAACATGGTGACAAAGTTCAAGGCAACGGGAAAATGGGAGCAATAACCAAACACTAACGGCAACAGACATACAGCTGCAGCACCAGCACTAACATCTACAATGATTGAACTAGGGATCAGTACACTGATATATATATACAAGGGCAATGAGAACCAGACGAGGGGCAGGTGTGAGTGATTTGAAACTAAAGGGGAGGAAATGGGATGATCAGGAGAGACCCCCCTGCTTGCCAAACAAGAACATGGCAGGAGTGGCCTAGATAGATCATGATAACAACTATTATTATTATTATTATTATTATTATTATTAATGAAGTACATCTTGTCTTTATGAATATGGAGCAAACATAAGGTAAAGATGCACAATATCTTGGTTACCATATTGGTTGATAGGCTGATATTTGTTAAAAATCCCAATATTTAAACTATAAAATATTTAAAGTTAGCAGAACTACTACTACTACTGAAATAATGGTGATTGCACTGGACAATCGGCCATTTTCCAGAGCGGAGGTAGCGATTTCATCAGCTCATTCAGCACTTAGGAGATTCATCAAAGTTCCAGCCAGTGAAGTGTTTATAATTCATTATTAAATCTGATCCATAGATCAATCTTTTGTTTTCCATCCATCCATTTTCTATACCCACTGATTAAAAAAAAAAAACGATGTAATGTCACTCTGCTAATCGGTATCAGTATCGACAGCGTTAGACAAAAATGTATCAATTATCTGTATCGATCAAAACGTCTACATCAGTGCACCACTAACAGTATGATCGTTACTGGAATGGGACCGTCACATCTCACATCTCCTTTACAGAACAGAAAAGGCACTCTCCTGGTTTTTAACAAACACCCCACTTTGAAATGCAAGAAATGCTTAACTTAATGACAATGGATGGTGACAAGTAGAGACGAGGGAAGTTAGAGTAGTGTCAAGTATACATTCAACGGCAAGTTTATAAGGTAGGCCTACCTGACAGGAGTTTTCTGTTAGCATGCAACTAATGTCATAGAGAACAGCAAGGAGTCAGGGCAGTCTGGTAGCATGCGGTAGGATTACCATATTTGATGAGACAAAAAAGAGGATGTGTCTGGGGATCAGAATATTAATGAGTTTTCACATTCACTGGCCAATCAGGTAGCACTTCTCTTATGAATAATAATGAACTTTCCCTAACCACCCTGTAAAACAAAAATTCATTCTTGGGAAACCCGGAAGTTTGGTAACCTTACAGTTAACTCTCATTTTATAATCCACACACAATAATGTGTGTACAAGTCTTTATCAACAGAAGTTACAAAACACTAAGCTAAAGTTTGTTATACTTCAAGCAAACAAATTGATTCACTGTTCACATGAAAACAAAAAGTTCCAATGGTTTCCAGAAATTTACATCATATAGGGATGTGCATATTGTTTAGTAAACGTTTAGTAAACATGTGCACGAGCCTTGCAAACACTGTGTGATGATACTGAGTAGCTATCGTGTATTGAAAATTGGTGCCTTTTCCTTCACTTGGTACTCCACTGTAACGTAAAACACTGGGTCATAGGGGTTGCAACGCTAAAGCTGGACAAACCGCTGATTTTTTAAAAAAACGCCCGGACTGGGGCCCAAAAAGAGTACGTGCATAGAGAACAGCTACAGGGCAGTCTGTTAGTATGAAGCTAATGTTAAAGAGAACAGCCAGGAGTCACAGCAGTCTGTTAGTATGAAGCTAATGTTAAAGAGAACAGCCAGGAGTCAGGG
>JAODKE010000125.1:31760416-31775616 GCA_026779605.1 Mormyrus hasselquistii
TATATATAAATTTAAGCAGGGGGGTTGAGTGTTTACTCGGCGGGAGAGCTGATTGGCAAGCATATATAATATAAAAAGCTATTCATGACTTCAGCCAATAAATATAAATTTATTGGGGGGGGGGGGTAAAACATTTTAGAGGGGCGGAAAAAAAAATCTAATTAAATAAAATAAATAGGCGTAACGTCGCACCTGAATGTAAGAATCTCTATGAAACCTCCCGTATTGCGTTTAGAAGAAACCTCGTTCCCGTCAAGCCGCCGGCCGGCTTCTGTATCCCCTTGATAGATGGGACTGGATGGCGGTCTCTTTCAGGCTCAAGCGCTCTTCAGCAAACCTGCTGACTCATTACAGACGAGCTCTCCTGCATCAGAGCTTCGGGGAATTACGGGATCCTTTCTGTTACTGTGCTGTTTCTTCAAGATCACTGTGCTCATTGCTCCCAACAGTGTGCGGCCACAAAGAAAATGAATTACTCAACAGCAATCTGTGTCAGCTTCAAGCAGAGCCCAGTTCAAAGCTATGGAAGCTACACCGTACGCCGATATACTGCAATAACAGACTTTATACGTGAAATGCTGCTTCTCAGTAATACTCAGAGTTACCCGTTTACTTCGTGTGATTGTGTTTGATAAAGTATTTATCGTGACGCTACTCTGCAAAGAGTATGCAAGCATATAAGTGTTTCTCATTATAATATCGAGATTAAAGTCTGTATGAATTGATATAGTAATAGACACTTGCCTATTTTCACGTTTTAAATTATTCAAAGACGGTTGCCTTTGTGCGCATACAGTGAAGCGCACAACATTGCCGGCTAGTTGTGTTTCACACAATAAGTGCTTGTAATCTGAACATTAAAACTCATGCTAGTAACCGTGTGACCAAACTTAAAATATACGTAAGAAAATTTGCTGTGATTTAAATATTGTTTTATGCGTGTATGCATTTGGATGGGCGAGACAGCGCGTATATTTGTTTGGTTTTGCAGTAAAAGGTGTCGCATTTTCTAAGGTCTGGGGCTTTTCAGCGGTCCTCGCTGTCCTTGGTGCTGACGCCCCCGTTTAGCCGGTAAAGCGCGTCACCGGAGGTGGGGGTAGCTTCAATTGTAGATATGGGTTAATATATTTAACTCTCTGACTCTGTAATGCCCTCTTTTAAAACTATAGTGAAAAAGCCGGTTAAATATAAAAGGAGAATTAAAGGAGCGTTCGCGCTGGCTTTACTATAGGCAATGACTCGGCATATTGCAGGCTGCTGTGGGTGAGATGACCCCCCCCCCTAGTCCTTCTCCAGCTGAGATGCCGTCCCATCACCGCTTCCCCGTTTCATGCGTTTGCAATCAGTCTGCGTTGAGCGTGTCGTCTGAAGCCCCCGCCATTGGCAGCGGGTATCGGGGTGTGAGCCCTCCCACTCCAGCCCACCACTTACACGGTGAGGAGAAATATTGCCCCGTTAGCGAATACGCCTCCGGTATATAAAGGGAGGGCTGGGGAGGATCGGGCGCTGTGCGCACCGGAGCCCGCAATTGAGAGGACGCACACACTGCAGCCGTGATGAGTTATACGCTGGACACCATAGGGAATCCCTACAGGAGAGGGATGGACACCAGGATCAGCTACAGCCGCACTAGCAGCTCGCCGTCCAGCGGCTTCCGCTCGCAGTCGTGGTCTCGGGCGAGTCCCACTTTCTCCAAGAGGAATGTCAGCGGACCGGTGGCCCGCGCGTACAGCTCCGTAGTGCTCAGTTCCTCCGACAGCGTTGACTTTAACCAAACATCGGTGTTTAATGGGGACTACAAGCGCTCCAACGAGAAGGAACAGCTGCAGGGACTGAACGACCGCTTCGCTGTCTACATCGACAAAGTGCACTACCTGGAGCAGCAGAACAAGCATATCGAGGCGGAGATCCAGGCGCTGCGGCAGAAGCAGGTGTCGCAATCCCAGCTTGGCGACGTATACGACCAGGAGCTGGGCGAACTGCGCTCCGTGCTGGAGCAGATCCACCGCGACAAGGCGCAGATCCAGCTGGACACGGAGCACATTGAAGAGGACATTCAGAGGTTGAAGGAGCGATTGGACGATGAAGCACGCATCAGGGAGGAGACGGAGGCCGTTATCCGTGCCATGAAGAAGGACATGGGAGACTCGGCGCTGGCCAAAGACGAACTGGACAAAAAAGTTCAGTCACTCCAAGAGGAGCTGGCGTTCATCCGCAAGAACCACGAAGAGGAGGTGGGCGAGCTCTTGGTGCAAGTGCAGGCGTCCCAGGTGACCATGGAGAGACGGGACTACCAGAAGGCCGACATCACTGAGGCGCTCCGGGAGATCCGCACACAGCTGGAGGGTCACTCCTCGCAGAACCTGCAGCAGGTGGAGGACTGGTTCATGTGCCGTTACGCCAAGCTGACCGAGGCAGCCGAGCAGAACAAGGACGCCATCAAGTCCGCCCGGGATGAGATCGCCGAGTACCGCCGCCAGCTTCAGACCAAGACCGTGGAGCTGGAATCGGTCCGTGGCACCAAAGAGTCGCTGGAGAGGCAGCTAAACGACATCGAGGACCGGCACAACAGCGACCTGGCGAGCCTACAGGTGAGAAAGCACATCTGCGTCTGATGCGTCATACTGGAGGCTTTTTGATGCTTTGTTACTCGTCTGAGGGCGCACAGCTTGTGGAATGGTCATTGAAAGTCAAATTCAGTCATTACCTCTGGCCAAAGAAGCAACAACTGCATCTTAATTATATACACAGAAACATATGTTGAAGTGGATAGCTTAGAATTTATGAATGAATGATCATTTTCTGCTTCTTTTTGTAATTTGCAAGCTCATCAAGTTATTTAACTGAATCAAAGTCAAAAGTACTTATCAAAGTTACGGTTGCTGTGGCTTTATGACCTATGTAATGACACTGGAGTTGGATTTATTTGGTCCGCATTAATGGCCACTTTCGCGGTCCGCAGCGATGCTCGAGGTCTATGCAAATCGCTGCAGCTTAAGGTGACCGGGCTGTATATGCGAGGCAGCTGTGAGCCATAGCTGCAGCTCTGCTCGCAGGACGGGATGAGGTAAATATTCAAGTGCAAAGGGGGAGAATCACTGCGACACGTACAGGCTTCATCCAGCCTGGTTTTACAGCGCATCTGACCTGAATATCTTGCACGTCTATATGCAAATATGTTTAATCTAAGTCATCGTTTAATTCAGCCAAAGACCGTAATGTTACTTCGGGAGAATTCGCAGGTCTAAATCAGCGCAGGGTTCGGCTCTGCTGTTGCGCATCACTTCAGTGGTGTTAGCGCACCCTCTCGTGGGCAACCTTGGTCATTCTGAAGACGTACTACTGGTAAACTTTAATCGCATCTAAAAGCACACATTGAATCTGGATTATTGAGTTCATCTAGTCTACTCTGTCTTTGTCCGGGACAAATTTCGGAAATGATCCGGACAGCTGACAAGCGGCAGGCGACGCCCTTGATGGCTCCCCTGCGTCTGCCTGCTTGTGTCTCGCCGCACAGCGCACTGCGTCACGGCAATAGACACAGTGTAAATTGGCAGGTTTAGAAATAAACCTCTTCGGTTCTGGATTACTGTAATTTTTTTGATTAACTGGTTAAAGTGCAAAACGGTTGCAGGGAATCTAGGAATATTTAGCAACTAAAATATGAGCTTAACAGTAACATAATGCAACCTCCATTGAATGAAAAAGTTAATAAATCGATAAGCAGGGGGCAAGTAGTTAAGATGTCACATAAATAGAAACGATTTCTTAAAATCGCTTTATTATGCATGTCATTTACTAACTGGTAGCTTAATTACGAATTCGATTTTCGGAGTCATTGTATGGACTGCAGTATAAATGATGATACTGACAATTTATACAGACATATTTCTATCTGTTATTCTTTCTCATTTCCTCATTATTATTGGTTTGATATGACATTTTTGGAGCAATAATAAATCCTGTCTCCTCTGCACCCCTTACCTCCCCCAATACACCCCAGGAAACCATCAATCAGCTAGATAATGAATTGAAAGGGACAAAATGGGAGATGGCCCGACACCTGCGTGAGTACCAGGACCTGTTAAACGTCAAGATGGCTCTGGACATCGAGATCGCCGCCTACAGGTGTGTTGGCGCAAACGAGGAGAAGCATATCGCTGCAGCCAGGAGCCGAATGTCGAGAGGGAGGGGAAATGTCGAGTAGGAGGGGCAATATCGAGTAGGCGGTGCAATATGGAAGGGGGTTATATCCAGGCGCCTGTTATTATCTGATACCCTAACCCTAAATCTCATATAAACCCCTCCTACTCGACAGTGTCCCTCCCACTCGACACTCGGCTCCTAGGTTGCAGCCACGCATACTTGAAAATGACGGAAGTGAAAACATTAGCGACTATGACGTAAATTTTTTTATCGCATGTGTATTTTAGGGTCTAAGGGTTTAAGCACAATCGCATATATATTGAATATGAAAACAATAAATTAATTTATGAAAAACAGTGATGTTACTGATGCAATTCTGTGTTCAGTGATGTAATCAGTGTAGTAATATATCTATGGCTCTTGAGAATCTACAGTTTTTCACACTTAAAAGGTATGTTTCCCAGTTCCAGACAAATAAGCAGCTGGGAAGTGACCATGTTCCCTCTCCCTTTCTGTTTTCTCACCTGCTTTTCTGCACAGAAAACTCCTGGAGGGGGAGGAGACCCATTTTAGCTCATTCCCATACCGGCAGCCAGTCAGCACCCCCAAGGGGCTAAAGACTAAGGGAGATCCATCAAGATTGAAGGTGCAGCACAAGTTTGTGGAGGAGATCATTGAGGAGACGCGTGTGGAGGACGAGAAGTCTGAAATGGATGAGGCTCTTGCAGAAGCAGCAGAAGAGCTGTCTGCTGTGACCGGTGATGAGGAAGAGAAGGCTGGAGAGGAGGCAGAGGAAGGAGAGGAAGAGGTGAAAGAGGATGAGATAGTGGCCACCACTGAAAGTGGGGTAAGCGTCATGCCTGAGGAGCAGGGAGAGGAGGGAGAGAAAGAGGAGGATGAAAAAGAGGAAGGAGAAGGGGAAGGTGAAGAGGAAGGAAAGGAGGAGGAGACTGAGGCAGAAGAAGAGGGAAAAGAAGAGGAGGCGACAGCAGAAGAAACTGTCCCAAGTGCTACTGCTGCAAAGTCAGAAGCTGCCCCTGAGGCAGGAGCAAGCGGTGGTGAGGAAGAGGGAGAGGAAGAGGAAAAGACAGAGGATAAAGCCGATGATGAGTCAACCAGTGACAAAGGATCAAAAGACGACGAAGAGAAGGAAGCAGTGCAAGAAGAGGAAGTAGCTGAGGGCAGGGAGGAAGACACAAGCAGCAAGGAAGAGAAAGCAGAGTCCTCAGTAGGAGAGGAGCTGACGGCCAAGGAGGAAGCTGGCAAGGAAAGTGAATCTAAGGAAGAGGCAGCAGAAGAAAGTCCTCCCAAGACAAGCCCAGTCATGGAAGAAGTACCCAAGAAAAGTCCAGTAGCAGAAGAAACACCCAAGAAAAGTCCAGTCAAGGAAGCACCACCCAAAGAAAGCCCAGTCAAAGAAGTACCAACCAAGGAAAGCCCAGTCAAGGAAGTACAATCCAAGGAAAGCCCAGTCAAGGAAGTACAGACCAAGGAGAGTCCCGTCAAGGAAGTAGAGACCAAGGAGAGTCCCGTCAAGGAAGTAGAGACCAAGGAAAGTTCAGCCAAAGAAAGTGAAGTCAAGGACAAACCACCCAAAGAAAGTCAAGCTAAGGAGGAACCGGCAAAGATGGAAGGAGAAAAAGTAGCTAAAAAGATTGAATCTGAGGTAGAGGAGGAGAAGACAGAGAAGAAGAATGTAGCTATGAATGGGGAGGTAGAAAAGGGAAGTCCAAAGGAGGAAGAGAAGACGGAGGCAGACGAGAAGGACGTGATAGCTAATGGAGTAGATGAGAGCCCCATCAAAGAAGAGCCGGGCCAGAAAGTGGTCATTACCAAGACAGTGGAGACCATCACCACAGGTGAGGGTGGGGAGAAGCATGTCACCAAATCTGTGACTGTCACCGAGACGGTGAAGCAGCTGGATGAAGTGACAGAGAAGATGGTTTCCAGCAAGAAGGTGGAGAAGGTCACCTCTCAATCTGTCAAGCAGGTCACAGAGACAGAATAAACACTTCAAAAACAAATAGTTGAGGTTGGAAGAAGAGGTAGGCAATTAATAAAGACATAATAATGTAATTAATCAAATCTAACAGCTGAAAAGATTACACTATAACATTCACTCAGACAGAGAAATGCTGAGGAGGTCTATATGACATGAAAATGAAAATATAATTCAAAACTGCATGTCGGTGAGTGCTTTCAACGGGCTTTACTGCGGATGGGTTTGGAGGGGGCTATTCAGGAGTTCAACTTTCTTTGGGTGATTATTGTTTCCACAGTGGGTGGAGGGGATTTAGGGTGGGGGCATTTGCATGCGAGTTCAAAAGAAGAGCACCCCCCTCCCCCCAAAAAGTGGGCGATGGAGCACTTGATTGTAAATAACTGAATACAAGGCAAATGGGCGACAAGAGGCAGGTGGTTGGGGGGGGGGGGGGGTGTGAGGGCAGTCACGTACATTCACAAGTGGAAGCCTTATTTACGCAAGAAGTCAGCTGAGCCAAATAAACAATAAAGGACTGTAGTAATAACGCATCGCAAATGGGAGGTCAGGCAAGCAGGCGGCACGACACGAAGAAGAGGAAGCCAGCTGTAACTGACTGTACCTGAGCATTAAAACGTAGCCTTAAACATGCTTTTTCTTGTTGTCTGTTATGTTTTACCTCATGAGTGCAATTAGAAATAAAATGAGCACGTGCACATAAATGGAAGTTTGGGAGACTGGGACTTTTCATTCGAGACTGAACACACTTAAGGTGCTACACTCTGCTGGCCATGTCTGTGCTTTCAGCCAAACATCTGTCGAAAGCAATACACTCAATAAACCTCATTCAGAAATTCTCTTCTCCACTTTCTGTCTTATTTCACAGAGATAAAAGTGTCTCCGTATCATGTTATTATGAATGTCGACTGACAGCGGAGTGTGTGCAATTTCTCCATTGACTTTCCTCCAAGTTTGCCGGACCGGAAACACATGGGGAGATGAATTCTAAGCTGCCCCAGCACTAGCAATCCTGCCTTGTGCCCTTTTCCCCCCTCCGGATAGACTCCAGACTCACCGTAACCCTGTAGTGCTGCAATTCTCAACCTATGGGTCACAGCAAGTTCTGAAAGGGTTGCGAACCAGAGTAGGAAATGTAAGCATTTTAAAATCATCCTATGCTGATCCACCATCAGTTTTCCCAGCCCCAATCCTATAATTAACTTATATAAATGGGTCTTGGGTCTGCAGATGCTTACTGCAAAACTAGTGAACACTCAACCAATCCAAGAAGCTAAACAACAAGTGCGTAATTTAAAATTCACTGGCACATCCAATCAGATATGTGCGATAGGCATTGATCGGTGTAAATTGCAGCGTGTACTGCGTGCTTTACCATAGCTTTAATTTAAATCTGCATTTGATATAGGCTCGCGACTGAGCTGGCATGGTAGAAAAAAACAAGGTCCTGGTGCAAAAACATTGAGAACCACTGCAATAGCGGATATGTGGTTTTGGAATGTGGAGTTCAACTAAATCTTATTTTGAGAAGCCCACAAAAGCTTTAAAAGAGTATTTACATTACACCTATTCAATATAGCTTACAGTATGATCAGAAAATCTGTAAACATGAGACTACACTTCTACTGCATGGCTAACACAGCAGAATAACAGCAGTTAGTGGAATTAAGTCAGTCCGTTAGTCTGTAGTGCGCTCCACTAATTCCAAATGCACCCTTAGTGATTTTATTTTGGACCCAGCAGCGGATACCAAACTTACAACAAATCAATGCATTTACAGTACAAGTGCATCATTATCGTACCACAGCAAGTTACCACCTGCAAAGCTTTATCATTTTTAAGATAGAACACGCAGAACGCATGAACTCTTAGCTAACACTTTTAAGACCTGAAGCAGAATAGAGGAAAATCTCCTGCATCTGAAGCGCTATGAAGCATAGATGTGCATAAATTTGTACAAAGGACGCTCGACATATGAATTATCTTCGCTGTCCACTGAAAGACATTGGGGCCGGCTCCGTGTGCGTGTGATGAATGGCCTTCCCAAAGTTGCAGGGTTCCCTGTGACTTTCAGCAAAGCAATCCTGCTTTCTCTACTCCAGGAAGACCAGCAACTCTGCCTGGAAACTAACATCATTCGATATTGATTCGCTACCTATTAATAGGGTATTCATTGTCATTTACATTCTTACAATCGCATATAAAAACAGAGACGCACATCCGCATAAAAACACAGATACACATGTGCTTGTTTACTAGCTCCTATTCAAAGCGGAAAGCCACTTTGGACTATACTAAAGTCACTTTCCGGGACAGTACCCCTAAAATGAGCCCATGAGGTTTAAATGAGAAACCTGTCCTGTATCAGATGTATGAGACAGCTTTCCGGCAATACTGCTGTGTCATAGTCACAGGGAGGGGGCAGCCGCCCGTTTCCCTATGTGGGGCTCTGCGGTATTTTAAGGACAGTCTCAGTCCCGCCGTGTCGCAAAATTGTACGGCTTGAATGTCTAAGGCTCAGACCTGCGGCGGCCCCGGTGTTTAAATAATAGCGTATTTCCCAAAGTCCCATCGCTGCTCCGCCAAACGGCTTCTGCGGACTTTTGTTACTGCAATGCAGGGTACCGTGACCAGAAGCAGCGCTTTAATAAACTCGTATACACCAGACACAATGAAAATCACACAATGGGCATCATTAGAAAACATTTCAGCGTTTCCTGTTTCTTGATATATTAGGAAAAAATATTAAATATAACATCTATTTACTCTATACGCATACTTAGAAGTATCTGGTGTGATTTTTTTTTTTTTTTTTTTTTAAACTAAATGTTTCGTTCCGTTCTGGATAATAGTCAATGATTTTTTTTAAACTTAGTTCAATACATTTTTTAATACTCACGAACTGTAATAATACTCTACAAAATCCCGGAATAGTGTAAGAACTGATTTAAGGCAAGACAAATTAACCAGCATTAATGGCGTAGCCAGTAATTTTCTACAGGGGGGGCTTCCTCTGCGTTTCAAGCGTTTCGCCTCATAGTTCTCAGTGCGCCCATCTGCAGCACGGCTCAACCTACTTTCGCGTTTCATAAGAACAAGTTTTTCAGAATAAACTGTATATATTTTAAATGATTGTGCATAACCGCGGACATTTTATTCATTGTGATTAATGTGATTTTATTTTTGTTGGAAACCGAACTTCAGAATGATGTTGAAATTGAAAACACAGTAAACCGACTGTTTATCTGCTGTGCGATTTTTAATTCCTTACAGTACACGTGAACAATTATAGTCTCCAGCCGTGTGCGCGAAATAGCAACGATTGATCGCTTATCAATTTGTTGTAGGCCTAACTCCGAAACAGCATGGAGGGAATTTAGGAGTTACTGCACACGAAAATAAATGATGTATAAGTAAGTAAGTAGACGCCTAATAATGAGCGCATGATGCGTTTTAACGATTCACGGGATGTCACGATAATGGGGAACTCAGGTAATAAATATAAATATTTCTGAATTCCACATTAAAAAAAATTTCGTGACATGGGGTACGTACGCACCTTGTGCATCGTGTATAGCTAAGCCAGTGATCAGCATCCCCAAGATAAGTTTGTGAAAATATTTTGAAGGACCGATGAAGTGGTGACAAAACTTATTATGAATGGTTACTGTGTCATTATCCTACTAAATCACAAATAAAGACGAGGAAAAATGCACTGTTCTCAGTAAAGGTGAGCTTTATTCCGAGCAGCAAAGCAGCCGTTAAGACATTGCGAACATTACAAGTTTGTGTATCAGTGACACCATCTTACGTCATGCTGTGCGCTTTAGCTGCATCGCGGCATAATTGTTTCTGCATTCATACCTGTGCGGCTGTGCTCACTTTACGCCTTTTGATTTTACATGTGGTTTATCTATCTAGTTTCACTGTATTTCGTCTTGTTGGCGAAAAGATTAATTCTCCTGGTACTTGGACACGGCCGTTCACTCTTTCTTCTTCTCTTTTGGCTTTTCTTCTTCCTTTACCTTCCCTTCCTTCTCCTCTACCTTTTGTTCAGCACCACGTGCTGCTGTTTCAGGTTTCTTGGCAGTGTCCTCATCCTTCCCTGCCATTTTCTTTTCATCCTTTCCTTCCTTTTCCTCCTCAGCCTTCTCATCCTTTCCTACTTTTTTCTCCACATCCTTCCCTTCCTCTTCCTCCTTTGCTTCCTCATCCTTTGCTACTTTTTTCTCATCACCCTTCTCATCCTTCCCTTCCTCTTCCTCCTTTGTTTCCTCTTCCTTTCCTACCTTTTTCTCCTCACCCTTCTCATCCTTCCCTTCTTCTTCTTCCTTTGCTTCCTCTTCCTTTCCTACCTTTTTCTCCTCTGCTGTTTCATCTTTTCCTTCCTTTTCCTCCACAGCTTCATCATCCTTTCCCTCCTCTTCCTTCTTTAACACCTCATCTGTCTCAGCATCTTTCTCCTCAGACTTCTCATCTTCTCCTGCCTCTTCTTCTGCGCCCTCTGTTTCTCCTTCCCCCTGGTCTCCTTCCTCTTCCTCTCCATCTTTCTCTCCCTCATCCCCACCATCCTCTTTCGTTTCCTCTTCTTCTGCTACCTCTTCTTCAGCTCCTCCTTCTTCTTTGTCCCCATCCTCATCTGCAGCAGGAATATAACCATCAATGTTTGCATCACAGAAGGTATTCATCATCGGGTTGTTAACACATTTACACAATTCTTAGGACTTTTGCATGCAATAAACACATTAAAAATAAGGCTATTGGGAAAGGAAGAACAAATGTTCCCAACTCAGGTTGTGCAGATATGCAAAGAGAACGTATATTTTTAAATAAGCATGAAGCACAGAACTCTGGGTAGTATAACCCCGCTTTGAACTGACCGCCTGCTTCTTCCTGTGTTTCTGCCTCTTCTTCTTCCTCTTCTTCCTCATCTTCTGGGGGCAGGCTGGCTTCAGCACGATGCGCCCGGGTAACGGTGATGACCTCATCTGCAGAGATGGACGTGCCGAGCAGACGCGTGCTGAACAGGTAGGGGGCGCCAGAGCTCAGGCCAGGTGACAGGGTGAACATTGGGCGGGTGAATGAGGGTGCCACAGGCAGGCTGGCAACCACACCCACTCCGAAGCGTGTCTCCTCTCCTTCTAACAGTTTCCTGTTTTTGTTTTGAGAGAAATGTGAAAATACATTTATTATAGTGTCCAGCACAGAGTCCCTAGCAAGACATTTATGGGAATTGGGTTAAGACCAAGATGGCCTCTTAAGTAGTGGAGTTCACTAATTCTCTGAAGAAGGAGTGTAGTACAAACTCCACACCATTAAGATGGTCGTCTTTGGGACTGGAGTTCACTAATACTCTAAAACAGGAGTGTAATACAACCACCACAGCACTTAGGACCAGGACTGGAGTTCAGTAATACTCATTGAATGTCTTTAAGCCCAAACCAAAATCGTGTTCACACTTGTTCAAAGGTTTTTGAGTAATGATTTGAGGTGTGTAGTCAGGCTGCTAGTTTAAAATGTGATTTAAAAGATAATGTCCTAGACAATTAAATGTGAATGATGTTCAACATTATGTTCATAGTGTTGTTTTTTTTTTTTTTTAAAAGAAATCTTTAAAAGCCATCTTCCAGGGCATCCTGCTACTGACCTGTAAGCGGCGATCTCGATATCCAGAGCCATCTTGACGTTGAGCAGGTCCTGGTATTCTCGGAGATGTCGGGCCATCTCATCCTTGGTGGCACGCAGCTCCTCCTCCAGCTGGGTGATAGAGTCCTGGGGGGGGGGGGTACTCAGCAGTGTTACATCTACATAACATAACAACAGCCACAGTGGCTGTGCCAGACAGCTCGGGCTGCTGCTTGTCCTGGAAACCACAGTGCTGCACCGGCACTGACCTGCATGGCTGCAATCTCACTAGCCTGCTTGTCCTCCATCTCCTGCAGCTGCCTCTCCAGTGCCTGGTTGATGCCCCTGCAGGCGTCGATCTCCAGAGTGAGGTCCTGCAGCTGGCGCCGGTACTCGCCTGCTTCGTCCCTGGCGCTGCGCATGACGTCACTCTGCCGGGCGGCGCTCTCTGCCAACGCTCCCGCCTTGCTGTGGAACCAGTCCTCGGCGCACTGCATGTTGCGTTGTGCCAGCCGCTCATACTGGGCACGGATGTCGCGCAGGGCAGCGGTCAGGTCGGGCCCGGCCAGCTCGGCCTCGGCACGCACGCTGACCTGTGCGCTGTACTGCGCCTGCACCTGCAGCTCGGCGATCTCGCTCTCATGCAGCTTCTTCAGGAAGCCCAGTTCATCCAGCAGGCCGTCAGCCCGTTTCTCCATCTCCGTGCGGGCCAGTGCTGCCTCATCTGCGGCACGGCGCGCCTCCAGCAGCCGTCCTTCCGCCTCCTCCCTAGCCCGGGCCTCCTCCTCATAGCGCTCTTGCAGACTCCTCAACTCCTCTCTCAGGCGCTCCCGCCGGCCGTGGGCAGCCTGCATCTCGGCCCGAGCCTCCTCCACAGCCGCCCGCAGCTCGCGGCTCTCCTGCTCATACAGTCCCCGCAGGCGACTGGGCTCCCCGTGCCGCCGCCGCAGCACTAGCAGCTCCGCCTCCAGCATGCGGTTGCGCTGCTCCAGCTCGCGCACATGGTCAATGAAGCCAGCGAAACGGTCGTTCAGCTCCTGCAGCTGGGCCTTCTCCTGCGTGCGCACCGCCCGGAACTCGCAGCTCACCTGCGTTGCACGGTTGAGGTCCAGTTCAGAGGAGGGCACCGGCCGACCCAGCTGCACGGAGGCCCTCTGGGGGACGGCATAACGAGAAGAGAGAATCACGCTGCTCCGTGCCGCCACCCGGGGGCCGGCATCCAGGAAGCGCCTCCGCGACAGGGAGGGGAAGAAGGGCTCGTAGCCGCTGGAAGTCATGGCCACTCAGCGCCGGGTAGTGGTGCCGTTACAGGGAGCTGAGTCTCTGCTGCTGCCTGGAGGGATGCAGCCGCTCTTATACGACGCAGAACTCTGACGCATGCATTTTCTGAGACAGCAGAAGCAGAATCAATACAGCAGCATGCAGTCCTGAGCCCAGAGAGAGAGAGAGAGAGAGAGAAGAGGGAGGGAGGTAAGCAGACAAGAAATGATAGAAAGCAAGAGGGAAGGAGGGAACTTTGACACAGTGTTTTAAGTCGGTTTGCAGGAAGTAACCTGAGACCTTCTGTCCAATGCAGGAAATCACCAGAACAGCAAAAGGACCCAAGGTCATTGAAAGGAAAGTATCTGATGGACACAAACCTGCGGAGATACATCAATGATCCCTCCTGGAATATTTATATAAGGTTTTCCTGTTTTCAGGAGGAAAGTAAATTCTGCACTGCAGAAAACTGGAGCCAGCAGTAAGGCACTCTCACAGACAAAATGCCACAATGCTGCCCCAAGTGGGCTTAGTAGGTCAGTGCACATCCATATCTCCTTACCAATGTTCAGCAACTGCATATACCTTCAGGGTGCTGTAAGGAATAAGGGTGTGGTCACCTTGTGTAGAGGGCTACATTCACAGGCTCAAATAGTGAAAAAGTAACCAGAACACAGGACGAGACCCATGTGATCAAGAGGAGAGCCCTTGTTTAGAGGCCATCTTTCCTGCATTGAATAAGCTAAATTTAAACCAACACAGAATACCATGATGCTGTAATACACAGACACCTCAAGTTGTGTGACAGAACTGAGACAGATTTATTTATTTTAAGGTACACCCCATCAAATTGTGAATGGAAGTAATTAGATACCCAACCATGTACAGAGACGGGACCCTGCTAGACACCCGAATGGGGATGAGACCCAGTTAGATACCCGAATGGGAATGAGACCCTGTTAGATACCCAATCCTGGATGGGGACAGGACCCTGTCAGATAACCGATTGTGGATGGGGTTGGGACCCCATTGAATAACTGATCGCGGACAGGAATGGGACCCCATCAGATACCTGATTGGAGATGGGACCCCGTTAGATACCCGATCATGGATTGGGATGGGACCCCGTCAGATGTCTGACCCTGATATTGGAACGAGGCCCCATTAGACACCCAGCTGGGGAATAAAAATGAACAACATTCTGCCAGATACCTGATTATAGAACAGACATAATCAGGGAATAACTTGAAACAAAAGCATGACCATGTAGTGACCTTTGTGAAGAGCGTGACCTGCTGGAAGTCTGGGTAATCAGGTATTAGTCAGAAAACAGCCATTTTGGGATAAAAAGTCACAGGGCTGCTATCCATGAGTGAAGGAGAGCCGGGGCCTGCTGGCATGTCTAGCCTACATCATTTAGATGTTGCCTGTTTTCTGAATTCTTTGGACATGTATTAATCTCTTTTCCACTAGAGCAGTGTTTCCCAATGCAGTCCTCGGGGAGCCACAGACAGTCCAGGGAGCTGGGGAGGTACTGGAAGTAGCAAAAATGTGGACTGTCTGGTGGAGAGCTCTTAGGATGCAAAAACACAGACCAACGGTGTGTCCCCGAGGACCAGACTGAGAAACACTGCTCTGAAGTATAATGTTTCCTTCAGAAATACTTCATTAAGTCCAGTTAAGCCTCTGGTGGGTATGGTGGACTGAACCAGGTGACAGGACCTAGGATTCATGGGGGGAAAACAGTCCTTTTCAAGGAGAGGAGAGCATGGCCGGAGCCAGAGTGACAGCACATGCCAGTGGAATAGCAAGACAGTGATATTTTCAGGAGGGGCTGAAACTGGTGGCGTGGGCAGAGACAGAAGCTCCAGCTTTTAGAGAGGGGGGGGGGGTTGCTGGATAGACACCTTTTCCAGCTTACTAGAGGCACAAAAACCCCAAACGCACCAATTTACACGCGTCCCCGGTTAGAGTGACAGGGGGAAGCGATCAGCAGATCAGAGCCTCTGATGGTCATGAGTCCCACCTTGCCTGCAGTACCAGGTCCTACAGTATCTGTACAGTATATTGCTTATACGCCCTGCCGGAGCATTCTCTGTGTGTCGGCTTACCTTGAGTGGATGCTGCACAAATGCATTCCCAGAAAGGCTGAATGTCACCTGGGTACCTT
>JAODKE010000125.1:31877720-31889609 GCA_026779605.1 Mormyrus hasselquistii
TAATGGGGAGCTGTATGTCTGTGCTGAAGCATGTACCCTCTGTGTAATGGGGAGCTGTATGTCTGTGCTGAAGCATGCCCATTTCTGCTCATTCCGTAGCTAACAGTAACAGGTTCTGAGACCTTTGAGACCAGATGGGGTGACAAAAATGTGGAATGTGGAAAATCAAATATAACTCTGACACTGGAAAAAAGTGGGTATTTAACTGATGCTGTGAAGGAATGAGTGTGATGTTGATGTCATGGAACATTGAGCACAGGTCCTGTTACTGTGGAGAATCAAGACACTGATACCACATAATATAAAGTATGATACTGATACCATGTACAATGTGACACTGATACAGTGTAGAATCCACCATGACGCTGATTCAGAGTAGAACTGAGTATAACACTCATATCGAGTAGAACAGAGTATGGCACTGATACCATGCAGAATCAAGTATGGAACTAATATCAAGTAGAATCATGTATGGCACTGATACCAAGTAGAAATGAATATGACATTGTAGAATTATGGTATGGTACTGATGCTGAGTATAACTGAGTATGGCACTAACACCAAGTCCATTTGAACATGTACACTGATATTGTGGAGAACAGCCTCTAGAATCCAGCAGTGCCACAAAAACTGGGGTTCCTTTCAGCCAGTGCAGCCCAAAGGTGTCTGAAGGGGTTTCCTTCATCTCAGACTCACCGACCACCTGTTTTTGCCGTTGTACTCACCCACTCCCAACAGCACATGTGAGCAAAGCCATCCCATAGCATAACAATCTTACGCTAAGCTGTGGGTCGTCCATTAGTGATGAGATTGACCGTTAGTCAGCCACTGAGGCTTGTTTGGCTGGTGAGTTTGCTGCTCAGCCTGTGCTGTCCCACAACTCCCAGGAATGTGAGTCCGGAGTGTTCCTCAGGATTCAAACACATGTCCAGCTGGGTGCCGGAAGCTCATTGGGTCTTCCCCAGCTGAGGCAAACTGCTCTCATCCATCTTAGCGACAGCAGCTGAAGGAGTTTGGCTGTAGCAGCTGGGATACCAGCAGAAGCTTAGTGTGACAAGCGGTGGAAATCCTGGAAGATAAGTCCCAACAAAGTCCCATGTCAGTCTCGTTGTGGAAGGACCAGCTACTGTGTCACTCATTCAGAACTGGATTTGGGGGGCAGGGTATGGGGGGAAGGGTTTGGGAGGGCAGGGTTTGGGGGGGCAGGGCTCAGCAGTGGACAGACTGTCTGTCTCCTTGCAGAGAATCACAGCACGGAATTCCCAGCAAACTTGATAGCACCACAGTTCAAGGCAGGAAGTGGGAGTGACGGTGATTCCCAGACGACATCACACACGCACCAACAATTCAGTCATCTCCATGGAAACATGGATGGTATGTGGTCTGCTTGCCACTGATACTTGCGGACAGATGTTTGCTTGCCGTCCCAGTGGTTCTGCCGTGTGTTTTTTTGCTTAAGCAGAAATACCTAACTTTAGATGAGAAAAACAGACGTAATTTATTCGGCAGAAGTTTTTGTCCAAAGTGATATACAATTCAGAGAGCAGGGTCAATGCCTGGAGCAGCTGGGAGTTAAGGGTCTTGGTGAAGGTTAAAGACACAGCATCCTAACCCACTGTGCCACATAACACCCCACCATGCTGTCTGCATTCATAAACCAGATGCTCAGCCTTACATCCAGTTTTGCCTGCACTACCAAAAGCAGTGAGGTAAGCTGTGAGTGAAAAGGTGTCCCGTGCTTCCCGAGATCGGCTGGATAAGTGGCATAGGGGATGCGTTTTCCTCAAGCACTTTTGGCATTTTATTTTATAAATGCGTTTAACCACACTGAGCAGTCACACTCAGGATCCTTCACCTGCTAGCTCTGAGAAGGAGCCGGACGAAACAGGGATCAAGCAGCATTCTGGGATACCGGGGAAGGGGTGGTGTCTTTTACTGCTAAGTTTGGGGTTATAGTTTTCACTGTAGAACATAACTGACAATCCATTGCAGCCCGCAAACATTAATGACAATTAAAAGTGGCAGAAACTGATTTGGATCAATATTCTGATAAAACCGTCATTTATCCTTTATAATAAAAATGTTAGGATTCTTAAAAAGGTTCAGATCTATAGGGATGGCAGGAAAGCCATGCAATTTAACAGAGAAGATCCATCCAACTTCTTGGTGTTGGGTGGAGGAGAATGCAAACAGCCATGGAAGAAGGCACATGATTATCAATAAACTCCATACACTGACTAAAGGTTGGTGATATCATGTGGGAGTCTAGGGGGTGCTGTGGAGCAGGGATGCAGGTATGATGCTCAGTGACATATCTACACAAGCATGAACGATCGAGCAATTGATGTACTGGGGAGCATCGCGCACCCACAGCCCATTTCAGCCTCTGAGGACCAATAAGGGGCTCGTGAAGAATGATTGGCTATCTGCTTGTTGGGAGACGAGCCCAGCAGCCGCACGCAGCAAAGTGAGGACAGTCTCTAAGGATACCATCAAACGGCTTCAGCTCATTAGCTAATTGCAATTTATTGCTTATCACATGCCTGTCAGCTCTGCAGCAAAACACCTTTTTCACCGAGTGATTCTCCTCCTGGCTGCTGTCACATCGCGAAAATGTCACAATGCACAAAAAAAGAGAAACAGGGGAAATGTCCAGTGAGAATTAAAGCTTGATGGGCCGCCCTGTGGGTTGACTTGCTCTCAGAGGAGCCATCTTCCCGGGACACGCCTGCATGTGCGGTGGACTTGAGATGAGGCAGACAAACTGCAGGTTTAGCTGGATCAACTGGCACTTTGCTTTTGAGTTGGTTCCCATATCGTGCACCCTATAAACTGACCATCGCTCCAATAAGCAGTGATCAGCTGCATCAGCTCTGATGTCAGGATCAGCTTCACATTTAGGGTACATGTTACAATCAACTTCACCATCTCTGTATTTGTGTTTTTGGCTGGTGGTGCTGCGGCGCGGTGGTGCCCTTCTGCCTCACACTGCCTGGACCTGGGTTCGAGTATCTGGCAGGATTCCCTTTGTAGAGTTTGCATGTTCTCTCTGTGCAATTGTGGGGTTTCTAGTAGGTCCTCCAGTTTCTCCCCACAGTCCAAAAACATGCTGAGGTTAACTGGAGTTATTTAATTGCCCAAAGGTGTTCATGTGTGAGTGAATGGTGTGTGTGAGTGTGCCCTGCAATGGGTTGGAGCCCCATCCTGGGTTGTTCCTTGCCTTGAATCCATAGCCTCTGGGATCGGCTCTGGACCCCCTCAGTAGGACACGCAATTTTTGAAAATGAACAGGTAGAGGAATAGATGTGGCTACAAGACTGTAATGAATGGCTGTATGATATTCCTGACAAACTGGCTACACAGCTTTGATCCTTTGACAGAGTCACACGCCATTGGCTGCTGAAGAAGAAAGGATCGGGATGTTACTTCATGACATTTCTCTGGTCCCCACAAGGGAAAGCTCAACTTTTTAAAAATCTGTGAATCCAGTCAAAAAACTAAGATTCTAGCAGGTCAGTTCCCCGCACTCAGAAGACACCACACACACAAAAACCCTAATCCCAGCAGTGATGACTTTAACCCCCACCCAGCCCTAAGATTAACCAAACGTAACCAAAGAAAATACAAGATTTCTGGCATTTTTAGTTTTCTGATTCTGTCATGCCTAGCTCCGTCCGATCCTCGTGTGTATCACGCCCACCTCATTGCCTTGTGTTAATCCCTGATTGTCATCACCTGTTTCTTTTGACTTGTCCTGTGTATTTAGTCTGCATCTTGGTTAATCTCCCTAGACTGTCATTGATGTACGTCCTGGTGTGCTCTGTCTGTCACACAATAAACCTGTTCCCCCTGGACTTTCGCCTTCCTGCCTCGTCCCTCACCATTTAGCGTAACAGAATGACGGATCTCCAAGGCAAAACGCTTCCGTGGACCGGAGATCAACATCTCGATCTGCTACAAGAAGTCCTATATTGGCTGAATCTACCCGAGGTCCGGGAGGACCCCGTAGCAAGGGATTTAGCCACCTGGAGTGGGACTCTTCTGCAAAGAATGTCTCCGCCCGGGAACACAGACACCATAACAGAGGTGTGTGAAAACCTCTGGCAGTTGGTAGAGAGGGTAACGGAAAGACGGTTCCAGCTGATGACGCTCGGCAACGAGCGGGGTGTAGAGCCGCAACCCCGTAGCAACCCCATCTCAGCTAACGCCCGTCCTGCCTGTCCCAGCACCAGCTGCTCCGTCCGAGCTCCCTGCTCCACCCGCAGCTGCTCTGCCTGAGCTCCCTGCTCCGCCCGCAGCTGCTCCGCCTGTCTCGCCGGCTCCGCCTATCCTGCCCGCCTAAGGCTACTGTTCCTGCCACAGGGCCGATGGCCCCTGTCCCCAAGGAGGTCCCAGACTATCTAACCATCACTCCCCCTCCCTTGGTGGAGGAGGAGCTCGAATGGGACCCCTCGGGGATCTTCTTATTGGGCCCCAGTGACTCGGGTGGGGAAAGGACTCCGCCACCATCACCCCAGCATGGGGGATCCCGGCCTAAACCCCGCCTGTCAGTGTCCCGTAAAGGCAGGGGATACCTTCGCAGGGGTCGGGTCCCACCCACCCTGCCCCCTGACTCGCCCGCTCGTCCACTGGCTGCGGCTCGGTGTCTGCCTGTGTGTCCTGTGGTGCCAGCTTGGCTGTCGCCTCCGGGTCCCCCTCCAGTGCCTCGTCGCCCACCTGCGATCCCTCCGTCGGCGCCTCGTCGGCTGCCTCCTGGCCCTTTTGTTCCGCCTGCCTGTGTTCCCCCTGTGTCTCTCTTCCTGGTCTGTCTGTCCGCGTTCCCCGTCCTTTGTCAGGTCCTATTGTGGCTTTTGCCCTTGTGCCTGTTTTGAGTATCTGTTCTGTTTCCGGTACCCCGTAGATGTTTTGGTTTTGTCTTCCAGGTCCTGTTCCCTCATCTCATCCATTGCCTCCCCTCGGGCGTGCCCGGTGTGCATGCCTTTGGGAAGGATTCTGTCACGCCCAGCTCCATTTGATCCTCGTGTGTACCATGCCTACCTTATTATCTTGTGTTAATCCCTGATTGTCATCACCTGTTTCTTATTTCTTATGACTTGTTCTGTGTATTTAGTCCGCATCTCGATTAGTCTCTCTAGATCCGTCATTGATGTGTGTCCTGGTGTGCTCTATCCGTTGTACAATAAACCCGTTCCCCCTGGACTTTTGCCTTCTTGCCTGTCCCTCACCATTTAGCGTAACACAGTCACAGGTTTTTTTTTTTTTTTAACAAAATTGATTTTCCCCTTATGGGGACCGGAAAAACGGTCCATACAACGCAAAAATAACCGTTTTCTTATCGGATTGTGGAAACAGCACAACATATAGGCTGCGAAACCCACACACTCAGCATCTCGGGGAAATATGCTTTTGTTCAGTCCATACGCATCTATCGCCGGTAGAAGAAGCTAGCAGATGCCCCCTGACCTTAACCAATCAGTGGATATTAAGCCTCTCGTCTCCGAGATTTTGATGACTCATCAGTTTCAACAGTGATCTTTTCCTCTTCGTTAATTGTTCATTGTTTTGTGGCACTTCCATCCATCCATCCATTTTCCAATCCGCTTAATCCTAATGGGTCGCGGGGGGTCCGGAGCCTATCCCAGAAGCAACGGGCACGAGGCAGGGAACAACCCTGGACAGGGGGCCAGCCCATCACAGGGCAGTTTTGTGGCACTTGTAAACATTTTTATATTTTTGGAGGCTTAGAATTCAGAATAGTGACTTAAAATCCGTCATTGCTTTTAATTTCCAGATGGAAGCCACATTTTGACAAGAAAGGCACCGGAGCGTGCATCCTTTTATTTAATCGATGCTTATTTATTTTGTTTTCAGTTTTTAGTAAGAAGGCAGTCAAGCCATTAATAGGACGTAGAAATAAAAAATAATCAATTGAAGAAGAGCACTCTACAGCCATGAAGTGTGTGCGAGTGAATGACACGTCGGGCACTAGCCGCTAATCTTCTGTCCACTACAGGGCGCTGTTGATCCTCTACTGCACAGAGGCCAGCGATGGCACCCAACGCGCAACCAATAGGTCTTGGAGCAACTCGAGGACATCCCAGAAGCAACAGGCACACATCGGTATTAAACTGGATTATTAATGCGTTTAAAAGAGTGAATGCCCTGCTTTTGACATGGTATGTGTGTGTCAGGTGTATGTAGGTACGCCGAAGTCCACGCTTAACATTTCTTACATTCCCCAAGCACTCTCCAAATATGTCATCACAATGACTATAACACTAGAGCGAGTAAGTCATGAAAGTCACCCCCGCCGCATGCAAGAAATATAGGCTAGGTCATAAGATTATTTTAAACGTAAAAGGTGTGTGGTGTAGATTATATATTATAGCCTAACTATTACACCATCACAGGGGGGGGGGGGGGATAAATGGATGGATGGATATGTGTGTGTTATAATGAATGAAATGACTAACCCAGAAAAACCGTCGGGTATTCAAGCCGCAACTGATCGCTGTTTTATGAGTTGGCTACTTTGTATGTTCAGCGAGTGCGGCTCGTCGCTTCCCTGTGAGTATGTGGTCGAAGAATACCACAACGACCCGGAGTGGGTGAGGACACCGCGCTCCCAGCGCCGCCCTCTGCTTCCCTCCCATCCCCGCCCCGCGGCGCTGTGGAACGGTCGGACTGGCGCTCGCGCTCCTGCTCAGCTCGCAGCCTGGGAAGTTTGAGTGACTGCAGACACCCGCAGGAACAGCAAAGCAAACCCGTAAATATGAATGCATCTCGGACACGTCGTCAATTCTCACGACCGCTTTATTTTGTATTTCCACATGCTTAAACGAGGGAACATTAAGTACACAACATTACCTGGGTCTGCACAGCAGCCGCTGTCATGAAGTCCATTAAAAGGGTGCTTTCTTTGAAGTGTGCCAGATTTTAAAATAATCGCCGTGTCTGGATCGCCGAGGGGAGCCCGTGAGTCGTAAAGGAGCGTTCGGTGGCAGTTTACTGGCGCCCGGACACGAACATCAATCAACTGCCCGAATCCCACTTTGATTTTATTATTAAAAGGGCGAAAAGAGCAGGGGAGCGGTAAACGATCTGCTTTTAAAAGCATCGCCCATACCCTACTGGCGAGAATAAGCAGAATAAGGAGAACGGAGACCGCAGCAGACATGAAAATGTAATTTTGGGCAGAGTGACCTGGTCATCTATGCGGATGGGAGCATCGGAACAGGTCATTGCGGCACATTGGGTCCGCTGGAGGATAAACGCGCAGATCCGGGCAGCATCTGCCAGTTCGCCCCTCATCCTCAAAAACAGTTTTCAGTAAAGCCGGGGATAACTCATCTGGAAATAAACTCAAGGATCCCTTCGACTTATTCTCAAAAAGAGCCAGGAAAACGAGTACTGGTCTCCGTCTCTCGGATTACAAGTGTCGACAATGTTTTTGGGGTAATAGGAGGAAGGGCGCATTAAGCCGCGCATCTTCGTGCATCCGAGCCCGACCGAGCGGACCGAGCCGGCCCCCCCCGACTTTGGACCGCGGCTTCTGCCCGTTACCTCCTCCGAGATTCATCCCTGCAGGATTGAAACATGTCAGAGCGCTCGCTGAAGTTCGTCATGATTCTAATTTGTGTAGGTGAGTTAAGTTAGCAATAAGACAAGTACGGTTTCTTATGTAAGGAGTTATTTTGACCTGTCACGAAGGTGCTTGTTGCCGTGTGAGTGTGCGTGTGGTTGGGGGGGGGGGATTGCACAACCTGCTTCTGGCTTTATTGGAGTCTGTCCCAGAGAACAGCAACTGATTCTTAGAAAACTTCCAGTGGTCCAACGGCACACAGCTGAGTGTCATGCACTGCTTTGATGGAGTTCCATTGTGTTGGAGATGCTGTTGGCTGAAGTCTTGGGGGGTGCAGGTGCAGCCTCTCGGATGTGCTCAATTAAGTTTGTAGCTTTGTCCATCTTGGGTGGTGGGGGGTGTTCTGCCAGTGGATTCCTCATAACTGCCCACTCCCTGCTCACTCACCTGAGTCCTGGAATCTACCCTTTCCTTAGGAGTATGCCTCCAGTGGTAGGCAGTGATGGGCCATTTTCCACCTGTCGCTGTTTTGCTTCACCTGCGCATATGCCCTGCCAGTCTGGGCCATGGGAGGGCACCACACCCCACTGGGGCCTCAGAGTTACAGGCAGCACGAGGCTCTGAGGGGGTGGAGGTCGGGGGGTGCTGTGGTTTACGTGTTCCCCGGACTGGAGTATTTTAAGTGAGCGTAGCTGCACTCTGGGTAGTGCTATGGCCTCATTCCTCCCGGGCTGTGAGTTCGACTCCCCTCTCAGCTGCATGGATCAGTGTTTGTGTGAGATCAGTTCCCCCCTCAGCTGTGTCTGTGTGGGTTCAAATCCCACCTAAGTCGCTTCTGCGTGAGCTCCTCTCAGTTTTCTCTACAGTTCAAAAACACGCTCAGGAGAACTGGTGTCCCTTGGTCACAAGTGTGTGATGGTGTGTCTGTGTGTATGTGTCTGTGTGTGTGTGTCTGCGTGTGTGTGTCTGCGTGTGTGTGTGTCTGTGTGTGTGTGACTGTGTGTGACTGTGTGTGTCTGGGTGTGTGACTGTGTGTGTGTGTGTGTGTGACTGTGTGTGTCTGTTTGTGTCTATGTGTGTCTGTGTGTGTTTGTCTGTGTGTGTCTGCATGTTTGTGACTGTGTGTCTGTGTGCGTGACTGTGTGTGTGTGTGTGTGTGTGTGTGACTGTGTGTGTCTGCGTGTGTGTGTCTGTGGCTGTGTGTGTCTGCATGTCTGTGGCTGTGTGTCTGTGTGTGTGACTGTGTGTGTCTGCGTGTGTGTGACTGTGTGTGTGACTGTGTGTGTCTGCGTGTGTGTGACTGTGTGTGTGTCTGTGTGTGTCTGTGTGTGTGACTGTGTGTGTGTCTGTGTGTGTATGACTGTGTGTGTCTATGTGACTGTGTGTGTGTGACTGTGTCTGTCTGTGTGCGTGTGATTGTGTCTGTGTGTCTGTTTGACTGTGTGTGTCTGTATGTGTCTGTGTGTGACTGTGTGTGTCTGTGTGTGTCTGTGTGTGACTGTGTGTGTCTGTGTGTGGTGTCCTGCACGTCCCCCGGTGATGGTTGGCATTTCATCCAGTGTGTCCTTGCTGTCTAAGCTTTTTATTTACCCCAGATTATGAGGTTAACATTTACTTCCAGTCTTGATTCCCATTGCTGACAACAGAGTGATTGAAAGGACTCACTGACCTCCCTTTAGCCAGTGAAATGTGGTGTTACTTCGGCATCTCGCAGCTCGATATGTGTGAGCAGAAGATAGATGCCTGTATGGCTGTTTCAGTGCACCAGCTTCTATGTTGCTGAAGGCTCCATCTCTGTCATCTTTTCTGCTCTTCAGACAAAGGGACAGAGTCCGGGGACAGAATGTCCACCGTGTGACAGTCAAGACCAAAGAGGCAATAGAAGGGACAGTTGTGATCAGAAGTCACTTCTGTGTGTGTTATGTTTGTATTTACTGTTACCCCTGAGTTAGTATAACGGGACGGCATGGCGGCTCTGTGCTTTGAAGGGGAACACAGATCCATCTTTAGTACCTCGCTGAGGTTTATTCCTGCCTAGTTTACATCCAGGCTGTTTACTTTAACCTCCCTGACTGTAACTGTAATCCACTTAAACTCATGCCAGTAATAATGATCCGGCCACTGTCTCGTAAGCAGACGGTCCTTTTGTGAGTTCGCTCACAGTGATGACAGTTCCGTCAGACGTGGAGTCTTCGCCATCACTCTCCATCTGAAATCTGCGCTTCCCTGCAATCTGCTGCCATTGCACAGCTATGCTTGGGCCACCGGGCACACGGTCTCCCACCCTCTCATTCCTCACATCATTCCGGTGTCGTTTTCCCGTTTCGGAGTGGGAAAGGAAGCTTTCCTCTCACGCGTTTTTAATTGCCGCAGCGTCTGTCATGCGACTCGCTGCCGGCCTGCGGATGAGGCTCCCGGAAGCCTGTAATCTGACTGAGTGTTGACAGAAAATGTGTGTGAGGCAGTGCTGTTGATGTCAGCCGTTCATTTCCGTCTGGGAACCTTTAAGTGCCTTACAGTCAGCAACACAGACACCTGTACATCCAGTGCTAACAGATTGGGATCGATCTGAATAACTCGTTGTCATTAACTAGCCCTGAGGTGCGAAGATTAAATCATATCCACACATACAACTATGGCTGGGTGGTCGCAGAGCTCAGCTCTCTAAACCGGACCTGCAGGCCCCCTCCCTCTCTAAAACGGACCTGCAGGCCCCCTCCCTCTCTAAGCCGATTGATGGGGAGCCTTTAGTGTTCTTGTGTGTTTGTCCATAATCCAGCAATTTATGTGACTCAGCACATATTAAACACAGATTAATAGCTGCACTTATGCATAGTCAACTCCTTGACAGCCATATGATTGCATCGTGCTATTTGCCTCACTTCTGCATTGCTTTCGTCTACTAAAGGACACTGGAGCCACCCCAGCGACCCTGCAGACCCCCCCCTGCTGTGAGCCAGTCATGTGACTAACCTGTACACATCACCGGCCTTCAGCTGTGAGCCAGTCATGTGACTAACCTGTACACATCACCGGCCTTCAGCTGTGGGCCAGTCATGGGACTAACCTGTACACATCACCGGCCTTCAGCTATGAGCCAGTCATGTGACTAACCTGTACACATCACCGGCCTTCAGCTGTGGGCTGTGTGTTTCCAGTTGGGTGCTGAAGCAGGGAAGCCATTTCTTTTATTTCTTCAGGCTCATATTTATGGCTTCTTGCCGCTGCTCACAGAAGCTTCAGGACCGGCTGACCGTTTGTGTCTCGCCACGCAATTTCTTTGGGAGCCCCTGGCTGACATAGCAGTACAATTTCCTGATCATGGGTAGCTGCTGTTGGTGAAATTTGCCAATCTAGTGCGGGGGGCTCAGTTTTGCAAATTTGGAGGAAATTTTGTTTTTCTGGATGGGGTGGAGAGGCATCTCAGATTTCATAGTTTAATTGTTACATTGTAGATTTTGCCAGACGGGGCCCCTGAAGTTTGCTTGGGCCTCAGGCTGCAGCCACTGCATTAATCAGCATCGTCCTGCAGCTGCTCATCTTCATCAGAGGAGCATTATAGCCCGTGACCGGAATGCGGGGGGGCTCGGTTGAGGATGCTGCAGAGTTTGGCCCCTGGGGGGACATTTGGGCCACTCCATCCTCCGAAGGCAGAGGACAATTAATTAGGACTCCATTACTTAATTCACCGAGTGGCTTGACGAGTCTCATTTAAAGGCCAGTCTGGGAATAACAAAGCGTTCCTGGCTGCGCAGCCGTGCTGACCATTCGCTGGCGGACCTCGCTGGGCGCGTTCCGGTCCAGAAGCTTCTGTTCTAATTGTGCTGTCAGTCCGACCCACGGTGGCGCCGGCAACCAGTCTCTTTAGCGGAAGGGGAGCAGTCCAAAAAAATGGCTTGAATGTTACTGAGAACGCCCCCTGTGGACATAGAGGGCAGCTGCATTACTTAACAAGAGAGAAATTTCAGCCTTTGATAGCAAGGTTTGCTGTCAGAAAAAATGACTGTTAGCAGCACAGCTCCGAACACACACGTCTATAATAATAAGTGAATCTGGCAGTCTGCCGTGCCTTTAATCCAGCAGATTAGCCACTTCACAGGGAAGTTTGGGCTCCTCCTTGTGGTGTACGGGATTCTTCATGACATGGAGCTGGATGGCTGAGGTGCTCAGGCAAGTGAACGTGCCACAGAGCAGCAGTTAGTCTGTGAGCTCAGAGTCAGAGAGGCTGCGTGAGGCTTGCGGGTTTGTGAGCTCCGAGTCAGAGAGGCTACATGAGGCTTGCGGGTTTGTGAGCTCCGAGTCAGAGA